>CM060069.1:11278836-11818836 GCA_030533445.1 Cyprinodon diabolis
ATAGGAAAAAACATACACATACAAACATGATTTTTAATCTGACTCAGGACTGAGTCAGAAAAAAAAAAAATTTAATGATTAATTTTCTATTTTATGTTGATTGATTAGCCTTAGAGGCAGCTGTAGGAGGTTGGAACAGCAATGGATAAATACCAGAAATGATTCCCAACTAGTGGCCATAAATTTTAATGGTTTGTTTTGACTTGACACATGCCCTTAGTTCTCACTTTCTGTTTGGTTACAGAAACAGGACTAAAGCTGGGGGTTAGAAAAACACTGTAGACTGAGTGAGGTAGACATTTTCCTGGAGCCAAGAGGATATTAGAAAGTTCAGATCTCCATGTTTTTTAATATCAGGCAACATTTACGAATGAATGATTGAATGTTTTCCTGTCTCCCTGTGTAGACATACAATGGCTAACTGTTCAAATACCAGCAATCATTAATCATTCATTTCCAAACGCTGTTTCATCTTTTAATTCTCCAAATAACTCTGTTTTCGGTACATCTGGACAAATCAAAGCACTCATCTTTCTTTTTTTTTGTTAACTCTAAAATCTCCCCAATTATTGTCAATTATTGTTTTACGGTCCTTTTAAGACTCATCTAAACTTTTATTTCACAGTATTTAAGTAGTTAAATATATTTCATATTGAAAATACACTAAATGGATAAAACATCTCAAATGAAAAATGAAGGTAAACGTTAAAGGGTACCAGAGTGTAACGGAAAATATTCATCTGACTTAAATAGTGCATTGAACATAATACACTCTGGAAGTTTTTCCGAACCTTTAAAATGTGCATTTCTAACATTTCAATCAGACCTTATCAATTCTAAATATTTTAACGTATTTATCATAAATGTATTATTTACATAGAATGGATAAATATTAAGGTCTGGGCTGCTTGTGGTCTTGAAAAAAAAAACTAAATGCTGGAACTGGAACTCAGTAATGTTTGTATAAATGGATGTACACTTATGCAATCAGCTTGTTGTACTATCACTGTTTCGCCTTTTAACAGGTTCTTCTGTTTGCAGGTAAATTCTAGAGTAGATTAAGAGTGTGGCATGTTTTTAATTTATTTTTCCATCTGTTTATAAATGGAGTACTACTGTCTTCTCTTTTGTGAAACTCTCATTTAACACCAGTAGTGTCAAATTTCTAGGCTTCATGTCTTCTTCCTAGATGTTTCTCTGGTTTTTAATGCCTGATTTGAATGAATGGATCACCATGTCCCTGCAGACTTTAAGGACAGATTGAGAGAGTAGCGCTAATACATCTAATACATGCAGGACTCCAAAAGGATATGCAATATGGATATATACATGTAGTGATTAATAACACATCTGAATCGTTCATTATAATCCAGAATGTTCTATTTGGAAACAAAAGAAAGCGGCCGTGTTGTGTGTCTACATGCTTTGGCCCATACCGTATACAGATTACACAGTGGCACATTGTCGGAAGCACCGGATGCATAAAGGCTTTGTCATCTGAAAGCATGTTGGAAGAAAGGTGTCCTAGTATTTAGAAAGGAGAGCATTTTCTTATTGAAGAGGCTGCAAGATCTTAAGTCCAAATCCCAGACTGTCACGCTGGGTTGCTTGGCATGACCCTTAACCTCACAATGCTTTCTGGGTGCTGCAAGCTGCTAACTAGACAAGGGGTAAAAATGCAGAAGAAAAAATATAATAGCGTTCTTGTTTTTTCAGCTCGTCTGCTGTCACTTGCTGCTGTGCCCCTTGGCAAGGCACTTGACCCCAAGTCCTTTAACGATCTGCATACTCGGGTATGATTTAGGTGCATTTGAAAAATAATCGCAATTTAACAAAACACAATTTTCAAATTGCAGAGGCACTCAGTCAGTTCTAGTGACATTACATTTAACAAGAGTAAGACACTAAATTTCTCCCTCCTGCCCTTTGGTTCGTAGCACAGGCGTAACTTTCGGAAGGACTGGTGTGGAGAGGTCCCCACCTATAATTTCATATTTCCCCCCCCCCCTTTCCGCTCATATACTTTAGCCAGCATTAACTGGAGATGGATGCAGCTATCTGTGTTCAGAGCATTTTCATTGTTTTTTTGTTTTGTTTTTTTCCTCTCCTCCTCCGCTGCTCTCAAGTCGCGCCTCTCAGTGTAACATCATTGGATCTGTCACTTTGAGACATGATATTTTTGAGGCTACTATTCAACGCGTACATAGTAGCTGGTTAAAAGCAAGACACACAACAGCACTCAGGGAATTTTAACAGGCAGCTACTTAGATAGATGTTTTAGTAAAATTTAGGATACGGGTTTGTTAAAAATTTGAAAAATGCATTTGTTAGACATATGGAGCTAAATTGTAACAGATTGTTTATACAAGTAATATAATACAAGAAGCTTGAGAAAAAATTGTTTTAATGTTGTTTTCTTCTTTAGTAGAGAAGCTGGGCTACTCAAAGGACCATGACTCCCAGTTAAAGGTTAATATTAACACATATTTCTTGTATTCTGAATTTACACAGAATCAGACTGTAGAGCTTATAGATGTCTTGAAATGTTTCTCTGGCATCATTATATTATTAGACAGGTTCATAAACTTATTTTTTAAGCCAAGCACAGACACACAAGTAGGGACAACTGCAGATTTAAAGATGAAACAGATTTACTGGGATATACAATAAAATATATCTCCAAGTTTACAAGAAAGTTTGCAAGAAAGAAATATTCTCTGCTATAATTAAATTCGACATATCTTTTCTGTTTTGTAATTCAGTGAGTGCCTACCAACCCAGAGACAGCCAGACTCACAGGACAAAGACTTAAAATGGAAATAAAGGAGACCTGCTAGAATTAAAGCAAAAATAGTAGATTCAAAATAAGTGTATAAATTATTTTTTAAACCTAACCCTACTTTTAATACATATGTAGACTTTGGCTGTCAATGATATGTGGTACAAATTTCTGAATTAGATTTTGCTGCTTGTGATGGAGAAAAATCACTGATGTATCTGAAAGGGAATCCATCCATCCAGGCATCCATCCCTCCGTCCGTCCGTCCGTCCATCCATCCATCCATCCATCCATCCATCCATCCATCCATCCAACCTTCCAACCTTCCATTCAACCATCCATCCATACATCCGTCCGACCATCAATAGGGATGCATTATATATTGCTGTTCGTATTGGTTATCAGCTGTTACTTGTCTTTTATTATTACTATTAATAATTATAATAAATATAAAATTTTTTTTAGCCCTTTATAGGTAAGTGCCTATAAAACATTTTTCTGTTGGCTTTTAAGGATATGTCATGTCAAGTGATCAGCTGAAGAGTTTAAAGGGGTGATAGAATGATTCTATAGGGTATTTGGTGCTGGTCATTAAGGTCTCTGAATAGGGTGTGTAACATTGGTTGGGCTGAAAATGGCATATTTGCTGTTCTATGAGCACTAATGCAAGCCTGGTTAAAACCCCTAGAATGGGAACTCCAGTGGACGGAGGGAAGGAGCCAGCTGGGGACTGAGAGACCTAAATCAACCCGGTGACGGTAGCCGCAGTCCCGTGCTTCCAGGGGAAGCACAGTAAGGGGGGAAGTATACCGTCACTGGGTCGGGTTCGGTCACGCTGTCCCCGGCTGGCTCCAGACCAGCCCTGGAGCTGATGGCTTGGTTCGAATGCCTGGTCCGGTCCAGTCAGCACCCCAGCAGCCCCCTGGCTCACTTTCAATAGAGAAACTGCCATCTTTGTAATCCTTGTAGAAGTAAACCCAACTCTAGTCTAAACAGCTAACATGGTGTCTTACATACAGTACCTCTATTCATGTTCTTAGGCCATTGAACCAGTTGGCTGGTCTGTATGTCCTTTCCGGGGCGTGACAAAAGTACAAGCCTGAAACAAATAAGGCAACATCCCCGAATTGACGTCAACTCGGTGCTTCGTTTGAATTCACCTGTTTTATGGTGGAAGTTTAGAACTGTGAGATCTGCAGAGAAAGGAGGTGTTGATGTGGTTTGAACTTCTCTGTACGTCCATTTCACCCACTGTACTATCGTTATTCATCTATGACAATGGAAACTCAGTTTTGCTTACTATAACCCTTTTAATGAAAGAGCGAAATAAACTTACAGAGGAGCAAAGTGGGTAACAGGGTAGAGACTTGGGTCATCTTACTAAAATGTTAAACTTCATATCAATATATAGGGAAATATTTGATACTTAATACCATTTGTATTCCCACTGGGATAGAAAAATGGCAAATCATTAAATGCATGTAAACCATAACTTTGAAAACCTTTTTTCAATCTCACCATGGAATATGCTTTCTCAACAGAATCACAGACAGTTATATAAATGTGCAAAATAAACAACTCAGAAATATTAAATGAACAATAGTGAAAATATGCAAACAACACCTCATACAAAAAATGTACAAAATAATGACCTACAAACTCCATATATGAAGAAACTAAAATTCAGTAAACAGAACACATTAATATTAAGCAGGAACAAGAAAATAAACACCTAACGATCATGATTATTTTAAGTTTACCTAATTGCATTAATCTCAGAGCATTTCTATGGGGTGTTAAAATTGCTACTAAAGCTTTTTCTTATTGAGGGTTTTTAGATATGTGAATGTTATTTACACTTTGTAGTTATCATATTTTAAGGTGTACTGGAAGATGTTTTTTCTGGGTGGATCATCAAAATAAGTGGTCCTCCCAATTGTCAATCATTCTAGTGATATGTTTATGTAAGGACGTCCTAGGTGCACATCCCCTTTTAGCCATCTTTTTCTACGCATGTGCACTTTCAGGGGTATATCTATGGTGAGCTACGTTTTCAGACAGTCATTGAGGCTCGCCTTTCTCTCCGTGGTTCTTAGAAAATGGCCGAAGGTCATAAGATAAAAGGTGTCTACGAAATGCATAAAAAGACAAGAAAGCCCTCAGAAAAGAGAAACTAAACTAGAGTGTTTTTGGGAGATTTTTTCATGCAATGGCATACACTGAAAGCACAGGTGTGGGCTTCCCACTGATGCATCGGTTGCTAAGTTTCTATTTGACAGGTAAAGCTTGGCATGCTATTTGGAGAAATCCATTTCACATCACTGCTAGTAAAAGTTATCTTCCTCTATATTGTAACTCTCCAGGGAAGATAAGTTTATTTATTTAGTAATTTGCATCATTTGTAGTTATAATGGGGCCTTATTATACCCCACAAATATGTCCAAATTTCCACTGCAGTACACACACACTCAAGCAGTCATAATTTTTTAATGTATCAGTAGTCTTATTTGCGGAGAAACTTTTTATATATAAATATTGGTGAATATTGGTGAGATGAGATCCATCCGAGCGACCGTCTTTTTGCGTCCCTGCATCTTTTCGATGAGATATGGGCTGCTACTCCTCAACAGACAACATATGTAACTTCATTTTCAATTTTGTAAAATTCTACTTTGGGTGAAGAGATTATAGCTATAACTGAACACATTTTTTTAATTTACATTCTGTACATGTTGCCTCTGTGACACAAACAACAAAACTTTGCGATCCTTCTAATGTAGATTTTCAAGTTTTTAACAAAAGCATTGTCTAATTGCATGCAGAGCCGTGGGACTTAAACCCATAGGCTTGACTTGAATCCCCTATTTCTGTGACATCATTGCAGGTCTTAATCTCACTGAGACAATCTGAGTGGATTGAGTGGATTAAAGCTACAGTGTGTAACTTTTAGCGACATCTAGCGGTCAGACTGCAGACTGCAGCAACATGAACATCTCCCCCCCACCGCTTCTCCCCCCCAACAGTACGGCGAGCGTTACGGGACAAAATGTCTTCCACAACGTCTGCATCACCTACCTTCTCAAGTGATGAGGTTTGTTTACATAGATAACTTTACTGATAGTATTTCATTAGTCTGTGTAGGGTATGGATTTCATGTAGACTTAAGATAATAAATATACCCGTTATTTTTTCTACATCGTTATGACGTTTTGGCGATCTCGCAATCGCTAGTTTGTTGGCTCTGCGCTGCCGTAGCGCAAAGATGTCTGCCTCCATGGCTGCGAGACCCGCTCCTATGTAATTATAAATAACGAATTCTAAGGCAACGCAAATATTAAGGTTAAGAGGCTGAGCTCGTAGATGATGATAAATAACATAGTTATGTATAATATATTACATTTCTGACTGTATATCCCTGTAATTATTACACACTGTAGCTTTAAAGGAAGAGAAAAGCAGTGTTTAAATTAATGAAATCCATCTTTTGTGAACATCACAAGAAAACAAAACACACAGCAAAGAACAGGGTCATCAGAAAATAATCCATCTCTCAGAGGATCTTAGGGGAACTTTAATTTAGCCATGTAGCTGGTAAAACATGTTGAAGAAGATCTAGTCAGGTGAAACCAAAACACATGTAAAATGTTTTATTTGCAACAAAAATAACTCTGCATATCAACTTCCTTCTTTAAAAATATGGATGAAGCTCCCCAAATCATGCTTTGGGGACTTTTTTTTTTCTGAAGGAACAGGTAGACTCGAACAGAATTAGGATAAATATATGGATAAATTAATACAAATTAATTAAAACTGTCAAATTCTATTAGTATTGTCCAAATCCAGGTCTAAAACCCAAGTAACATTTATTTTATAGAGCTTAATGTCATGATCTGACCTGTTTGCTCTCCCCTAATTAGTAATTCCTCTCACCTGCCCTCTTCCTTCCCAGCCTCAATTATAATTTATGCCCCTCACCTGTTTCCTCTGGTTTATATTTAGTTCAGCCTGAGCATTCAGTGCCAGATCATTACTTGTCTTTCTGTTAGTCTGTCTGTTTGGTTTTTTGTCATGGTTCCTGTCCTGGATCCTAGCTGCCAGTGGAAAGAGGGTTTTGGTGTTTGTCTCGTCTCCTGATCGTCCAATGTTCCTCCCTCGCGGAGTCCTCTGGGTTTTTGGCTCATTATGGGGGGGGGGGTTCAGTTTTTATCAAAGTAAGCCTGGCTCCAGGGTGGAGACCAGTTTAAAGTCCAGCTTCAAGTTCCGGTTCCTACGTCCTGTCTCGGCTACCCTCTTCCACTGAGCCTGCCTGTCTTCACCTGATCCTGTCTGCTCCTGTGCGTGACCACCTGGTCATGCTTCTGGTCCCAGTCTGACTCTGAACCCTTATTTTCACCTGTTTTGAGGACATTTCATCACAGCTGGATCAGACTGCAGTGTTTTTTCCCACTTTTGTGTGTAACTCTAAAATCCAGGCCTCCATTGGTTCATAACTTTGATTTCCATTGATGATTTTTATGTGTTTTTTTTCTGCACATTTAACTTTGTACAAAACAAAGTATTCAATAAGGATACTTCATTTATTCAGATCTAGATTTTTTTTATTTGCGTGATCCCTTGATTTTGATTTGTGTTTAATTGTGAATTGAAATTAAAACATGTCTGTGATTTGATGATTATGTACATATTTCTGTTGAAATACAGCGTGTTGAGTACAACGGGAAAAACTGCAAAGATCATAAAAGGCATTTGAGATGTATTTCCTATCTGATCTGTCATCAGATTGTTAACCACCAGATGAAACTTTTATTAGATCAACTTAACAAGATATTGGCTGTCTTACATCAGCCTAAATGGGAGGTCTTCAGCAGGGCGTCCGTGACCCCTAGGCGGTCCATGGAGGTACTGCATGGGGGTCACAAAAGTTTTGTTTGATTAGACTTTTTTTATATTCCCTCCAGCAATTTTTTCCACTAATTGAAATGTCTAAATACACATTAACACGAATTCAACACACTGTAGTAAACAACTAAATGGAGGCAGAAGATGTCTTTCAGTCATGAATGCTCACATTCACAACACCTGTCCCATCAACCAGGAATCAGAATCCCAGCATGAAATAACTTTTGTTACATGACTCTATATGTATAGAGTGACTATAGTACCAGATTTATATAACAATTTCATACTATATATATAAATATATATATATATATATATATACATGTGTGTATATATATATATATACATATATATATATATATATATATATATATATATATGTGTGTGTGTGTGTGTGTGTATATATATATGTATATATAAATAGTATGAAATATATCAATCCGGTACTAAAGTCACTCTATACATATAGAGTCATGTAACAAAAGTTATTTAGAGGGGGGGTCCCTAAATAACTTTTAGGGGGTCCCTGCTCCATCTCCATCTCGGTTTGGGGGTCCTTGGCCTGGAAAACTTTGAAGACCCCTGGCATAAATCATTGTATGGCACATAGCAGAAGTGATAGATTCAAGACATAAATCTTTCCCCAAAACAAACCTATTGGTGATGTGGTTTTAACAGTAGGCTAAGTGGTTTTTCATCAGGGCGTCATTACTCTAATAACATTATGTCTAATTCATCTCGGTGAGGGCTTTAAATGGCCCCTGGGGCCAGAACGAGGCCTCCTGGGACATTAGAGTTTCTTCTTGAGAGATAGAAGTGATATGATGTTAGTTTGATGAGAGGGAGGAGAGAGAGAGATGGATCGTGGCCAATGATCTGCAAGCACAGGAACTAAAGAAGAGGAACATAAAAGATTTCATTGATAGCTTTTCTGCGTGCAGGCTGGAAAGAGGAGCATGACACAGAGGAGGAGAGCAGATGCGAAACAGCCAGGTCCATTTGGTTCATTAGTTTGACTCGCTTCAGATTCAAGATTCAGATTCATCCAAGATGCTGCAGTAAGGCAGGCTGGGAGAGAGCGCTGGGTTTATGGGACGCCTTTAATGTTGCCAGACGAGCGGAGCAGAGAGCGCTTCTGGCTCGCAGCCGATGCCCGGAGGAGAGCTGCGGGAAGCTGGTACCCGACACTCGCTGATCGACGACGGGGGATCAGACCCCGGAAGGCGCTTTCGCTGAGGCATGGGCTGCGCTCCCAGCATCCACGTCTCTCAGAGCGGGGTGATCTACTGCCGGGACTCGGACGAATCCAACTCCCCCCACCAGACCACCACTATCTCTCAGGGCACCGCGGCCACGCTGCACGGGCTCTTCATCAAGACGGATGCGGCGGAGACCATCCCCTCCGTCATCACCTACCAGAACCGCCACTCGCGGAATAACTCCAACCGGAGCCGAAAGGAGAACAGCGGGGGACAGGTCCGCATCGAGGCCGAGACTCAGACCAGCCACTCCAGCGTGAAGGTAGGCTGCAGGTCGGCTGGTGTTTGTACAGACGCGCAGTCACCGCCGTGTTGTGAGTGATAATAAGATCGGAGGAGGCCTTTGTTTTGGTTTGGGGCTCCACAGGAGGCCCGATGCTGCGGGTCTGATCATGATCTGACTGCTTCATTCAATGCGGCTGTCACTCTGCTGCATCAGCTGGATGGATGAAGTTTAGGGACTTTGACATCCATCCTGTCACCAACCTGGACAGAGCAGCAGGTGGTTGATGCAGATATCTCACTGTGTAGGAGAGGCTTTTTTATATATATATATATATATATATATATACTTTTCTATGCCAAAATTGTTGCTATCTCCTCTTTTAATGGACTAACAACCAAAAATGGTTACAAAAAAACAATTATCTAAGAATCTGACAAAAGTTCTAAGAAATAAAAAATCTATGAAAATGATAAATTGAATGCCAGACATTGCTTTTTAACCATGTACCATCAGAATGATTAAAAAAATAAAATAAACCCATGAAACAGGCCTGGACAATAATGACAGTAACCCATAGAAAATAATATAACCAAAGAGGCATGGTGCCCACTAATTAGCATCACAGGTGTCAATCTTGTAATTAATCAGTGTGCCTCTATCAATGGTGTGACGATACAACAATAAAAGCAACATTATCTGGGCCCCATATGAGGTACAACATGTGATAAAAGTTCAGGGTGCTGCCACAGTTCCATAAATCGTCCAAGAAGATACAATTGTAAAATTCTCAGTAGTACATGATCACACATCACACACGGAAAAATAGTGACTGCGCACCTTGAATGGAACCATTGGTGACAGGCAGCGCACCACCACATGGTCAATTTGTATTGTCTTTGTACTGAATTGTGCTATACAAATAAATTTGCCTTGCCTTACCACATGTTACAGACGTCCCAAGTTCCAAAAGCTCCTGCACCCCCCATTCTTCACCTTGACTAGACATGGATATACTTTAGTATATTAGCACAACAAGCCATGGAGCTACCTTCAGCTTCACAGCCCCCTCCTCACCCACACTCTCATCTCCTGGTTGCAGTCTTTACTCCCTGCAGCAACGTTCACCTCTCCCTTTTCGGTTCTTTGAAAGAACATGTTTATTTTGGGATGTTTTTTTCGTCCTTCCAGCAGCTCTTCTTTGCTTTTTTTTTCTGGAACCCGCTTAAGTACCTCATTTTGGTATCCATCGTTGCTAACACGTTGTAAGTAAGGGTTATGGTTTTAATCTACGCTCTGGATTACCCATAATTCCAAGTCGTAGTGTAAAAAATGAAATACTCAAATACATTTTTCTTTTAAGATCTTTATTGCGGTTTAAAACAGATTATATGAGTGTATTTTTTATTAAGCGTTTAATGAACTATACAGAGTTATTAACATAGTAATTAAAAGTACCACTGTCTGCTTTGCTATTGGTGTCGTGTTTAAACGGTTCAGCATCACGTTGAAATCTGCCATGTGTTGGGGTATAAATACGGTCCGGTCAGTCGCTTCAGGATCAGGTGGGTTTAAGAGGAATTTTTTGCACCATTACATCTGCAATGCGTCTAGTCTACAATTGGCCTACCAGGTGTCAGTGATGGGGCCCCTATGATGTTGTGGGCCCCTTAGCAACTGCCGTCTCTGCTTACCAATATTTACGCCATTGGCCTCTATATAGGGGCTAAAGGTAGTCACTTGTTGTGTTTCCATTCAAAATGTGTACAAAAATTTTGATATTCTGCTAATTTTCTAAAATGCGAATTGCGGTATTTTCTTTAAACTAAATAAGAACTGCTATTAACATTTCACATGAATAAGTTTATTCACAGAACTCTTGAAAAAAAAACATGGCAGCTGCCAATCTAGACACATGATATACACTCACCGGCCACTTTATTAGGTACCCCATGCTAGTAACGGGTTGGACCCCCTTTTGCCTTCAGAACTGCCTCAATTCTTCGTGGCATAGATTCAACAAGGTGCTGGAAGCATTCCTCAGGGAGTTTGGTCCATATTGACATGATGGCATCACACAGTTGCAGCAGATTTGTCGGCTGCACATCCATGATGCGAATCTCCCGTTCCACCACATCCCAAAGATGCTCTATTGGATTGAGATCTGGTGACTGTGGAGGCCATTTGAGTTCAGTGAACTCATTGTCATGTTCAAGAAACCAGTCGGAGATGATTCCAGCTTTATGACATGGCGCATTATCCTGTTGAAAGTAGCCATCAGAAGTTGGGTACATTGTGGTCATAAAGGGATGGACATGGTCAGCAACAATACTCAGGTAGGCTGTGGCGTTGCAACGATGCTCAATTGGTACCAAGGGGCCCAAAGAGTGCCAAGGAAATATTCCCCACCACCATGACACCACCACCACCAGCCTGAACCGTTGATACAAGGCAGGATGGATCCATGCTTTCATGTTGTAGACGCCAAATTCTGACCCTACCATCCGAATGTCGCAGCAGAAATCGAGACTCATCAGACCAGGCAACGTTTTTCCAATCTTCAATTGTCCAATTTCGATGAGCTGGTGCAAATTGTAGCCTCAGTTTCCTGTTCTTAGCTGAAAGGAGTGGCACCCGGTGTGGTCTTCTGCTGCTGTAGCCCATCTGCCTCAAAGTATGACGTACTGTGCATTCAGAGATGCTCTTCTGCCCACCTTGGTTGTAACGGGTGGTTATTTGAGTCACTGTTGCCCTTCTATCAGCTCGAACCAGTCTGGCCATTCTCCTCTGACCTCTGGCATCAACAAGGCATTTCCGCCCACAGAACTGCCGCTCACTGGATGTTTTTTCTTTTGCGGACCATTCTCTGTAAACCCTAGAGATGGTTGTGCGTGAAAATCCCAGTAGATCAGCAGTTTCTGAAATACTCAGACCAGCCCTTCTGACACCAACAATCATGCCACGTTTAAAGTCACTCAAATCACCTTTCTTCCCCATACTGTTTGAACTGCAGGAGATTGTCTTGACCATGTCTACATGCCTAAATGCACTGAGTTGCCGCCATGTGATTAGCTGCTTAGAAAACAAGTGTTAACGAGCAGTTGTACAGGTGTACCTAATAAAGTGGCCGGTGAGTGTATATCTATATTTAAACCACGGCTCATCGTCACAAACTAAACCTAAAAAAATACTCTGTCTCCTCCCCAATCCACGTCTCCTCCATTCCATCATACGCCATCGTCTACTCATGCAATAAGTTCGTATGGCTTGTGATGTGAAAAAACAGTTTCTATTGCAATTTGATGTGACCAAAAAAAAATGCATAAATATGTCAGTTTTTCTCAAAATTGCAATGGTTTCATTCAGCAAATGCATTTTTGCCAACTGCAATTTCCGCAATTTGATGGTTAATGGAAACTCAGCTCCTGTGCTGTTGGTGACATGGTGCGTACCACACTCAATATGGACCAAAGGAGGCAAACGAAAGAGTTGTCTTAAGAGATTAGAAAGAAAAGTAGAAACAAGGCTATTTGCTAAATTACATGTTGACAAGCCACTTCTGGTGGAATTTCCCATGGGCAGAGAAATTTTAAGCATAACAAGAAAATAACACTTTCCCAACTGTGAAACATGGAGGAGGTTCTGTCATGCTCTGGGACTGTTTTGCTTCCTCTGCCCCAGAGTGTCTTGAATCTCTGCAGGGTTCAATTAAATCTCCCGACTATCAGAGGATTCTAGAGGGAAATCTAACGCCCAGGGTCATGACTGGATTGCAGTGATTGCCTCAAAAAGTTGATGAACAAAATGTTAGGTTAAGAGGATCCATTGTTTTTTTTTCCTGGCCGGTTTCATGTGTTTATTTTTTAAAAATTGTTCTGTTGAAGCATGGTTGAAAAAGCAATTTCTAACTTTCATTTCTTAATTTCATATATTTTTTTTAGTATACATTTTTTCAGATTATAGTTATTTCTTTGACCATTGGGAGTTTTTCTCTTGTTAAAAAGGGGATCTAATTTTGATTACGTGTGTCTGATTTAAGTTTTAAGCTTATAAAAGAGTTTAACCCCAATGGGTTTGAACCTTTATTAAGCAGTTAAAAATTCCTAAAAACCACAAACAAAAGCTAATATATTTTTTAAAAAATGCCACAAAGTCCTTTGAACAAGACCAGATTAAGATGAATGTGGCTCTCTGAGACACTTGGACCCCTTTCAGTTTCCCCATATTCATTGAACGCTTGTTACAATAAATTGATGATGAATGAATTAGTTATTCCAAATCATTGTAATTCAAGAAATTTTGGCTTTCAATGATAAAAAAAAGGTCAGCATTTCCATTTCTTTTTTACATACACATAAGAATCTAAACAATAGAGGTGGATTAATTACAGTAGGACCAAACTTAATAATTGTGTGCCACAGCTTTTGGATCCAAAGAAATACGACCGCTATGACTTTCCCATTTACCTCTCAGCTAGTGATTATATTGAATCAGATAAAAGCTTCAGTTTATAGTCAAACTTGAGAAATATGAAAGTAAAATCTAAAGTATCTCTATCAGGTTTTTAAGCATTAGAACAGCACTGATTGGTGTTTACATATATATATTGACTTAATAAAAAGTATGTTTAATACCAAATTAAAACTTGTGATTAAAAAAAATGTATTTTCAGTCTGAGAGAAGAGCCTCATTAGAATCCATACATTGCTTTGTATATAATTGTATGTAATTGTAATATGTTCCAACATCTTATATCTGATTCTACTGCACCAGTAAGGGCCGTGCTAAAGTCCAGTGACAGCTTCATGATTTAAGACATTTAATGCTCATCTTAGCTGTTCATTGTATTATTCAGCTGACATCAGACTATAAATGCTACTATTCTAGGAGTCGTTTTGCATTTAATTACTGTGATTTATTTCCCTTTTCACTCTGCTGAACGTTTTAATATAGTTTTTGTTAAATCCCTGCAGCCTTCCCTTCAGATATCAAGAAAGTTGATCCACTAAATTACTTCTTTGCAATTTACATATTTTACTATGCATGTTTTTCAATTTATCACATGTGCCCTACATGGATGCTAATGCTTTTGATTTCAAAAACCTCTTTTAAAGATTGATTCAGAGAATGCATCTCCACTCAACAACAACCGTAGTATGCCATTGAACAGCTAACATCTATATATATATATAGATGGACAGACATCAGTCCAAACGATCCCTGATATTTGCTTCCAATTTTTTTGGTGGCTGATTATTTGGGCTGAGACTGCTTTATCTTCTTTCATGTACATTTCTCAGTTTAACAAAAAAAAGAAAAAAATTCTAATTGTGGAGGATTTTTTTTTTTTAAAGACCATTTTCTCCTCGTGCACGCTCTGTTTAAAAGTTGCTGTTCACTGTTTTTTGCTCCGTTGGTCATGTAACTCCTCCTGCACAGAGCAGTGGCTTCGCCATCTTTGTTATGAGTCCGGCCGCTTTGACAGCAAATCCCACAATGCTTTACGAGGAAAGATATCAGCGCAAAGCATTCTGGGATCTGCCTCTTCTGAGGCCTTTCTTTTCTTCTCATACACTTCGTAGCCACTTTTTCTCTTACGACCCTCTGCAATTTTCAAAGAACCGCAATGAGAAAAGTGAGCTTCAGTTACTGTCTGAAACCAGAGCTCACCACAGATATTTGCCTGAATGTGCGCATGCACATAAAAATCGTCTATAATTTTAATTGCAATATTAGACTTTATTTGTGAACTCTTTATTTTCCATTTAAAAAGTTTACAGTAAAAAACATAGTCAAGTTTTATTAAATGTGAATTAAATATTGTCTTTGTCCAAATGTGCGACCTAACCCCTAAGTACCTCAATCAATGTCACCATTTTGTTATCTCTGCAATGCATTCTGGGTTAATGACGTATGCTAGGTCTTGTAATGCAACCAAAACAGCAATGAGCAAAGTTAAACCTGTTCAGTTTGAGCCAGAATGTGTTGAAATTGATGAGAATTTAGATATTATAAGAGATAACGAAGATGAGGATTACCAAATTAAGGAAAAGGAATTTTCTAAAGACGTTGGTGTTTATGCGACTGCTTCAAATAGATGCTAACCTAAAGCTAAATATATGCTAATGTAGAGCTATGCTAGTTCCTGTTTCTAACTGTGGCTGTTTTCAGCCAGCATCTGGATTAAAACCTTTTCTCAGAGATATTAGAACGATGTGGACTGCAACCTGACCCAATCGGAAAAATTAATTAATGTTCAATCGTATCTCAGTATTTCTAGGGCGTTTAATTTAGTTTAGTTGGGTGGGTTGCGAACAGACAAAAAAAAAAAAAATTGGATCACCTAGGGAAAAAATAAAGCATGGTTTGCTTTGCAAAACGCCTTCAAGTCAAATTCTCCTCCTCTTTCTATTGTTCTAAAATATATTAAACTATCTTCTACTTACATCTCCTTTAAAATTGTCCTTATTGTGTGTAGTGGCCTGATAAAACCCTTTTTTCAGCCTAGGCTGTCGTATAACCCTTTTTCACTGGCCGAAAACCCGTATAAACCTGGGAACAATCAGCTTTTTGTGGCAGTGGGAAAAGCTCACTGACTTGTGTCTACCCGGGTCAAATGACTGGCAAGTGATCTGCGTTGAAATTGGCTAGGCTCTGATCGGCATGTAGTGGGAACACCAGGGTATACCGACTACATTCAGTCACACCATTGAATGCAACAATGCACCGCGCCGATCACTTCTGATCTAACAAGCTAAAACAACTCTGTTTACATTCTATAAACATGGCGCAGCTCTGGTAAGAGAGATTCGAAGTTTTCAAGATTTCTCGAATAGGCTCCCCCTTGCGCTTTGGTGGGAAACTGCTGTGCGTCCCTAGAAATTCCAGACCAATGTTACAGAAGCATACCAGCAAAACCGATTCGGGACCAGACCCAAGTGACATTTGATGTTTGCGGTTGCAAATGTATAATACGCCCTTAACCCAGCTTGATGGTGTCACTAGACACGAAGCTTGCCAGCTACGGGTTAGACCGATCTTTTTTTGCCAATGGGAAGGGAGGCAAATGAGGATTGTTAGTGGGTCGACCTATGTTTAAAAACATGCGTCAACCCAGTATTTTCATTGGAAGAGAGGCTATAATTCTCTTGTTTGAATCCTCTCTTGTTTTTACTGCTATCTCTCACCATATTTGTAACCCATGAGGGAAAATATCCCAAATTACTGATGATGCTGATCAGTTAAAAGTAAGAAAAAAAATAACACAATAAATCTCCACTAGAGATTTATTGTGTAGGAAAATCAAGAAAAAATATTTTCCTTATATTTAAGATTTAACTAAATGCACATACACTACTGGTTGCTTTGTTCCACGTTTCCGAAGTTATTGCATTTAGGAGTATTTAGTTTGAAGCTTTTTACACTATTGTTGCCATGAATGCAGATACATGATGATTCTCGTCTATTAGGTTTGTAAGGTAGAATTACGTCAAAGTCGTTATTTAAAAGTTATATAACTAGAAAATAACAAGTAGGAGAGATTAGTATGAACGTTGTATTCTTGTGTAAAAAGGCCTGTTTTTAAGCTGAGATGAGGCCAGTTTTCTGTGTGCTTGGTAGTGATCACTCTCATGAGGAGGCATGTGAACATCTTGATATTTATGATCAAACCCTAGAGGATAGTGTTGAGTTTTGTTAAGAAGTGGTGTAGCAGATGATCGAGTCATCAGACTCTCAAAGCGTGTTAACCCATTCTTACCAAGCTGAGACCGATAACAATTTCCACGAAGAAAAAAATTGCTGTTACACTTTGATCAGGAGCTGGCTGAATATTAAAAGAAACTTGCCAGCTTTACAATTTAAGACATTTAAGTGCATCATTCTCAATTACCATGAAACACTGACTTCTTATTGATGTTTGAGGAGTCAATATCCTGTAATAGGAACTACAGTCAAGCACAAAATTATTCATATGTCTGCCAGATTTATTTTTGTTTTCCTATCAGAAGCAAACTTCCTGTTTGAATCTAAGTACTTATGTATTCCCCTAACTGTAAGTAACATAAACATAACAGTCATTTTGGTAGCTACTGTCATTCAGGATTCTGGCCAGTGCATTTATCAAAATCACAATAAGGCCGATTGAAAGTCAGGCTGCAGAAATAGTGTTTTGTTGAATATATTTAGCAGCTTATTTGCACGTATGTGTGAGAAAACTGTCTGTAGTGGGCTCTTTAGTTGGGCTTTAAAAAAGCGTTATTCGGACCATCAGTAGATGAGTTTCCATCAACCCTTTTTTCTTTTTTCCCCGCATTTTGAAGTTTTGCATTAGAAGAGCTTGACAGAAACAGCAAAATCAGAATGAGAACACAAATTTAACAAAGAAAGTTTGTATGCTCACTTGATGGGTCTTGAATTTTTTGGAAAAAGCGTAAATGTGCTTTAAGAGAGATTGAAACACATTTTTTAATTAACTGACAAAGTGAATATTTACCTCACATGAATGATCAGCCTGTTTCCACCACCGTTGGCATCCTGAATGCAGCATTAGCATTAAACTTCTCTCTAGATGTCTCTGGATGGCATTAACCATCGCTAATATTAATAGCTGACATGATAAAGGAAGTAACACATGCCCTATTGCAACATTCAATAAATCCTCAACCGATCACTAATCTGTGGTCTGCACTAGCTTGCTAAGTCTAGTTCCTGTTTACTACCACCAAGCGTAACTTCAACATATGACAACATTACGCTCTGCACAGTCTCACTAATTTACTCCAAGGGATGGAAACATGTCTAATAAGAATTTTCTTTTTTTCCAACTTTTCAGAAGTTCCCTGAAAATTTGCATCACATTTGTATGGAAACACGGTTACATTTCCACCCATTTATTGTAAGAATAGCCTTTTAATTCAATCATATCCTTGGGGAGGTGACCTTAACTTAAAGTGCAACAAAATTAAAGCTGTGACACAAGCTTGTAAAACAAGCATGTTTCACTTCAATGTAAATATAATACGCAAAATATGTGGAGCCAGTGGTAATAGTGAGCTAATGATTATATTTATCAATTATAAATACACATCTAAGTACCATAAGTGAAAAAACATGTTAGAATTGCTTGTTCGGAAACTGATGTCACAAAAAAAACAATTTTCCAAAAATCACATCTTGCTGAGAACTGTGTAATTTTTATGATTTTAAAAGAGCAAACCCAATAATGCAATACTAACTGGCTTCAGCCATCCATTAATATTGAGTGAGAGAAATTTGTATATATTATAATTCATAACAATTGAAAGAAATGCGATAACCTCCCAGGGTATATATGAGTTTCTTTATATTTGCTTTGAGTTGTTGGAATTTCTGATTTCTACCTAAGATATCCAACCTCCATCCGTCATGTACATTCTAATAAGTCAGTTGAAAGTGGTCTGTTATTAATAAATGTCAAAGAATCAAGCTAAACTTCTGGTGTAGAGACACTGTGGTTTTCTCCATGAATAGACATTTTAGAGCAGTGAGTGCAGAAGACTGACAGGGTTGTCCTGCAGCTTGATCTTATCCGGACACTTTTACTCAGGCTATTCTAAGCTAATGCCTGCAGCATGTACTTCACTGTGACTTAGATAACTACCAATGCATCTCACACCCTCAAAAAAGAGCTGCTTCCCACAATGATTACTTAGGCCCCGTCCACGCGAAGTCAAAACGAACACGAAACGCTAATATTTTCCAGAACGTTTGTCGTAAAGACGGAGACGTAAAATAAATATGATCGTCCACACGAATGCATGAAAACGCTGCAAAATGTATGCCAGGCCTGTAAGTGGCGCTGTGGTGCCAAAGCAAAAATAGGCGACGAAATGTTGGGCATGTGCACTAATATTTATACATGGTTGCCCTGCGGGTCCATTTTCGTGGTTCAGTCAAATTCAGGTGCTGAACTATGTCGTCGATGTTGCTCTGTTCTTCCTGGAGATATTCCAGAAGAAGAAGATTCTGTTGTAAGCCCGACAGCAGGGTGAGTAGCATGAGCAGCAACCATTCAACACAGTACGGCGCCATTGTTGTTGTGATACTGTGTCGCGCATGCGTGTTTAGAGGCGACGCTGCGACGCATGCGTGTAAAAAAAAAAATGCGGTTAGAGCTTAAAGATGGAAACGCGAAAACGCCGTTTCAAAATCTTCCCACTCTGAAGGCTGAATAAAAAAAAGATCGTTTACAGACCCCCGAAACGCCGGCTTCGTGTGGATGAGAGGCTGGTTTGGTGAAAAATTTGTGCGTTTAGGCCAGGGTTCGGCTTCGTGTGGACGGGGCCCGAATGACATCACATTTTCACCGACTACCCACTGAGAATATTGTAAAATCTGGAGTTCTCATTAACAATCTAACATGATCTGAAATCCTTAGCTCAAAGAAAGGGTGGGATCACTGTAGCCAAGGTCAAGTTTTTAAGTTGTAAAGAATAGGGATCTAAGTTATTGATGAAGTAATTAATCTAAGAATAATTGATCTTATCCATCAACCCCCAATTACTAAATAAGCAAGATTTCTTAAAAATGAATAAAATAATTAAACACTCTGGATTTTGAATGTACAGAGATATGAAACTATCGTTAATAGACAGACGATGTTGCTGTGAGGTGCTACTTCTTTTCAAATACAAAAAAAGCTGTGATATAGCTCTCAGTTTTCAGTGTAATTCAGCCTTTAATGCTGGAAATGTATTAGCTTCACTTTTAAACGGGGGGGGGGTTCTGGTTGCTCTCTGAGGAATGTTGACACGTTAGCTCAATGATTTATTGCCAGCATGTCCTTTTTTAGCATGTTACAAATGTTTTGCATGACTCCCTCCACTTTTCTATCATCCTTGTCTTTCCAGCACACAGAGAAGTCAATGCTGCTCCACTGTGCTGCATAGCTAAATGGGCACAATTTAGGTCATAACTGCAGCATTTTATTGAGTGTCACTATTTACAAACAGAACCATGTGTAGTGAGTGCATTCTGCATCCTTGTTGCTATTGAGCATTGTAAATAATCCTGAACCAGACTGTGGATTGATGCATTTTTCGGCGCCCTCTAGTGGATGGTGGTAACAATAACACTAAAATTCATTCCTTCTAAGAGGATCTTTTTCAGTTAATGGTATATAACAGATTTGATAAACCATTAATCAACAATAATCCTAAATGCATTGTTTGTTTACACGCCTTAAAATTAACACAACATAAGTCTATATTCAGTATATAAAGTGACAGGCATCCTATGGAATTCAGTGTGCACACGCTGTTGAAGCAGCTTTTGGTTTCATTTCAGCATTCTGTCTTTGGTTGCAGTCTATCACTCCCAGATTTTGACTGCACAGTTTTTCCTGGCAAATGTCCCACCAAAGCCAACTGTGAGGCTGTCACTTGTCTACACCTCCTTTCTGTCACATTTAGCTCTAACTTTTGGCTAGTCCAACTTAACAAATTGTTCCCTTTCATGAAGTCTTTATTTTGTTGTTATAGACACACTAAGACCAAGAGTGCGATCGTATATGATTTTTGGTCGATCCAGTTCGTTGTGCAAGTTATTTATTCATTTTTTGACTTAATATTGTTTCTGGCATTTGCACCATTTTGTTTTTGCATCTATGTTCTGCAGGGCTAGCATTGATTTTAGCATGATTGATTGCAGAATTGTACCGGTCACTTGGCCTGACTAAGCCCTTTATTCCTAATAAGTTTATGGTGTCCAACTAATATTTCAGATTTTATGAAATGGCTGCTTTGTGTAGGTAGTTGGTGCTCTTTGGTTGTTATTGGTCACGTTTTATGTATTAAAGAACTGCAAAAATTGTGACATTTCTTTGACTTTGAAATTATTTTAATAGTTCCTATATTGTAAACATAGTAATAGGATCATAACTGTATGGAAGGTGAATAGTTTGCAATGTCAATATACCTTTAAATGTGTTAAGGTCAATGTTTTCTGTGGACTATGCAGTAGCTGGTTGGTAGCTTAAAATCTCAACTTTTAACTCTGCAATGATAAACCTTTTTTTTCCCTGAAGGATGAAACACACTACTTTCTTTTAGTTCTATAATGTATGTACTATGTAAACTTTGCATCTGTCAAACTGGCTCCCTCTATGGGCCACCATAGATTAATTAAATTACATTGAGTACTGAAATGTTTTATTGATTGTATCTCTGAGTCTGCCCTGCTTGCCAAGTACTCACTCTGTGTTTCCAGACTAACCTTTATGCAAACCTCACAAATTATTGATTTTACTTTATGTTTTCCCAAAAGAGTTTGTGTTTTACTGTGTCACTCTGTATTTGTTCCTGTCTGACTTATCAGATTTTCGTCAAATTGCTACAGAGGTCCAACCAGGGGTCTACCTCGGTTAGAGCTAGTCAAGCTACATATTAATGCCCCTTTGTGGAATTCTAAAACAACCAGTGGATTAAATCTTTAAATAGAGCCAGTTTTTGAGCGTTATCATGACCGTAGCATATTCTAAATCAGCAAAACCACATCTGATCTTGCTGTTATCCTCAGATAACGCCCAACTTCTTTAAGATTAAGCAATCCACAACTCCATATGAATCTTCATGCTTTTGTGCAGAATCTCTATTGTGTTTTAGACTAAATCTTAATGTTTGAGTTATTTTAAGGCTGTATAATATCACACACGTCATCCAGGCATTTAAAATTTCTGAGGATTTGTTTGGAATGTAATTATTGTTGCTTTTTTTTATATAGATATATTTCCTTTGTGTTTGTAAGAAGACAACTGGCAGCTTGCTTGACAAAATTAGACAACTGTTAACTGATCGATACTCCCCACTACTGTTGGGATTTACTGTTTTCAGAACACAAGGAGGTTAACCCATAACATCCCCCCTTTTATAGTTAACCGTAATACCAGGGAAATAAAAGACAATATGGATAAAACATTATACTTTATTAAACTTTAACTCATCTCTGTATTACGCATCAACAATTAAAGACCATTGCACACTTAACATTTTTAATATAACCTTTTGATTTATCTTGGGTTCCTCCTGCAGTATTATGGAAGCTGATTTTATAATGGTTAAAAGTAGAATTGTCATTCCATCATTTTTTAAATAACAATGGATTCCATTTATTTTTTTATTTATTTTTTTGGCCATTAAAACAAAACTAGAACAGCGATAAAATTAAGACACAGTCTTCATCGGCATCCATCCATATATTACACCTGAATCATAATATTTTAATCTAGAATTTTTTAGATCATTGAACCACTGCTTATTCTAACAGCAACACAGGGTGCTTGTGTTTATCTCTGATGATCACTGGGAGAGAAGCATATTAGAGGCTTTTTATAGATTAATAGATCATGAGTTTTTTTGTTTCCCAGTCAGTGTGTGCACTTGTGGATTGTGTTGGTTTGTCAGCTGTTCCTTTTCTCTCCCTTAGTTTCCCTGTTTCATCACAGAGAGCTGAAAGACGATCAATGATGCCATTTATTATTAAAACCATCTGCCTTACCCTGCAGGGTCCTGATAATCTGCTATGGTGTTGATCACGCTCCTGTGTGTGTGAGCATGTGTGTATTTGTATGCACGTAGGGGTGTGTGTGCACAAGGATGTGTTTACCCCTCTGGTGAGTACGGCATGGGTGTTAACAGTAACATGTAGAGGAGCTGATGCTGCTGGTCCGGACAGACAGAACCAAAGGGCTTTGTGCAGAGTCACTGACTTTCAATACACAAACCAGAGCATGAACTGGCAACTTTTCACTATCATGACATCTCTGGATGACTGTACAAAAGTGCAGGTCAATAGGGCTGTAGCACTTCAGTCAGCTCATGAAATGAAACGGTAATGGATGTTATGTTCATAAGACCACAACAAGACTTTGGAATTGTCTTCATGAGTGAACGTTTTGCCACTCAGTGCACATTATTAAAAGAAAATCAAAGATCTTGTCATAAATCTTAGTTTAACACTGATGAGAAATGCCAAACTCTTGCATTGTTAGCTGCTTATGGTTAGCCAGTTGCAGGATTCTTTCGCGCCTGTAAGTAAGGTGCATGTATTCTGCCAGCCTAATACTACATATTTATTTTCATCAGGTGGTATCACACAAGTTATATAAAAGTGGTATTTAGATAGCAGAGTCATTCCAAAGAGCAGCCTTTATTTAGGCCATTAAAAGCTGCAAAAAAGATAGCTGTGATCTTTTACTCCAGGCTATAAGAGCAAAAACTAAATTCTTGGTAGGCATGATTGAGCAGTAGTAGCATTAAGCTTAAGGATGTTTTGCTGTTGGAGGTACTGTCCAGGACAGTACTTATTACTTATAAGTCAAATTACTTAGCAAGCGACAGGATTTAAAAACCCCTTCAGCGGCTTTGCTCAGACTGGTATACAGTGGGAACATCAGAATCAGGTCGAACCGCTAATTTACGTTATACCATTGAGCGCAACTTACGGACGTTAACACACTGCACCAATCACATCTGATCTGACTAACCGAAGCAACTCTGCTTACATTCTTGGCACAGCGCTGATGAGAGAGATTCGGAGTGAGAATAGAACGAAACAATGAAGAACACTTACTACACTCCGGCTTTGTTTCATGTTGCTCTCCATTGTTTACTTTCCTGATGTCCACTAGTGACATCATCAATGCTAATCCACCTTGATGGCGTCACCAGACACTTAGCAATGCGGGGACAGAGGCTACACAGCTTGACAGCAGGGGATCATACTCAGCATTTTTGTCAATGGGTAGGGAGCCAAATGCCGATTGATAGCGGGTTGAAAAACCCATGTTAACCCGCTAATTTTACTGTGAAAGAGGCTATACAGTCCAAAGGTCACTCTACCAAATACAGATCAAGTGTATGAAAACATCTGATTTCAAATACAGTAAAAATGAAAAGACAAAAACCCTCTTTGTGTTATTTGTTAAAAAGATCTGGAGTGATCCTACTTGGCATCAAACAAAAAAAATTCTAGTTCAATGGTAAACACTGAGTATTAACATTAAGTGTATTTTTTTGGTATCAAACTCAAAGCGTTGTACTCCCCCACAAGCTTTTATAATCACTTAATTTACCGGTGGTACCATGGACATCATGCATTTTTCTTAATGCTTGAAGTAGCAATGCATTATACTTCTCTATTGACGGTACATTTTGAATTAAGAAGTAGATTTAGATAAATTCCTCATGTTGACTTGATGTGGAAGTAGCTTTAGAAGTTTGGGGGGGGGGGGGGGGGGCTTTTGGCTTATATTTCAATACAAGCAGTTGTACAGTGTTTGGCCATAATTTGGCCTGTCACAGTTATTACATAATCCCAGGCCATAATTGTTTGTTCTGGCCACAGTCATTTATGTGTAATCATCACAATCATTACATGTATGTAACATCTGTTCTGTCACACTTTCCACATTATTTTCTCCTGACTCAGCCTCTTCTCTGGCCATTTTAATGACATCATACTGTTGCACCCATTCTGTCTTTCTCCTGTGAGTGAAGCCGTATTTAACTCCTGTGGTTTGATGGTACCTGACTCAAGCGTCACACTGTCCGCCTGCTTGTCACTGTCATTCTGACCCAGAGCATTTCGAAGTGCACCGACGAGCTACTGACATGCATTTTATGAATAACACATAACACAGGACATGCAGATTATCAAATAAAAAGGTGTCGAAATTAGCCTAACTTGCCTCTGTTTCCGTCTCTGCAGAGTAAACGCAAAGACTCTTGAGCTAAAAGAGCAACAGTGGGTTTCAGTTGTACAGCTTCATTACTGGTTACCGTATTACAAGGGTTACTGTTAAGATTTTCAATTTTATGTAAAAAAAAAAACACTGAGTTGTTGTTTACACATCTTCTGTACATGTGTTGTCTGCATTGATTTAATAACTTAAAATATTGCTTTTAATCCTACAACTTTCTTATTCAGCTAATGATCTAAAGCATGTTATTTCAGTCAAAATCAAGGTGACTTTGATCATTGCCACCCTACACGTATCTAAAGTCTAGTTCCATATTTCCCATTTTACTATGTTTACAAGACATGCATTTAGATGCTTTAATCTCATTTAATGGGTTTGCTTCGTTATTATAACATCCATGGATGTTTCCATGACTTTTTATTTAATTGATTTTAACCCTCACTTTGTATTAACAAGCAAGACAAAACTGACCTTATTCCTGGTATTCCTGATAGTATGAATGTAACATCTGAAGAACGCAGTTAATATGTTTTCTCATATGACAAAAGAGAGTTATGTCAAAGTGTCAGATGAGAAGTGAGTGTTTATCGCCGGCTTCATGGTGTGAACAGAAGCGCCACAGATAAGAATGAAAAGTGTAGCTGTGTAGATTCCAAGGCACCCCGAATGTCTAACAATCCTGATACTATTGAAGGCCATAAGCAATGCAGATAATATGAAGCCTTGTTGCAAGGACTGTTGTCGAAATGACACCAAAGCCTGTTCTAAACAATGAAGAATTTTACAGTAATGCTGATAGTTATGCCTACTTGATACATCCACACCTACTTACTGCCAGACATGTAGAATCAAGAAATCGCTTCAAGAGAACCTGCCTAATAATTTGAAGGAGCCAGAAAGATCTCAGGCAACACGTCAAGGAAAGATAAAATGTAGCACAAATTGAGATGACTAGAGATGCACTGATATGAATATCCGAGATTAATATGGCAGTCAAGGCAAATAACTGATATTAACCAAGATCATTTGGCATATATTTCCCTACACTTTAAACACCATGACAGACTAACAGAGATTAAATTTCATCTGTGCTTCAGTTAAACACCCACAATCCTTTGCTACGTCACAGTTATAGTCACTGGACATCAAACCTCATGACCCATCCAATCCTGCAACAATAAATAACGGTTGTTAATATCGACTCAGTTTCCCTTATCAGACCAACAACAATATGGCCGATATGGATTTTAATGGCAATATCTCATGCATCCCTAGTGGTCCGCGTCTTCAGAACTCCAAGAATTGGCCATCTCATATTTACCCCCCAAAAATATTAAATATCTTGATGGATGAAAAGACCTAAGGAAAAATATTATGTGGACTAATGTAATGTAATATAATGTGGACAGAGGGTGTGTCCTTTAACATTTGACTAAATGAAACATGGTGGAATAAATTAAACATTGTGCATGTCTGATGGCCTGCACTTGCTTTTAGTTTGTCTGCAACCTTAAAATTTCATGGCATCAAAATTTAAAAGCATCAAAACTGAAGCTTTAGTCTTCAACCTAACCATTCAAAGGTCCTGTTTAATGTTTTTCTAAGCCTTTCAAAGCCACCTACAGTATAGGCAAATGTATGATTAAAAAAATAAGGCAAGCCCTATGTAAAGCTACTGACAGCTCACTAAATAATTGTAAAGATCAGGACTACTACCTTGGACTAAAACTTTTTTTAAAACTGTATTTCAGTGTTTTACAACTGAAAATTCCCAAAAAGTAAAAAAAAAAAACAATCCACTGGACTTTGCTTCCAAGTTTGAAGATGTTTTGCTTCCCATCCAAGAAGATTTTTTAAATTCAAAATGTAAGAAATAGCCTTGATTATTAGGCTTTATAGAGTTTATCAAAAACAGAGCCTTGTTTTGGCTTAGAAAACATGCACTCTATCGCTGCGTTGTAGGTTTTTTTTGGAATGACTTTGATCTGGATGACTGAGAATCTTTACCAGCACAACTGAAAATTGTTTTTCAGCCACAAAACCTTTTAATTTCTCCCTCCCCAGTGAGGACCTAGAGGACTTGCTGCCAGAACTAAACTTTTTACGCTTTAACAGCTATCTCCTAACCTAAAGTCATTAAAAGTCATAGTAAGAGCATACCAATATGTCAGCTTTCTGGAACCTCCTCAAATGGCTGATCCCCAATGTTTGACCCTACCTGAACACCTAAACCCGAGGAGGAAGCCCATGTCAGTCTGCGGCCTTTTTTAGAAATATCATAAGGAAATGTAGAAAAAAATTCAAATGTAACTGTTGTGGCCACGAGTTTGAGCAGTCTCAGTATTTGCAGACAGAAAGGAAAATATGCATTTCAGGGAATTAACTATAGGTTTTACTAAGGATCATTTGTAGGAGTTAGATAATAAGGCAGAAATGTCAAGTTTATTGAGATTTTGTCTTGGCCCGTTAAGCCCAGAGTTCTTCAGAAGTATCTCACTGAAAACTGACAATAAAATATTTCATAATTTGCTCCTTAGCTATCATGACTTAAGGTACATAGTCATGTTATTGCACATTTTCTAAATTAATGTGCCAGAAACTCGCTCTAGTTGCATACAATGGTTTTTATGACAAATTGCACCATCCTGCTTTTAAGCTTTGATTTTTGCTCAATTGGTTGGTAAATATAGACTTTCTGTGTATATTGGGGGAGTATTGGCCTGGTGGTTAGAGCAGTGCGCTTTAGCTCTGAGAAGGCTGCAAATCCCCGGGTTCGATCTGAGCAAGACCCTTAACCCCACACTGCTCCCCAGGCACTGCACAGTGGCAGCCCACATCTTCCCAAGGGGATGATTTAATTGCAGAGAGTTAATTTCTCAATTGTGAGATCAATATAGTTATATTTCTATCTTTTTTTCTGTTTAACAGAAAATGGTAATGTGACCAGGATTTAGGCACTGTGCATGAGTATAATTTATCAACAAGTCAAAGCAGTGGAGGAGAACAAGTGTGGAACTCCCAGCATAGTTATGAAAAAGGAAAAGTCGAAGATCAAATGTAAAAAATTACAAGAAGAAGTTTAATCCCAAGATGGATAAAACACTTGGGTTGTGCTGGGAAAACCATATGATGGTTGGGTAAACTGAAGCTGGAGCTATAGACATATGAGTGTTTTTTAATAGTGTTACAGGTGTAAGCAATGCCATTACAGCATGGGCAGCACGGTCAGAAATTATTTAGTAGCTGCTTCAATGGCCATCATCCTACTTTCTGATAGATGGCGCCACATTTGTTATTGTCAGCTTATCACTCCTGCTCTTTGGGTTCCATTTAGTCTCCAAAAAGACTATCAAAATAATATCGACATGAACGTTTGGATTATTTTATCTTATAATAATCAAGCAGATTGTAGTCTTTTTGGTATAAAAATATAACATGAGTATGTACCTTTAAACCAAACATGTTGTACCTGTATGGTAGGTTGGCCACTTTTTTCAAATTGATGCTTTGCAAGCAAACATTTATATTTGGGCTGCTAATTTTGAAAGTATAAATGGAAGCTTGCAGAGGTCACCAACTGTCCACCAGTCCCCCCAGCTTCTTCAAATCAAACGGTGTTAATCAATATGACGTTTGAACCAGTTTGTAAGGCTGTCTGTGATATTTTTTTTTTTAAGTTATTAATGAAAGTTCAAATATCTAAAAGATGACCAGCCTACAAATATCAATCAAATCAAACAAACATGGTGTCAAATAAAATTCAGGGTTTAGCAGCAAAAAAAAAAAACAGTTTTTGTTTTAGAGTTACTAATTAAAGTTTAAAGATTTGTATAAACATAAATTGCTCCTTAGTTATCGGGACTTGAAAACAGCTTGTTATCAACAGCTTGAAACAATTACAACTTTAAACACAAAGGCACTGCAAATCAAAATGTGTGTTACATAAACCTGTGGTGATTGGTTGACCTTTGGTGACCTCTGGAATATTTCATTATCATCTTTAAAATTATTTGGCACAGACAAAGACTTTACAAACAGCACACATAAATTACTCAATCTTAGTTTTATATAGGGGGTAAACTTTAATCAGGTGCTTGAAGAGGTAAGATCATAAAACAATGTAATGGCACAGTCGATTGCTTGCTTGATTTATCTTTGCTTTTTTGTTATATCTATCAGGATTTTTTCTGTTCAATAATTTGATCATTGATAAAAAAAAATGTATTGAGAGACTGTACATATTTTTGTTTTAAAAGCAGTTTAAAGGGTTTCATTTTGTTTTTTTTGTTCACTCAAAGCTTTTTTCATCCCCCAGTCTTTTTTCCTTGTAAATTTATATTATTTACAACATTTCTCCTGCAATCTACCTTTGACAAACATTTTGGTGTTCTCTTCTTTCTCCGTCTTAAGCCTTATAAATCAAGAATATAAACAAAATGTCAACCTACCTAACTCTTCTGGATCTTATCAGTACCAACACTGATGTTACTTTTGCTCTATTATATCTACAAATCTGTACCACACTCCACTTTAAAGATCTCTCCAACCAAATGGCCACCTCTCAGCGTTTCCGACACATACTGTTACGTTTACTGATAGTTTTCCCTTCAATTTGTTCTCATGGCGTTGTTTACAGAACTGTTCCTACTTCTGCTGCCCTCCTTCCTGTCCTGTTTCACATCTGGCAATGTCGTCCTTAAGAAAAACACAATTACTCAAGTTCCCATGAAGCCAACCCCCAACCACACTGATATATTTGGATTTTGTGCTTGTCCACACTGATGCGTTTAGCAGTGATTCAGTCCTCTCTGCCCGTGCACCGCCTGTCATTTTTACAGTCTCTTAATCCTCTACCACCTGAACTGGTTCTTGCTCACCGATTTCTGAGGTTGACCTCATGTGTTTAGACCTTACCCTGTCGCTGACAAACCCCAGCTTAGGAATGACCAGATCCTGCAAATCTGTTGGAAAAAATAAGGATACGTTTGCTTCTCCTGTAAAAATGTTGCGACAAGACTTACAAGTTCTTGTTAATAATTTAGAGTATTGCCATCAAGAACAAATTAAAATGTTACAAGACTAAAAAAGAATGAATGATGTCCTGCAATGTTTCCAGCAGACTGCCACTGTCGTCCAGGAAGCTAAGGGATAAGAGGTCATTGCTGAACCTGACTTTTTGGGTGCAGTGGTGGCGCAGTCCTGAACCTTTTGACCTTTGTTGCATGTCATTCTGCTCTCTTAATCCCATTTCCTAACTTCCTAATTTAAAAATTAAAATGAAGGCCTCTAGTGCTTAAGAAAATAGACGCTGGCTTTTCAGATTGCTTTATCTAAGCGTACAGATAGAGGGTTGAGTGGAAAGAAAAGTGTGGTAGAACAAGTTGGACCAGCAGGGGGTACATGAAGTGTAAGAGTGTTTTACCTGAGCTAAAGAAAAAAAAAAGTATCACAGTTTAGTTTGGCAGTCGCAAAGACCTCCGTTCAGATGCACAGAATCTAAGCTGATTTTTGGTGTCATGATCTCTGCTGTGTTTTTCAGAGGTCTGCAGCCAATGCAGTAATCTATCAAAAAGCATATTTTCGTATTTAATTTCCCAGCAAGACTTGGATCCTGCTCAGACTGTCAAAACTATCAGTACCTGTGTGTATAACCATGTTATCACACTGTGCTCGACTAGCCAGCAAAGTGGCCTGACTTGAACACAATAAGGAATTGACTGCTTCAGTACTCCACAGCAGAACAGTGGGCTGACTACCTCCATAACCAGCTTTTTTATTTATTTACCTATTTTTTTAGTTATACGCCTGTGACAAATGCATAAAGAGAAGGGAATAAATTCAGGATATCCTCAATAAAATCTCAAAGTCCCTATTGGGGACCTATGGGGAACAAAAGGGGACATTAGGTTGTGCCAAATCAAACAACCGATTAAAACAGGGCCTAAATATTTGCTTAAATAAAAAAATAAAGGGAAGGAAAGCCATGTCTTAAAACATTACTTGGGTTGAACCAACATACTTAACTAGGTTGCATAACAGAAATAAAACTTTTGACATATACATGGTATCCCAACTTAACTAGCCCACAAACTCTTATCACAAACTTTCTGACAAAGCCAGAGAGCAAAGCATGTGGCAGTTGGCCAGGTAGGTGAAGCAGGGTTCAGCCCTACAGGTGAGCAGCATATATAGAGCTGTTTCGAGTCCTGTGGTTGGTTTCCTCGAACCAATCAGAGCGAATTGGCGCCAGCCTGCACTCTGAACAAAGAGGTAGTGGGAAAAAAACACACAAGTAGTGTAGCAGACATGTAACAAACCCAGAATAATCAAAATCAACAGAAATAAACATGTATGTAATAAATAGATTATTAGTTTACCTTTTTTATTTAACTGTCCAAAGTAAATAAACTTTTCAATGTCATTCAAATTTATTGAGATGCTCCAATGTTACTTGGCTGTCTTTATTTTATTATTAATGCAGTAGCTTTGATAGGTTGACTTATTTGCTTTTCAAATCCTTTGTTCTTAATACATACATAAGCTCCATCTATCATCTCTGCTTTTCTGTCTCAACGTTTTCTTTCTGCTTCCAACACCTGCTTCTAACACCTCATACCAACCTGTTGCCTTTTTTTGTGCAACCAGCAGAGACCTCTGTATGATTTGCAGCTCAGTGATGTCCGCCTTCTTGCTTTATTTAAGACTCTTAGGGAGTTATAACAAACACAAAAGTTTTATCCTGCAAACGAAACGTGTTGCATTTGGCATCTGTTAAATAACCTGAGTGAAGAGTGACAGTGAGGTTATTCTGATCTTTTTAAAAAAATTTTATCTCTGATGCTCTCAACCAAACAATTTCCTCTGCTTTTGTTTGCTGCATCAAATAATCACTAACTGTCCTTTTACTATGATGTGGGATAGTGAGAGATCTCCCTGAACTAGTCGATCGCTCTTATCTGTCACAGTTCCACACACCTGCTTTGCATTAGCAGGAACAACATGCACCCCATTTGCAGGTATTCGGTGGAACATTTTGCCATGTCTGGGCCAAAATGGGAGGATAAACAGCATGTTATTGTAAAGTTTATTGGGTGTAGAACAGTTGAGACGCGTCTCCTAAGTGTAAAGATCTTGGTAATTATTTGGCTTTCGAAAATTCTGCTTTTGTTTGCTGCATTTCTTTTGTTGTCGTTTTTTATTAATATTGGAGAGGCTTTGACTTCAGTCAATCCAATAAGTTTAAACGCAGCCAAATATTCTTCCAGACCAACAAAGTTAAGAATATTTGTTTATAGTCTTTAAAGTTGTGATCCTGTTTTTGGAAATTGTCCTGCATCTGTTTACATTACCGTTAGTGCAGATTTGCTCTTCAAAGAGCAAAAAAGAGTTTTCCCCTGTGAAATACCTGACTTTACTATCAAAAGGCTTTACATGTATGTGAAAGGTGAACCTGTTCATTTGCTTGTTCACCCAGATGCTAAATTATCTGATTATATAGCAGGAACTTAATGCCTCTACCTTTAAGCCTTTAACTTGATATCAGAGGTTAGGTCTAAATGGGCTGACTGGTTTTGTCATGATGGGATCTAGGCGTCTAACCCATATGCAGATTTCACTCAGGAGGCAGGGAAAAAGTTCAAAGGTTTATTTACAGATATGTACAATATTCACACAGGTCCTGGGTTCTGGCAGACTGGTCACAAGTGGGTTCACCACTGTTCAGGGTGTGAGCGGAGCTGCTGGGGGGGAACCTTGAGGGTCCAGAGGCTAGTCGGCAGGCAGAGGGCTGATGGCGGAGGCGAAGGCTTACTGAGTGCAGGCAGGCAGGTTCCAGACTGAGTTCGCTTACTTGGTTTTCTTTGAGGGCGGACAGGCAGATTCCAGACAGAGACAGCCCTCCAAAGTTTCACAGAGAGCAGGCAGGCAGAGTCTTGGTTGAGATAACTCTCCAGGTTCTCAGATTTACAGGCTGGGATCAATCTGTGAGACAGAGAGAAACAGGATCAGGCTTGTTCACAAGAAGTCAGAAGATTCAGACAGGCAGGTTGGCTCAGGCTTTGCTAACCATTACTGGCAAACACTCTGGCGCTGGAGTGTCAGTCTCCTCCTTCTTAAGTAGGAATCCTCTTGATGAGCAGATGGAAAACAGATGTTGCAGGTGAGCACAAGCCCTCAGGAAGGGATCCTCGGCGCCCTCTGGTGGGCAAGCCCCCGGTCCAACAGGAAGCACAAGCCCTCAGGAAGGGATCCTCGGCGCACTCTGGTGGGCAAGCCTCTGGATCCCAACAGGTTTGACATAATAGAAAGGTAACTAACTCATTATAATAGTTAAAGGTATGGTGGAGGATTACACATGCATGACCCTGTATCCGACCTATTAAACATATGCAAGAGCATGCATGAACCCATTTCTCCTCGAGGAGGTGTGGGGATGAAATTATAAGACAGTCCCTCGAGTGGATCTCATCTCACCCATATCTTTATATAAAAAGTTTCCCAGCAAATAAGACTACTGGTACATAAAAAAAAAAACATGACCTGCCGGTATGTGTGTTTGTGCTGCAGTGGAAATTTGGACATATTTGCGGGGTAAGTAAGGATCTGAGGCCACTGTATAACTACTAACGGTGCAAATTACTAAATAAACAAATAATATAGAGGTAGTGAACTTTTACCAGCAGTGATGTCAAATGGATTTCTCTAAATAGCATGCCAAACATTACCTTACAAGTAGAAACTTTGCAACAGGCATCAGTGGAAAGCCCCACCTGTGCATTCAGCGTACGCCATAGTATGTGAAAGAGTCTCCGGGTTAAGGCCCCTTGTGGACTGGGTCCCTTATGGGTTTGATCTCCCTAAGGTCGGGCTCCTGGTGCTCTTGTCTTCTCTTCTCTGGTGGGTACAGACATCCCTATGTCTGTCCTCCTTGTGTCCCAGTGCCTTTTAATTTCAGAAGCACGGACCACCACTTTATTGGTCCTGGGCCCTGTAGGGTGAGCCTGTGTCTGACATCTATTCCCTGAGCTATATTGCCAAAACAGGACACAGAAGAAAGAACTGAAGTTCACATAGGCTCATGCTATTTTTAAGGAGCTGTAGGGCAGAACTTGCTATCATTGCACTTAATCATCCTTATTCTTCTCCAATTGACATGTTTTTCAAGCATTTGTGGTTTACTTCCACCACCATGGTTATAGTGGAACTTATTTCTGCTTGAATAAGGTCAGCATTTATTTACACTGGCTAGCAATGACTCAAAAAAGAGTATATTCTCAAGTATTTTTTATAAAAGAAGGTGGTTTATCAATTCCTCACCCTGCTACAATGTTAGGGAGGATAATAATGGCCTAATGTTACAACAATAAAAAAATATTTTAGTACTTTGTTGAGTCCATGACGGTAAAAAGACCTGCTATAAACAACCTGAAAATCTCTGATGCTTATTCTACAAAGTTGGCCTGAGTTTGATGCCATATTGATGCGATGCGAGAAGGACAGGTGGCCCTATACAGCTGGACCTGGCCACTCATGCAGATCAAGACCACATAGTTACTTTATGACGTCATTTTACCCAATAGAAAGTTGCTGTGTTCAGCCAAAACTTCGACCTTCAACCGCTCTCCAAATCTCACTTCCGTGCTCCAGTCTGCATGCAACATACTCCTAGAAATTCTTAACAGAAACCAACAAAAATAGTGGCCCCCATAGTTCTCAATGCAAAACATATAGCCCCTCTGGTTCCTGTTTTGCCATTTTGTTTACACTAGTCCAGTTGGTTTATTTTATTCTAAATTCGCTGCAACTCTTTACCATCTGGTGCCTGGCTTTTCTTGTTTGGCTTGTGAAATGTAAGATATTGATCTAAGGGCTGTCTGGTGCCTCTCCTATAGCCTGATAACAATATACTATGGCTATAATTCACCTGAGCTCCTTGGTTTTTGACAAAAACAGATTGCCAGAACTCTTTGCTGGTCAAAAATGCACAACATGAGAGCATGTATCCATCCATACTTTTATGAGTGGGTATATATTAGGGGTGGAACGGTTCACAAAATCCACGGTTCGGTTCGGTTCACGGTTTCGTGGTCACGGTTTTCGGTTCGGTTCAGTATATGTTGATTGTTAGCCTGACATGTTGGTAGGGTATAGCACCAAAAAGGAAGACATTGTGCGGAATATCAATAAATTACTAAGGTCTACATAAGAATCGGGTAAAGTCTATCTCTCTCTCACTCTCTCTATATATAGATATACATCTATATATATCTATCTACATATATATATATATATACATACATACAAACTTGAGTCATGGAACTGTGCTTACAGCTCCTTAATTCATGTAAACTAATAACTTGTGTACATGATACTTGCTGATGGCATTAAAATGATTTCTAATAGCATTAAAAGAGCATTAAATTACCTCATTCCTGTATAAACCCTATGAACGTTTAATTTAATATGACATATTTAAAAAAAATCCCCATCATCATCATCCAGCAGATGTTCAGTTTCTGCCAAAATATTTTCTTTCTGTTGTGGATTTTTGTAACAGGAATAACTAGAATCATACATAGTTTGTATGAACTGTTTGTTCTCTGCTTCCAAACTCAGCGCATCTCATAACTTTTAAAAGTTATGAGATGCGCTCTAGAATCTCACAACTTATTCCTGGTCTGTTGAAGCACCAATTGTCTGCATCCAATGATTGAATTAATTACTCTTAGTTTTTGGGAATATATACGAACTATGCTCTAATTTCTAGTTACCAATCTGTTTTTACTATAATTTAGTTTGACAAACCGGGTCTTCTCTAAAATTTTTTTTCTGTTTGGTGCGATTGCAATCTGGACTGATCGGAGCGGAGCAAAAAAAAGCTCAGTTCCGTATTTTGACGGTGAAGGACGGAGAAGACGTACGTGGACAGAGACATGCGGAGGATGTGGAACAGCTTTCATTGATTTACATGTCAGATAAGTACTCCGCATGACGTACGTGAGCGAAGCGGAGCGCTGATGGAGTATGTGGAATCTGGGGGTAAAGGAGGACAAATACACGTCCGGCTGGATGCGGCGCCGGACGCCAGACAGTGCAATGAAAATCCGGACTGTCCGCCCTAAAGCCGGACATCTGGCCACCCTATATGTTGGTCATGTTGCTGTTAGCATAAACAAAACGTGTTGCACAATGCTTGCACATTGTTGCACTTTTATCCACAACTTTCTTTTCAACGTCATCGTAGGTCACTCTAAATGCAAAGCGGGCCCATACAGCAGACCTATAAAGTGCTGCTGGCGCGTCTTCCAACTCCTGTTCTTTCCCACTCGCCATTTCGACACAATTCTCCATAACAACTGATTTTTTTCTGCTACACCCGGCTACGCTGCTTCACTTCTTCTTCTTGTTTACTACTGGTGGTTGGCTTTGGTTTGCAATACCGCCACCTTCTGCTCTGAAGTGTACACGAGCAGCGCATGAACCGAACGCAACACACACGAACCGAACCGAGACAGTCGAACCGAATGGTTCGGACGGTTTTCATAAACCATTCCATCCCTAGTATATATTGGGTTTAATTTTGGGAATGTTTTCTTTGCAAGTTTCCTTTAAAGCAACTGGGCAATATTTTTACTCCACAGCATATCTTAGTAATGTAGTCAATGTCCATTCCTTTATGACCACAGTGTACCCTACCATTTATACCTTTCCGTAGTCTAGCACACAAAAGCAACAAATCGCAAACATGATAAGTTCATTGGTTTTTATCTTTGGTTCTTCAGAAACCTGTTCAGCAGGTCACCTTTGGGCTGTATAATAAAACAGGAGATTTTTGTCATGGATGTGATAAATAGCACAGCAACTACCCCTGGGGACAGTGGCATCCGATGCAGGAGTTTCCCCTGAAGGGTTGACGGTTCAAACCCCAGCTCTGGCTTCAGTCATGTTGTGTCCTTCGGCAAGACACGTCACCCGCATTGTCTACTAATGATGGTCAGAGGGTCTGTTGGAGCCAGTGTACGACAGCCTTCTTCTGTCAATGAGCCCCAGGGCAGCGGTGGCTACAATGTAGCTTGTCACCATCAGTTTGTAAATGACTAAATATTGTGTTAAGTGCTTTGGTATCCTGTATCCATAAGTACAGGCCATTTAGCATTTTATACTTTACTTTGAGCAAGGAAGTTTTCAAACTCCTTGCTGTATCTTTGACATGGAGATCATTGTGTTCCAATCCAGTACTACAAAGATGGTACTTTGTTGTCACCTAATGGGAACAGCATTTACTAAATCAGTAATTAACTTTTTGCCTTTCTGATTTTAAACCTTTCTAATCTAAAGTAGTGATGGCTACCCAAAAATTGGGGATTGTTTCATTGTACTGGACAGTTAGAGATTTTTATTGGTTTCTTGAGTGGTCAAAAATGACCAGCAACGAATCATATAGTCAATATTGTGTAGTTGACTCATTAGCTTGTACCTCCCTCACTCAGTTTGTGTGGCAGTGAGTAGTTTTAGCACAGAGTAAGCCGAACTCCACCACGTTACATCGCATTTATCACTGCAGAGTGTTTGCTTTGCCTCAGACACAGAATGCCTCCTCCAGCCTTTGTGGTTTATGACCATATATTCTCCTCATCAAGAAAAAGCAAGCTCACAAACAGGTGGATTTAAAGAAGGAAGTACTCAGACATGACACAGAGAGCCCACACCATGTCAGCTACGGTACATCATGATGTACTTCACATCCTATTCATTCTGTGCATGGCAGAAGCATGTGGGCACACATATGCTTTGAAGGATGCACATGTAGCTGAGTCGCGTATTAACACCTGGGTGACGCGTATGGTTTAGAAGCCTGCATGAAGAGAAACACACATTTCTGCAGCACAGTGTGTGAGATGATCCTGCTGTAGGATTAAGCCCGTAAATCCGGCGGGTTCAGACTGTGGCTAGGCAGCTAATACGCTCTAAAAGAGGTTTGCAGCAAACGACTGCAGACTCCTTTGGCTCCATGATAATACCCATGACTACCACCTAGGCGTGTTCCCCTCAAAAGCTGCGTCCACAGATCCAGATGCCATATTTTGTTTTTTTAGGGGAGTTTACTGTCATGTTCTACTCACTGCATCTCCATCCTAACAGCACTTGTTGCTGTCTGAACTCAAAGCCAAAGACAAGCAGTAAAGAAGACAGAAGTTTTGTAGTACAACAGTGACAGGCAGGTTGAGTAGGAAAAAAATCCGATATGCTTCTTGAGATAAATGGTAAAATGGTAAGGATTACCCTGTTTTAATTGTTTTTTTATGTATCTTCAATTTCCTTGTTTTCTTTAAGTGATTGTTATATTTTTTTCTGCAGGTTTCAGCCACAGAAGAATGTGTGGGACCTATGAGACTGACAAAGGAGCCAATTCAGGTAAGAGCATGTAGCAACATCTGCAAACACTTACATTTATATAGCTTGGAAACATGTTTGAGGACCACAGTTTCAAGGATCTGTGACAAAAGTTGGCCAGCTTTTATTTTAGCCGAGCGTAACAAACCACTTTGGTTCTGACTTGTATTTCTTAAACCAGATACTGTCTTTGATTAATTTTGTTTTTTTCCTCTAAACCTATTTATATTGTGTTTGTTGTTAGATTTTTTTTATGAATGAAAATGTAGAGTTTTTTAATTAATTTGTACTGTATTCCCCACTCCCCTCCTGAGTAAATAATTCTAGTAAAAAATTCAGTAATATATCCTTAGCAGCTTTGCATATATGGGGACTGATTTACTCCATTTCCTCTTCGCAATAGAGCTTAATCTTAGTCATGTTGGATGGAGAGTATTTGTGAATGTAATTGATCAGGTCTGTACTTTGGACCATTTTAATGTGTGTACACATTGATATAAACACGTTTTACACTGCTCAAAAAATAAAGGGAACACTCAAACATGCTGGTAAAGATTCTCAGACATCCAGGTCATAGTCATTCAAAAAAAAAGTAAAAAAACAAAAACAAGGTTTTGATGGACTACTGTATAAAACCTTGAACAAGTCCAGTGGATTGTTTTTTTTTTTTTACTTTTTTTGCAACACTCAAATAACACATCCTTGATCAGAATGAATGACATATTCTTATTGAATACAAAATAACAGAAAAATAATTAATTTAGAGGTAACCCCCCCAGATTATACATCTTCCGTCACCGCTCCGCCCCGCTTACGTACCTCGAACGGAGCACATGTGCAGTCATATTGATCAATGAAAACTGGTTCACATCCACCTCTACTCCGCCGCACGCCAGCTAGGTCAAGATGCGCATTGGCAATGGTATCAAACAGGAAAAAGAACATCGAGAAGATCCGAAAGTTTGTCAAAGTAAAATAGGGTGACTACAGATCAGTTATAACTAATTAGAGCTTACATTTTGTATATTTCCAAAGGAGAAGGCAATTTGATTGGATGCAAACTATTGGTACCTCAACATACCTAGAAGCAGATTTTTCATCTCGATCAAATGATTTATTTTAAGCTGAAAGGCCTAAAAATTTTGTCACATCCATCCAAACTTCTTATTGCAGGCATTGACGAAGAGATGCTGATTCTGGAAGTAGAGAACAAACCGATTTTGTATGATCCTACTTATCCCTATTATAAAGACCCACAACGAAAAGAAAATGTTTGGGCAGAATCTGCAAGTGTGATGGATACTGATGGTGAATTTTATTTGATATATTAGATTAAGGGTTCATTACCTCTTGTGATAACATCGCGCATGCGCTCCATGAGCTCCGAGGAACTCAGTGTGGAGCAAGAGGGGAGGAACCGGTTGTAGGGATTGCCTTGGGGTTCCTGAGGATGTGGGATTTCGGGGTTAGGCACTGACAGGCAGTCAATCCGCAGCAAACGATGCCTGTAGTCAGGGCAGAGCAGTTCCATTCTGTTATCAAATTGAAAAATTGTCACCTGATGCAGATGCAAAATCAAACATGTTATTCTTTCAGACTTTCTAATTAAATGGATTAAACCCCCTGCATTTAATTCATACATAGTTTCACCAGTGTGTGCGAATTTAGAATACTGGACAATGATTTATACAGTTTTGGTTTGGGTCTAATATTATGTAATTATTTTTCATTTAAAGAGTCAATTTTTAGCTTTAGATGTATTTAGAGTATTTAATCACACGATCCATCCAGTGACGGATCTGACCCTCCCAAGTTACACAGGCGTGTCTTTGAGAAGAGCCGCCCACACAGGGCATGGATAGGAGTCAAGAGCCGTATACTGACCTAGAAACATATCTGAAATTAAACTGATGCTTGGGCCAAAAGTTATGCAGCCTGGCTTTAAGAAAGTGGCTCTCAAACTTTTTGTTTGCTGGCCTGTCCTTTGGCTCACAAGAAAGTTTTTTTCACCCGCTCGACCCAACTGTCTTGTTAACATTTGAACAAAGAGAAGTCAAATGCAGTAAAATATTTAAAAGTACCGTATGTAAACTACAATATCCTTAATTTGACAATGGCTACTTTAAAAGTGTGATCATTTTAAGTTTGCTTATTTTATTATGTAACATAAGTTAACATTGTTAATACTACGTTAGAGCTGAGTAGATATGCATATATATTTTATTTTATTTTTTTAAGTAAAATTTTGAAAAGTATTTTGTTTATTGTACTTTACCATAATGCGGCGGTCTGTGGCGGTCTGTAAATTCAAGCCTGTTGCTATATTGAGAAAGAGTGTGTAAAAGTCCAGGAATGAATATTTCTGCAAGGCAATGAATGTTCAATAGATCATATATTTTTGTCTTTAGTTCAATAGAAGCCTTTCCCCCTAAATGTAGTTTGTCCATAAACCATTTTCACATGTGCATTAGGTTGGGTCTAGATAAGGACTCTGCCAATGTAATATTGTAGACTGGAAATAATCATCGACTTACGATTGTAGGTAACAACATTAAGGAAAGAGCTATAAAAAAAAGTCCTCTTAATTTATTTCTCCCTCTATTCCTCTCACAGAGGGAAACAGTTCAATTAAATCACAATTTAATAGGATAACTGTCAGTGGCTTACCAGTGTGAAAACACATTAAAAAGTTCAACCGAAACTAAGTTGTTCCTAACTTTGTCCTTAAAAGACATTTGTATTTTTATTAGAAACACCAATTATAGCTTGATTTAGTTCTCAGACATCAAATGCTGTGACACGAAATCCATGCTCCATTCCTTGTGACCTGTTTTTCAAAGTTTGTCCTGAGCTGACTTAGTTTAGTGATTGTAGTTTAGTTAGGAGCCGTGAACAGCATACGTCCTCTATGGTGTGAGTCCAAGGTGGGTGAATTCACACCCCCTTCCAATAAGAACGTAGGGCCAAGGCTTGAGTCAGGGATTGTCTGGACTCATCCCCAGGTTACGGATTAGGCCATATGCTGCTAAGATTTATCCTTATGTAACAGAGAAAGTAAGAGCTTGTCGAGGTTACCCAGATGGTTGGGAAGAGAGCACCATAAAGCATTCCTCTGTTCTGGCAATTCAGCCCATAGCCCGAGAATGAGCAGCTTTATTAGGTGCTGGTTTATTGCCTTGATTTGATTTGCTTGGATTTTAGCTGTGTGAGGCTTTGACCCATCTCCAGGGGTTTCTGAGTACAGCTCAGTGATTTGAGAGGCCAGGCATGCTACTTGTGTTCATGCTGTGCTCCAGGATCCATCCATCCATCCATCCATCCATGCAGGTGGAGGAAGCTTTATTAAAAACGTTTCAGAGCCTTTTTTATGGACCATAAAACTTAAACTCTTCCACTGTTGTTGTTCCTCCAACTACTCTCCGTATGACCTAACCCTGTTTGACTCCCCCCCCCCATTCCCCGGAAACATGAAATGTTCATGAGATGAAACGAGAGATAAAATGCTCTGAAGGGGAGAGCAATATATTGAGGGTTTTCTTTGACATTTACCGTTCCAGCCTCTCAGGCCTGGATAGTTTTAAAATCCACATATACTGCTTTCATCTAATAACACGATTTAGGCAAGGTAAAGCAAAGCAACTCGTGGGCTATCGTATTTCTCATATATCCATTTACAGAGCACCTGTAGTATGTTGTAAAACATAGCCTTTCAATTATTCTGCCACTTAAAACTTTCATAAACTCGTGCTGGTGCTACAGAACATACAGTGCCCTGCTGAGAATGCATGGCCCCATGAACTTGTTCCTATATATTTAAGTCACAGCTGCAGTCTTGAGTCAATTTATAGGAGTTTTTATTTATGTGAAGACTGTAGTGAAAGGAAATTTCAGCCTCCTTTACTGATACACCTCTAGATAAAATCTTTTGGAATTTATTAAATGTTATTTATTAAATGCCAGTTTGAGATTATGCAGAGAGGTTTGTGAAGAATAAAAAAAGGGTAATGGGTACAAACTATATGGAAGAAAAACAGTCTCATTGGAATCTGCCTTTTTTTTAACGGCACCCCTGTCTGCCAAGGCTCTTGGTTTGATCCGGAAGAAGCGGCAGGCGGCAAACCGGCCGCTGGCCGAAATGGAGAAGAAAAAAAGTTTGCCGCCGGCCAAGAGCCTTGGCAGACAGGGGTGCCGTACTAGCTGTGATCGGCTCAGATGTTTCACCTAGTCTGATAAGAGGAAAAACTCTAATAGCTGTCTGTTAGCAGCTAACTGACGTTTTGTAATTCTGTTTAACAAAAAAAAAAAATCCTCATTCAGCCGGGAACAGTGCTGAGCCCAGCCATTGTGTCATGTGACCAAATTAGCTAATTTCATTGGCTAGAAGCTGCTCGACTCTATCAAGTGTAGATTGCTTTGGCTTGAGTTCACAAAAAGGTCAACATATTTGCAGCTGAATTTTTTGCAGCTGAATTTTTTCTGGTGAATTTTTACCAGATAAAAATTGAGTGTAAGGAAAAAAATCAGTGTTTAAAATTCGGTGTTAAAGAATTTCAGTGTTTAAAATTCGGTGTTAAAAAAGGCAGATTCCAATGAGACTGTTTTTCTCCCATAAAACCATGATTTTAGAGGGATATTGCGTAAACATTCCTTTTTTACTGGCTGGAATCAATGACTGCATTTACATGTGTGTTATTGTTGGTGTAATATCTCCACTAATAAACTGATACATTTTAATAAGCAAACAATTTTATATTAGCTTATATGGTAAGGCTGGTCACCCGTGTGTAAAGCGCCATGACAGTCTGCCGTCTTCATGGTACATATGCCGGAAGGAATATTATAGTACTAACATGGGGAATGACTACATGTTTCTTTTGGCTCTCAGTTCAGTGAGAGACTGTGGGGAAGATCATTTGGAAACGCTAACGCAACAACTGAAAATCAGCACTGCTGCAGCACAATGCATGACAATGCATATATAATAAATGGTTTCACCATCCCCAACAAAGTGAAAAAGAGAACTTAAAAGACAATGGAGCTGGAACCGAATGATAATGGCAAACCAACCGGACATTGTGGTAGTGGACAAAAAGCAGTTGATATAGCAACAGCAAGGGACTGCAAAATCAGGAAAAAGCAACATGGCTCAGAGAACAGCTGGAGAAAACCTGGAAGGTCGAGGCATCAGTGGTGCCCGTGGTCATTGGGGCCCTCAGGGCAGTGACCCCCAAACTGGAGGAGTGGTTACAGTAGATTCCTGGTAATACATCAGTACAGTTCTAGTAACAGCAAAGATACTGCTCAGAACCCTCAAGATCCCAGGCCTATATATATATATATATATATATATATATATATATATATATATATATATATATATATATATATATATATATATATATATATATATATAACCATATTTTATGTGCAGGTCTGCCTGGACTTTTTATAATATTGCTAAATGATTTAATTTTATCACAGACTTTGAATTAAATCTTTATTTAACCAGCTTTTTTAACCATAACAGAATTGTTTTAAAGAAAAATAACTTACCAGACTCACCAGAAAAGTGACCAAAATAAAAATAACAAATAAATGCCCCCCGACCGAGGAAACTAACCTGAACCTGGTTCAGCTTAGTTTCCTGCTTTAACCTGAGTTATTACTTTGAAGTTGCTGGCCCCTCAGCATTTTTATCTCAATTGTTAGAACTACGTGGGAAACTGCCCAGAACTGAAAATATATATATATTTTCCCCAAATTCCCGAAGATTCCTCGGAGGAGAGCCGCGCCGGGGATTACATAGCTCGTATTCCTGCGGGTGTGAGCGGCTGAGATGATTGTGTTATCAGACTTCGTTTTCACTGGTTCCCTACACATTTTACAGATGACTGTGGTTTGTTTTTTGTCCGACTTGCCATGACCGAAATACTGCCAAACTGGCGAACTACAAAAACCCTTCTTTGGAACAATTTCCTCCGCCTCTCCTTGCTGCGACATCTGCGTGTGCTCTGTGTTGTGGTTTGAGAGGGCGGCGCTTGGTGACGGCATGCCTGGGTCCGCGATTGTGATTGGTTGGGAGGAAGTAGTGACTAGCATAGACCTACATGCTAGGCTACAATGAGAAGGAAGGAAAACTGCGTTTCTTTTTTATCTAACTTTTATCGACTCTCTTTTTTTCTATTGCGCCACACGTCTATCCATCGATATATATCGTTATTGAATTATCGCCCAGCCCTAATATATATATATATATATATATATATATAAGTGACATCTGCAGTTAATGTTTTTTTATGTCTGGCATAAACCTTTTTTTTATTTAAAAGTACTAATTTACTGGAATTGTTTCTTCTTGGATAATTGAAAAAAGTATCGATAGATAAGTTGATAAGTTAAAGTCAAGAACTGCAGCCCTAATCTCTTGTTTTTCTAAAATCCCTTTACAGCTTTCACATTAGTCATTAACGTACAAAAAATCAATAATATTTACCAGGGGCAACCAATTAAAAATCGAAACGAAAAATCATCAACCAGTAAAGCTCTGGAGACAATTTTAATTATAATCTGTTACTTTAAACAGAATTTAACACTGAAATAAAATTAGTTTTTTATGCATCCATGTTATACATTGAATTTTTAAATAAAAAAAATATATATAAAAAAAATAGAACATCTTTCTATTTTAAAAAAAATAGTGTTTTTGAAGTAGAGAACAACAATCATTCAGTTTGGTATATAGACAATTTCCTGATTTACATATTTAATTAAACACCTGAACTGACCGTTTGTTGTTTTCTTTTTATTCCTTTTTTCTGGCTTAATGAGAGCAGTGGGCTTTAGGCTGCCCTGCAAGGCTTTAAACCTGGATTTGAATGGCGACAGCTAGGTCAAGCCATCCTAAAGCACATATCAAGGTGCTCATTTTGAACCTGGATCCATATTTATTTTTAATTCTGTTCATGGTGGAGAATCCTGCTTCACAGCAGCAGGTTGAGCCAAACATCCTCTAAATGTTCAGCCAGGGCAAGATCCGTTATTACAATCGCACCAAACAGAAAAAAGAACGGCAAGAAGATCTGGTTTGTCAAATTAAAATATAGTAACAACAGATCTGTAACTACAAATTAGAGCATAATTTTTATATATTTCAAAAAACTAACAAAGTTTATTTAAAAGATTGGATGCAAATATTGGTTCTTCAATAGACCAGGAAGCAGATTTCTCCTCTCCATCAGAAACCGCACATATGTTGGATGCTGATGGGGATTTTTTTAATGTCATATTAAGTTAAGCGTTAATTTCTGCATGTTTTGCTTCTATGAATTTAATCATAATATCGTGCATGCTCTCCTCGAGCTCCGAGGATAAGTCAGAGCGCAGCAATACGGGAGGAACAGCGGAGGCTATAACAGGAGAAGAGGTGCAAGTGACATTTAGACAATGTGGTCAGACAACATGTGCTAATTTATAAATGTTTTAAATCAGATTGGGTCCGGATTAGCCAGCAGGTGGGTCAGGATCCGGACCACGGTCCGCTAACCCGTGACCTCTGACATATACTATAATATAAATGTTTATATTTTAATATATAATATACGGTATAATAGAATACATTTGCTGCCATCATAACTATATTCATAAATAGAACAGAGGAGTGTATTTTAAAGGTGCTTTATCTTGGTGATAATGTCAACAGTTAGTCTTTGTGTGCTTTTAAGAGAGGTACAAGAAGAGCAAATACCTATAGCACTGATGACGGTGTGAAGAAGCTTGTCCTCTGTAACCTTCTCATCTGCCAGAGTACATTTTCCACCCATCACGGGTCAGTTCATGGCAGCTCGGTGAACAGTTTGTACCAATTTTAACAACCACTGACCTAATGCTTCTCTTTACAGGCCGCCTGTTTCTGAAGTAAGGAAATTTGGTTTTGAGGCTCTAACACCCAAACAGAAAACAGTGCTGTGCAAAAGGTTTCCGCTTTATTTAAACCAACCTCGAACTTTCTGAAAATATATTTCCCCCTCTTGGTAAATCAGGATTTTACTGCGAATAATCATATGTTTTGCAACAGTTTCAGTAACCACACTAACCCTGATAACTGCCTGGTCTGTATCCTATAGACACTACAGGCATACAACCCATATGACAACATGACAATTTTAAGAAGTAACATATTATGCCCTGTTTTTATAAATAAGAAGAATCTAACGAGAAACAGAATCATCGACATCTGGAAAGGGTTACAGGGAAATTTCTAACACTTTGGATTTCTAGAAAAAAATGGAACTTCCCAATTAGCCTGTTTTGGGGATCACTAAAAAAATCCAGTCCAGGAAAGCAAATTTTCCTGAGTTAATGTGTATTAATAATTAAACAATAAGTCTGTGATCCACAGTATCTATATTGTGGTGATCAAAGCAAAGTAATTGCTGAAAACAGCTTCCTTAAAACTTTTGGGAAAACATTATATGGACCGAATTTAAATGTAACATTTTCTTAGGAATGTGTCACATGTAGCTTAAGTGTAATATAGCATTTTAAATTGAATATCTAGTGGTCATAGTTGCATGATCAGAGTCTGCTTTATTTCTTGAGGACATCTAGAATGTTAAATAAATCTACCTGTTACTGCTTCAGTCATTTAAAAAAATCAAATGGGAATGTTTTGAAGTGCCCTAGTCAAAGATAAATCTAATTTAGAGGATATGGAATTAACCTCCAACATGCAAAAACCCTCACATGGGTCTGCAGTGCATCAATTTATCAATTAAATGCATTTTCATATATGGAAATAAGTAGTTAGAACATTAGATAATTCTTAGCAACGTAGAGTAACAGTGATTGTTGGTCTACTGTGATCTGTTTACGAATAGCCTTAACTTCAAGGTGCCTTAGCGCTGTGATGTGACAGTGCTGTCAGCAATGTCAGCATATTGCAGTTAAGTTGCATTATATATATATATATATATATATATATATATATATAATTTTCTTTACACAACTTTATTTGTTTCTGCAAAGAACAATACAGAGCAACCATATTGCACTATAGGAATTCACAACAACCATTATTTACAGACATTTTCAACAAGTGTAAATTCAAATTTTTACCAGTCAAGTAAATTACCTCATTTTGTTCAAAACAAGAAACAATAAGGAAAAAAGACAAGAAAAAATAAAAATAAACAAAGATCTTACATCTATTAAACTAAAGTTAACGCTAGGGGGAAACTCTAAATAATATTAAAAAGGACAAAGGCCTCTCGAGTTTTGATTGCTTTCCTATTTTCTGATGTTGCATTATATATTGCATAATATGTTGTTGTCCATCTGATGTCGTATTCAGACCAATGGCGCCTCCTATAAGCCTTTTTTTTTTTGGTAACATTCTTGAGTGGAAGGTGTGCGCTCCAGCATCCGTGGGGTCCCCTGTGTGTGGAATTTCACATGGTACCATCATGGTTACACAAGCCTGCTCAGTATCAAAGATTGTGGACCTTTCACAGGCACTCAAAAGTACCAGCCTACCTTTTTCCTCTGACCTTTACTTCTATCCTTTTCTCCAAGTCCCACCCATTCTTTTTCTTTTCTTTTTTTTCCAGATTCTGTGTTTTTTCTCCCTGTTCCCAGCTGTGAAGGACAACATGTCACACAAGATGATACTCCTGTTTTATTTCTGTAAAGAAATGTGAAAAGTCACGGCTTTAGCCATGCTCTCCTTCTTCTCACCCCGTCATTATCTCTCGTCCCTCTGAGTGCTGGCTGTTCTGACTTTGTGTCTGGATGCTTTGTTGTCCTCGGAGCGGTTCAGGAGGTGATGCCGCTGCGAGGCAGAGCCGAGTGCTGTTAGTTCTGGCTGCAGGCCAGCTGTGTTTGAAGCACCAGAACGTGTGTTTTCCCTGTTGCTTTTCTGCACCGCTGTACCAAAGGTGGCCTGGTGTGTTAGTGATCCAAACTCAACTCAAAGGTCTCTGTGTCCAATCGGGAGATCGGAGGATTTTAATGTAGCTAAGTTTCAAATCAAATGAATAAATAAACTTTTGTCCAACTTCTCAGTAATAAAGCAGCTAGCTCTTGAAAAACTAATATCGATTTAAAGGTTTTTCTTTGTTTCATATTTATGTGAAAATAGAAAAAATCTAACATATTTTGAAGGAAACAAACTTCCAGTAATGTGAACAAAACAACTACATCGAATAAATTAAACCAGGATTTTCTTAAAGACCCAAAAAAGAATAAAGTCTCATAAGGTTCCTTTAAAAAGAGGGTAAAGCAGTCGCTTTATTTGTAAGAATTTTTGGCGGCAGACCAAACCAGATGAAAGTGCGCATTCAGCTCGGCAAAGAACTCATGCTCTTCCTCAACACTGAAGTCCTCAGACATTTTTCTTTCGTTGTTTCTTTCTTTGCACAGGTAAACAGCACATTTCTTCTTCTACGCTTGCATTATCAAGAGCAGACGCTGAATGCGCACTTTCATCTGGTTTGGTCTGCCGCGGTTTCCGTAGGCTCGTGAACTCGCAGGCGCGCGCTTTTAGGAAATCCTATACACTACTGTTTATGCTCTAAAAACATTCTAAATGACTTTGTTTCGAGTAAATTATGGACGCTACCAACTCAGGACACTTGGAATACATTGGACGAGCAGTATAGAGGAATATTGACACGTTTTTTGTGGACTTTTATGGACCTTTCTGCCTCGGGCACCATAGACCTCCATTATTTGAATGTCAGCAGACAGCAAGAAGCCTCCTAGATCTCCAGATGCATTTGAGATATCAAAAAAGTACTCCAGAGTGTTGTTCAGCATCGGGGTGAGTAGAAAATGAAGGCTTATCATGTTTTGGGTGTACTATTCCTTTAAGAATACATTTATTAAAAAACAAATATAACAACTATATTTATAAGTAAATCAATATAATTGTAAGTCATTTTATGTGTTTTTACGGGATTACCAGTCTGTTGCATTTTTATTTTTGGGTTCCAGGCTGAAATAAGTTATTGGTGCATAAGGGTGCACAAAGTGGACGGAAAATAATTAATTGTTTTCCTTTCTTCTTTTAACCAAAGAATAATCCTACACACTTTACAAGTTTTCATCACCCACAAGGTTTAATTTCACCCACCCTGCTTTGAAAAACATCTCAAGCTCAATGGGAATGTCAAGTTAGGTTCGGTTGTAGACAGGCGAGAAGGAACTACTGAAAAGTTGTGCAATTTCACATCTCCTGTTTATGTGCACTATCGCCTCCTGGTCTCTGTAGCGCTGTTTGAATGAGCGTGACTAAACATATGCAGCTCTAGATTAAAGACGGATCTGAGTGCTCAGCTTAACAAAAAAAACAACATATAAGCTTAGTTAACCTGTAGCATTTGGTAAAATAAAGCTTCTAGTTCTACTTGACTGGGCCATTATAACTTGTAAATATGCTCCGATATAAAGTATTGCATCAAAAAGCTGTTTGTATTTCTTTAGGGTTTGTTGTTTAGCTGGATCATAGACCTCCACCCATAGGCTTTAATCTTCTGTATCTTCTAACTGACCTACCTCCAGGACCACTCGGTAGTTAGCTCCATCCATCTTTCCATCAGCTAAAACTAACTCCTCTGTTTTAAAGAAAAGCCTCCCCACAGCATGATGCTGCCACCACCTTTGCCCATGCGGGTTGTGTCTTAAAGTTGATTCCTATCAAACTCAGAGTTTTGCCTAAAGCCCAGAAAGTTTGATGGCATTCTGTTTTCTTTGCTTTGTACCTTTCATGAATTCTTACAAACAAAAAACAGGACATCTTCAAGCCATTCAATCAGCTTTCTCATTGAAAGCTAATTAATATACCTTGGAAGATTTGCTGATGTAATGCAGTAAGGTATCACATCATTATATTCACTCAGGAACTGGACTACCCAATCCACATAACTTCACAATAATATCGTCATGATTTAGGTTCTATTGTTTATTTTTAATTTTTTGTTATGCCTTAGTTTGTTCTCATTTCTATTGTTATATTCAAGCTTTGAGTTTTGTTTTCTTTTTAACTTTTTGGCTTTTTGTTAGTTTTTCCTCGTCTTTTTCTGTTATTTAGCCATTTGCCTAATAGGTAAGGTTTACTCAGGGATGGAGTTGGGGAAGGACTGAAAACCTGATTTGGCCACCAGGTGCCCTCCTACATGATTGACATTCAACATCACATGAATACTTTGGTGCAGTACTTGGTGCTATGTAAAGGTGAAAAGAGTGCCAAAAAAATTTGACTTCAGTAAAAGTACAGTTAGTTAGATAAAACAAAAGTTACCCAAATAGGAGTAAAAATTATGTAAGCAAAATTTCTTAGCTAAGCAAGCAGAAAAAAAAATGTTGGTCCATTTCATAAATGAAAGGACAAAATGTTGGCCTTAAATTTTTTATTAATAGATAACAGTTGCAATAAATAGAAAGATAAATTAAAAATTTTAAAAACATTTCAATAATTTTGCGCCAACAATGATTTATATGGTAAAATGGTAAATAGACTATTACTACTTCTATAGCACTTAATTTTAGGGCTGGGTATTTTCGCCAAAGTCCTGAATCGATTCGATTTTAATTCATACAGTTCTAAATCGATTAATTTCGATTCGATCTGTTTTTACAGTAATGAAAGTGGTTCAACTGTGTTTCAAAATACTCATGTTTTATTTTTTCCTGTCACATTAAACACAAAGTGCAAACTTGTAAATCAGACAGTTTAAACATGAGATTTGAACAAAACTGTCTCAAAAGTGTAAACTTGTTTGTGAAAAGTGAAAAAGTGAAGCCTCACTCAATCAAGCAGACGTGACACAGCAGACATGCATGAGCTGCATTATCTTCAATGCATAAACCATATTTGCAGCCTTTTCTGTAACAACTAATGGTTTTTTTCTGGTCAGCCCCCAATTGTTAATGTCTCCAGTAGGGCTGCACGATATAATCGGCCCCCTATCGGTATCGGCCTGTATCGGCCTTAAAACTGAATATCGGACATCGGCCACCCCACCGATATTTATCCCGATATTTGATTAGCTTCTGAGTTTCTAAAGTCTAAAAAAAAAAAAAAATACTACTACTTCTTGTTCTTCCTCAAAAACTTCTTTTTTACAGACTTAAAAACTTCTAAAGACGAGGGAAAAAATATTGATACATTAAAATATCACAATATCTTCATATGCTGATATATTGCCATTTAAAAACACCATATCAATCTCTTTTACTAATGAAATATTGCTATATGTCATCGTTATGCTACGAAATCCCCCGAAAATTCACGAAACTTTGCCATATTTTTATATGTTGATATATAGACGCGGTATCGATCTATTTTCTAACAAAATCTCACAAGAATTTGCAAAATATCACGAGAGTTTGTAACAGAACGATGAAATTTCACGAGACTTTGAAAGTAAAATAGATCGATACCGCGTTTTTAAAAATCAATTTGATATCAGCATATGAAAATATATTTGAGTATATTATTTTTCAGTGTCAGAAATGGAAAACAAAACTGCTATTTTCAATGACTACTTAATTTTGTCCAGCTTTAACATCAGTATCGATATCGGTTATCGTCTACATGAGTTTTAAAATATCGGCATATCAAAATCCCAATATCGTGCATCCCTAGTCTCCAGTCAACCTATTAGCTATATTTGCAGCTGTCGGCCTTGAACTAATCTTCAGTGCATCTTTCCTGCTCATTTATGTGAACGTCACTATAAAATGAATCGATCTCATTCCCTAGACATCGATTTTGCAAAAATGTAAAGGAATCGATTCAAAATCGATTGTTTTACCCAGCCCTACTTAATTTTGTTTCTCTACTTTGAAAATATTCCAGTTCCTATTCACATACATCCACACGCTGATATCTGCCAAGCTGAGTTTTAGATTTATGACTTAGTTGCATTTTTTTTATAAATCACATTTACAAATCTCATCCCATTTGTGTTTAGCATATTTTGATGCTTTCGCTCCTATATTATAAGATAGCCTTGCTCCCTTTTGCCCTCCAACAAAAAGAGTCTAGCCCCGCCTCCGGGTTCACATATTTTTGCCGGGTGTTTTCTAGTTTATTTTTCTTGTGTAATTCTTATTGTTTCTGCAGTCTGTTAGATTCTAAGTGTTGTTTTTCCCTGTTAGCCCCTGTTTAAGTCATTTTTCTTTATTTTCCCCATAGAAATAGTCTAGAGTAAAGTCTGTTTGTCTCTATGCCTGAAGGCTGTTATGTTGCTAATCTCTTATTAAATTCATTGCCTCACCTTGCTGCTTCCTAGCTGCTCTTTAGTCCTGAACAGAAACTCATGTGTTTCTGTTGCTTCATCATGCAACGCTTTAATAAAATGTGCTGACATGTCTGACTTTTAAAAACTTTATATCTTATATAGATTACTGCGAGGCAATGCAACACTCCATTAAGAGGGTCTTTTAGAAAAGTAAACCCAGTGGAGAATGCTTTAATCCCTTCGAAGCATAATAGGGGCCTCTGATAGTAACACCTTCTAATCCTGGTTTTCTTGTCCTCAGGTCTTGCTCGTATTTGCCAAGGAGGATAGCCAAAGCGATGCCTTCTGGTGGGCCTGTGAGCGAGCCGGGTTCCGGTGTAACATTGCACGGACACCCGAGTCTGCCGTCGAGTGTTTTCTGGACAAGCACCACGAGATAATAGTCATTGACGGACGTCACTTGCGCTACTTTGAGCCCGAGGCCGTCTGCAGGTGAGCGTTGACTCAAATAAGTTTATGGAGATAGAAATTTACTTTTTTTTTCAGTCAGCGTGAATAAATAACCTGGAAATAATTCTCATGTCTACTGAAATGCAAAATATTTTACTTTTATTGACTGGTTTCCTTAGATTCTACCTTCATAAAGTACCTTAATGATACTTTAATAAATAAATGTTAACCCATTTATTTCAACTTCTCCTGCTATATACATTTATTTTTACCTGAATACTTTAAAGAGCTCTACAAACAAATTGAATGCAGTTTTATTGTAAGGGCACGTCGCCGCCATCTAGTGTTCACTGCAAGGAAACAGAAACATGAACTGCAAAAGAACCTTGTGCATAACTTTGAATAACTGTGTAACTAAGAAGCTTTAGCTGTTAAAATACAAGGATATCACAGGCCAAAAGACGCTAAAGTAAACTACTGAAGAAAAGAAAAGTTTATTTCTTGTAAAGTAACTTTCAGCTTTGTTTTTTTGTCACTCTTTGAGCTTTAACAGCTGTTAAGTTCATAGTGGTTTGTGCTTCTGTCCCCTCTTGCTTTGTGGTGTGCATGAGTATGAGGATTTATTCTAAGGATATTTTTAGTCCCGTATTTTTCACTGTTTCCCCTTCCTGCCGAGTTTTCCAGGCATATTTCTGAAACGTTGACATTAATGTGAGTTCTGTGTCTGGATTTAGTGTGAAATTGAAAGCACTGGTCTCTGAAAAGAGCTACAGGATCACAAACTAAGTCATGCACTATATATATAATATATATATCAGCCTATTTGTCAGTGTTTTTACCACAAACAAATGTGTTCAAGTGTCCTGCAGATTTATGTGCTTTAGTTATTGCTGGAGTGTGCAGTCCAAAGATCTGCAGCAGAATTCACCACTATGTATTTTGTCAAGTGATTTATTGTAAGGACTTTCAAAATGTTCCTAAGAAACTGATCCATTAGTCTCCCCTGTCCTCAGATTACCACAGTCCTGGCTGCAGCTCTGCCTAGCCTCTATCTTTCTCTTCCTTGATATAATTTTTTTCTGTATCCCGTTCCCCCCCTGAGGATTTCTGCCATCATCCTTTCCCCCTGTTGCTCCTTTTGTGCTCCATCACTGTCGACTCGTTGCTTCTCCACCTCCAGACCACTTTCCCACACTTCCTGCCAACTGTGCGGCTTGGTGGCCAAACCTCTGAAGCACAAGCTGCATTTGCTGTTTCTGTGTTAAACACACAAATGTTCTTCCCTATGACATCACCCGCCTGGTTCTGCCCACATGTTTATCATGTACCTCAATCCAAGCCACTTCACAAAAGTCAGAATTGAACGATTGTCCTGCTGAGTTTTACCTTTTATTTCTTTTCCAGGATGATCCGTGCAACAAAGCCCTCCGAAAACACGGTTATTGTTGCTGTTGTCCCTAAAAAGTAAGCTTTAGTTTTAAAATGCATTTTCATTTATCTTCTTATTTATTATATATGGAAGTGGCACATTTTCCTGGTAAAGTTCCTAATCTTTATGAAGCTTGTTGAGATTCTATGAAACAGACTTAACCTCAGTGGTGCTTATTGGGATTTTTTCCCTTTTTTTCTGTAACCTGTACTATACCTTTGACCAAAACCAAGATAAGTCCCAAAATGAGTAAATAGATTTGACGTGTTAGTGCAATTAACCCACATGTACAGCTAATAGGGCTTAAATCCCCCCATTATAAATTTAGGAAGACATTTGAAGCACAATCCAATTTTAAAACAATATCCTAAGCTTTCAACATTAAATAAAACATAGAAGAATTTGCTGATGAAGATTCTCAGTCATCCAGGTCATAGTCATTCCGTAAAAATTCTAAAAATATCCACATGGACTTGGTTTCCAAGATTTGAAGACGTTTCGCCACCTCTCCAGGAAGCTTTCTCAATTCAAATGTCTGGATCCGCAGTGAGTTTGAGTCTTATATGGACAAAGCCTTGTATCGCTTGGAAACATGCAAATGTTAACCGGTGAATGGGTCGTTTAGTTCCATCGTTGGCCTGTTATATCTGAAACCTGTCTATAACTCTGAAGGTCGGTCGTTAAAGGGGGGTTGCCGTTAAGGGGGGGATTATCTCCTGTAATACCTGAAACCTGTCTATGATTGTTAAGGGTCGGTCGTTAAGGAGGTATTGTTCACCGGCTGGAGCGGGTAGGTCCCTCGTTCCTCTGTGATGGGGTGGGGGGTTTGGTGATATCTGGAAGGGATCATGTCTATGATTGTTTTTTCTCTCTTAACATAGATGGCTTCCTTCACGCCCCTCTCAAACCACCTATTTTCTTTATCCAGAATATGGACATTCTGGTCCTCAAAAGAATGTCCTTTGTCCACAAGGTGTAGGTGTACTGCGGATTCTTGTCCAGAGGAGGCCGCGCATGGCCCAACACAGAACAGCTGGCTCGGTTTAAGAATCCCTTAACATACAACAGTTGGTTATTGGAATGAACATCGTCTTACAGTGAAAACTGCTGTGGGATGCTTTTCTTTCTTAGTAAAAGTAAGGTAGTCAGAGATGATATTAAGATAGATGGAGCTAAACAGACGGTCTTAAGCAAAGGTTTGGATCAAGCATAGAGCGCTCCAGTCAAGATCCAGGACTAAATCTGATTGATATTTGTTGCAAATTTAAGTTCACCACTGTTCTCCATCTAAACTTATCGAACACTTTTGAAAAGGATTAGGCCGTAGTTCCATTTTAAAGCTGTTAGGAACATCTCCAAGGAGTAGGTGGTCGTCAACACATAAAATCCCTAATAAGCACGTATGGACACTATTTTAAGCTAAGCATCTGGCTTCATCTGGTCTCTCTGTTGTTCCTGTCTCTGCAACCTGAGTCAGGTGTTTATGTGTGTAGGCATAATCATGTTCTTAAAAAGTGCTAACAGTAACGATTCCCTTTTGTCAATCCATAGACTCCCTGATCAAGAGGAACCATCTGTCCTCCCTCTTCTCTGTGCTGGATTTAGCCGGGTATGTCCAGCCGTTTACCTCATTTTTTGCCGTTTTATGTGTTCATGGACTTGCTTTAAAAGAAATCCGAAAAAAGTTTTTCTACAGAATTGTAAGCATGATGGTCATTTTGAGTGCAAGTCGTGTTGCTTCTAGTGTTAAACGGTGTGAAAATGGCGTGGGCGGTTTCTGAATCAGTCCCTGTTGAGTGAATCCTGACTCATTCCATTCCCCTCTCCTCTCCCCACCTCTACTTCAAAACACCACTTAACCTGGGTCGGCCTCCAGAGGTTTGTTGAGAGCAGCAGTGTTTCAGTGTGCTATAATGAACTGGTACAGATCGAACATGGAGAGGTGCGCTGTCATTTCAAACTCAGGTATGGCCCACAGAATGGGATCTTGAAATCAATATAGTTTGAAGCATGTTAAGAATCATCGCCTTTTTTGACTTTACGCAACTTTACTCCTCCGTAGGGCCTGCAACTCGGCTTTTATGGCCTTGGAGCACTGCCAAGAGGCGGTTGAAATCACCAGTGAGGATCACATCATTCAGGTAGGATTTCTACAAATAAACAGACGCCTGTATATTTATATATAGTATAGCCATTGTGTATGTATATATGTATATACTGTATATATATATATATATATATATATATATATATATATATATATATATATATATATATATCAGTGGCGGCTGGTGAAAAATATTTTTGGTGGGGCTGATATAGCCTAGTGTATGTCTCCAACTAATCCGGAATAAGAATTCAAATAAACAATTGGACAATACATACAATTTAACAGTAATGAATTAATTTACTATATAATAACAGTAACAGTGATGATTTGGGTCACTGTGACGGGGTTCTTTGGCCTCCAAGAATCCAGGCTCAGTCGGGTTACCGGTGCTGGTGATTTATTGTGCTCAAAAACTCAAAACCAGGTGCAAAAGAAACTAAACATGTACAAGATACTCTGGGCCTCAGCCTCCCTCCAGTTACAGCAATGTAACAAAGAAATAGAAAACAGAAATTGCCGCTTTTCTTCCCACAGCCCTCATTAAATAGTTTAAGCCCCTCACCCCAGGCTCTCTTAATTCTGATTTCTTCTCATTAATCAGTTTTGTCCATATATTACCTCCACAAACAATTGATGTACAAAAACAAATAATTTTTACAACTTAATTATTTTACACAGATTCATTGACTTATTCAATTACACCAAACTGGGTTTGAACCCAGCAAAGACGCAGCCAGACTGAAGATGACAAGTCCCTGTAGCATAAACACGTACACACACACACACACACACACACACACAAACACACACACACGGCTAACCCCACTGAAATATTAAGTGTGCACCCTCAATACGCCAGCAGGTAACCAGGAACAGCTTGTGTGTTTTAAGTTAATGGAGCTACTGGGCTCAGCGCGAGCGTTTTGGTCCTCACAAACACAGTATAACAGGAATGTGTGTGTGGCACGCAAAGTTTTAAGCGACGAGGTGGATTCGTCACAGTCACAATAACCATGACATGAAATGTTCCTACCCTACAACAGGGATGTTATTCTGGCAAACGGGTAGATAAATAAGGATCTCACTGAATTTGGTGGAAGCTGCATCTCGCTCGTTACGTTCGCCATCTTCCCTCTAATTGTCTGCACCTGCGCTTGGGTGCAGATGCCTGTTAAAGCGCAGTATTTTCAGGGCCCCAAGACCATAAAGTTCTGAGACGCTGATTGGCCATTAAATTCACCTAGCAATAGTACATGATTGACAGATTCTCTGCAAATGTGGGGCAGTCTGATCAGCGCCCCAAGAACAGAGACGGTAGGAGTCTGTCTGTGGAAATCCACAAATGAATGACAGTAGATAGGGAAATGTAGTTTATATAATTTGTTTTGCTTATAGGTACACACTCTAGAGAGTAAAACTGACATTTATGAGTTAATTTCTAAAAATATATTTTACGTTTCTCTCTTCTTATCAGGGAGGGCGGTGCCCCAGCGCCCCCTATGGGCCGGCCGCCACTGATATATATATATATATATATATATATATAAATATATATATATATATATGGTCATTATTGCCCATATATATTTATATATATATATGGGCAATAATGAGAGTAACCCCTAGAAAAGACTGAAAATCATTTGATCAAAGGGACATGTTATATCAAAGGGTGTTCACTAATCATCATCACAGGTGTTTACAATCTTGTAATCAGTCAGTGAGCCTATATATAGTGCTATAGGTATAGGTACTACAGCTATAGGTCACTATGCTGGTGGTGACTAAGTGTGTGCCACAATCAACATGGACCAGAGGGTGCGGTGGAAAGGGTTGTCTCAGAATATTCGAAAGATAATTAAGAGACAAACATGTTAAAGGTAAAGGCTATAAGCACATTCCAAAGCAGCTTGATGTTCCTGTGACTACAGTTGCACATATTATTCAGAGATTTAAGATCCAGAAGACTGTAGACAACCTCCCTGGAGGTGGATGAAATAGGAAAATTGGTGAAAAATCAAACAGATGATAAGAATAGAAACAAAAGAGCCCTGAAAAACTTCTAAAGAGATTAAAGATGAACTCAAAGAACATTAGTGTTAGGTCATACCATCTGTTGTTGTTTCAGCCATAACTGACTCAATCAGAGATTACCTAGAAGGACACCGTTGTTAAAACAAATCATAAAAAACAGACTGGAATTTGTCAAACCACATGTTAACAAGCCATGAAGCCTCTGGTAGAATGTCCAATGGACAGAGGAGACAAAAATGTAACTTTATGCCAAGGAACATCAGCTTTATGTTCACAGATGGAAAAATGATGCGTATCAACAGGAGAGCTTTGTCCCTGTTGTGAAACATGGGGGAGATTCTGTTATGTTCTGGGACTGCTTTGAAATCTCCAGACTATGTGCTGCTCAGTGTCAGACAGCTTGGTCTCTGTCACAGGTCAACAGGATAATGACCCAAAAGACACACATAAAAAAAAGCCAAGAATGGCTAAAAGGGAAACATCGGACTATTCTAAAGGGGCCTTCTATGAGTCTGGACCTAAATCCTATTGAGCATATTTTAGCTCTCCTCTCATTAACTGAGAAGCATTTTATTGATTTATTCATAGTTGATTGGCTAATCATTATTTAACCTATCATAAACTGGCTTAAAGCAGAGTTAACTGAACTTTCGGTCAGTTTTTCTAATTTTGCACAGGCATATTATTGGACTACTCGTTACCATTGGTACTAACTTACCAACCATTTAAAGCTCCTATCCCTTAATAAATTCATATTTATTAAAAAAACATACCGTAATTATTTATGATTATTCTGTTAGAAAGTTAGAAATTACTTATATTATGAAGATTCACCAATATATATGCTTATCTTTAATTAACAATTGTTTTATTAGTAATAAATTATCAATAATGATATTTATTACTGGCTTCATTTGGTGCTTAGAGTTGAATTAGTATATGGCCTAATATTACTGATCACTTTTAAGGGGTTTTTATCATAAAATGTTATTGTATGAATAATCGTGTACTTATTATTAATTAACTTTTCATTTCTAAAATAACTACTTTTAATGGTGATTAACTGGAAACAGTTTAAGTGACTGTTTTGTTTTCTCTTTATTAGCCATTTATAAGGGGGTTTGTCCTTCGTTTCCAAGATGTACCAAGAATTATCAGTCCTTGTACATGATTTTGTTTTACTGTAGTTTGGTGTTCGATTTTAATCAGTCCAGATTTCATTTTGGATTCATATTAACAACTGTTATCAGACAGATATTAACAGCAAAGTAGCAATATACAGTATCAATCAGTCTGATGACTTGAATCTACCTGTTGTTGTGATCCAGTATGTGAACCCAGCCTTTGAGAGGATGATGGGATACCACAGGGGGGAGCTGATTGGGAAGGAGCTGACTGAACTTCCCAAGAGCGACAAGAACAGAGCTGATCTGCTTGATACAATCAACACTTGCATCAAAAAAGGCAAAGTGAGTTTTTCAGCCAGAGTCGGTTTTTCTTTCCAAGTCGGGGTGGTTTTCATCAGCCTGATGTCTCTGTTGTGTCTAAAGGAATGGCAGGGCATTTACTTTGCCAGGAAGAAGTCAGGCGACAGCATTCCACAGCAAGTGAAGATACTACCCGTCATCGGCCAAGGAGGGTAAGCTTCGTTTACGCCATATCTAGCTTCTGTAGCTTAACTTAAATTCAAAGATCTCTGACCTATTCCTATCCTTCTTCCAACAGAAAAATACGACATTTCGTTGCCATCAAGCGAGCTCACACCGACAACAATAATCAGGTGAATATTTGTTTATTTCTTCACTTGCTGTATTCTCCAGATTGTCATACTTGATACATTTTTAGCTACTTAGAGCAACAGTGAAGTATAGAGTCAATTTATACAGAGAACAGCTCTGAAAATGCAAGTTATATTTTTTGTGAACCATTTCGATAGAAGGTAGGGGTTCCTCAATAACTCTGAATTTCAAAGTTTCAAAATTTGATTTATTTAAAATAAAGAACAATTGACAGAGCAACAAATCATTGTTAGCACAAGACTACTGCCAGGCCTGTAGAGTCAAGAAATCTCTCAAATAGGAGCTGTCTGATTAATTTACCTAAAGAGCTCAAAGACCTAAACATCTGTCAGGAAAGCAGAACATAGGACCCAGTATTCAGGTGAGACAGACAGTGAGAAGTTACAAAACATTTATTAAAACAAATATCAGAAACGGAAAGTGGAGCTATGGACCTGTAGCGGCTGCAGGGGGAGGTGTGGCACAACAACTGACCACAATCACTGACACTCTGGTTAGGGAGAAATACAGATAAGTGACCATGATAATCTGATGGAAGATGATTATCAAAGTCAGTCACTTAACTGTTGTTTAACAGTTCAGTCCATCCTCCGAGTAAGGTTGGATCTGAGAAACAGCAGATGGAATGCCAATGAGATGCGGCAGAAGCCGCCCAGAGCCTTCCCGATGCAACAGCCCCAGTGAACAGGCAGGAGTCCGTGCCAAGTCAGGGAAAAAGTCCAGAACAGGAAGATTCTGAGATCCAGGAGTCCGTAACCCGGTCAGGGGCTCCGATCCAAACAGGAAAAGACAGATCCGGGGTTCCAGGAATCCCCTGAGCGTTCAGGCAGAATCAGAGCTCCATGAGCTCAGGCAGACATGCTCAGATGGACAGAGGCGGGCTCAGTAGTTGAGAGGCAGAGACAAGACATGGTACCAGGAGAACTGCGGAACTTTAAACTAGCCCCCTCCACTGAGCCAAAACAGGAACAGGGTGCGCTCAGCAGGCAAGAGCCAGGACACACCAACCTTATGTAAAGCAGAAGGAGCAGGTGGATAAGATTAATGATAATTGGTGAGCGGCGAGGGTTTGGCAGGTGAATGAGGTGAGCAATTAGATCAGCTATCAGGGCAGATCATGACAACATCAACCTCTAATCTGAAAAAAAAAAATCAAGAACAGATGTCAGAGAACAAAGTCTCCGATGTGTGATCTTGAGAAGGGCAACTGAGTATTTTCGAAAGTTTTGTGGGCTCCAGTTAACAACAATGAGAGCATTTATCCACAAAGTGTGAAAACATAAAACAAGTCTTCCATTCACAACACAAGCAACATCTAAGGTATCTGAATGCCTTTTTAAAGCTCTGATCAGTGATCAGTGGAAAAAACTGTATAAATTGACCAAGACAACAGCGGAGATTTATGGAAAGTTTGTGCCAGATTGCTGGTATTTGTGTTTCACCAAAAGAACACCTTAACTATTGTTCAGCAGGTAGTAGTAGTAGCATGTTGATGTGGGGGGTGCATTGTTGCTTTATGACCTAGAGAACTGGTCACAGTAAATAGTACCGTGGATTCTGCTCTGTACCAGAAAATCAGGCTTTGACAAGCTTTCCTGTGTTGTCAAAAGCACGCTAGAAAATCCAGTTCTGATTGTAAAAAATATACTGATATTAAAGACTTACCGCTAGTTATCGCAAATACTTATTAAAAGTGTCTTTTCTGTTCCCTCGGGTTGTATTTTATCTAAACACATTATGAAAGATAATCAAGAAAACTAAAACAGGACCAATTGTTTATCACAGGACTACACTGAAAAAGTTTGAGGTTGGAATAAATGAACTTGTTGGGGACATGGCCCGACATGGTGGCAGGACTGCAGGGCACTGTGCATTTAGCAGGAAGCAGATGTGTTGCTGCTCTCAGCTGAGTTCCAGGCCAATACCGTCATAGCATTCTAAGCTGCAGCTTAGCACTAGGATCTCCCTCTAACGCCTACCAAGGCTAGAAAGCAGGTGCCAAAGCTATTTTTATATCAGGAGGTGCTGCACAGAAAGCGGCTTTAGCTCATTGTTCTGTTTCATGCTTTGGACACAAGGTGAGTCAGCTGCTGTCAAAGCTGAAAATCCAACCATAACAGCTTCTGGGGGAATGAAACTGCTTGGACATGGTAGCAACTGATCCTGTTCTTGAATCGTAAACCTTTGAAAGAAGATAGTTTCTATTTCCCTCCTTGCTATACCTTGTATTTTAATATTCCCTTTTAGCTCTCAATAGCCACATACACAATCTTTTGAGATACACAGTGATTATTACATAACTCTGCATGTTTATTTGTCAGCGCTATGCAAAGGTACAGAGAGTGACTGAGTGAGGAAAATCTTCTATAACCAGATTAGTGGCTCTGCGCATCCATAACTATGTAACCTTGGCGTGACAAACACAGCGTACCGTACAAACTGTCCCCTGCAATTATGAGCCTCAAGTTTGAACCTCATAAGCAGCAAACAAAATGAAGCGCTCTCAGTAGCGGAAGGACGAAGAAGAAAATCGCTGAGTAGCTGGAACTGTTGGAGACAGATCAGAAGAATTATTCTTATCAAACCATGAGCAGATCGGCATCATTATGAGCACTGCGGTTACATCTATTTAATACGTTTCTGACCTGATTTGACTGGAAATTCCTACTTCTATTAAGCTAACTCCGGCCTGGGGTTGTGCGGCATGGAGTATTGCCTTTATGGGGTCTGTGGAAGCAAATTAGTCCCAATTGTTTTCTTGAAATTGTTTAAAAGAAATTCTTTTTTATTTTCAAAATGAAGGAGCATTTTGACTAATAAAATAAACTACGTCAAACTACGTCTCTCTCCAGCGCTTCTGGGAATTGAATCAAATAGATTTATAGAACACTTTTTCATATTGATTTATTAGCTATTTAATTTATGAGTCATTATTTGCAGCTTTGACTTAAAAAAAATTCTGTTAAGACATTAAAATTTATAGATGATTTTTGTTCACTTTTTCCTGGTATCTTAATAAAACTGAATTTTAAGCATTTTTTATTTATAAATTGAGGTAAAATAATGAAGCTTTGACTTGCATTAAAGAACTATTTCGTCTGATGCATTTTAATGCACAAATCTGGCCTCTCAAAATGATTTTTGGAAGTTTTTCTTTTGAAAATGAAGTTTTAAGCATACCTTTCCTCAATTATTTTAATGACGTACCAAAAACAGTAGTCTTAGAGAAGAAATTAAAAACACAGTTTGGATGATCTATCAGCAGTTTTATTCATGAGTCAAAAAAAGGAGCTTTGGCTTTCAATTAAAAATTCATTTTGTCTTTTGGTAACTTTAGCTGGGACATCTTTTGAAATTTAAATGTAAAGTTGTATTTTATTTATCATATAATTCGTTTACAAATTGCCTCGGAGAACAAAATAAAAAAAATGTTGTGTGAATGTTTTACTTTAAATTTATTTTTAAGACCAAAAGGTGCAGCTTTATTTTAAAAATGAAAAAACATCTCTTTTGATAAGTTTTAGATCTGGTTATCTTTAAAAAAAAATGTATTTTTTATTGGCTCTGTGATGGAGATGTTACCTGATTAAACCTACTTCTCTCAGATCTCAACTCCAATTGTCTCCTGCTCTGTTTCTGTCAGATCCTCAAGACCAACAAGGAAGATAGATGCAGTGGGGACCATTCTCAATCAGGTAACAGATTTATGTGTCTTAACTAGTGTCTACATGTAGAGTATGCCTTTTAGCAAGCTGATCACCAAGTTAAGGTCAGATTTACCCACAATTATGCAAAAATATTCCTTTGGACCTTAACAAATTTTATTTATCATTTATAAATAGGTATGTTATGCCCCAAAATATCTAGGTTTTTAAACAGAATATACACTCACCGGCCACTTTATTAGGTACCCCATGCTAGTAACGGGTTGGACCCCCTTTTGCCTTCAGAACTGCCTCAATTCTTCGTGGCATAGATTCAACAAGCTGCTGGAAGCATTCCTCAGAGAGTTTGGTCCATATTGACATGATGGCATCACACAGTTGCAGCAGATTTGTCGGCTGCACATCCATGATGCAAATCTCCCGTTCCACCACATCCCAAAGATGCTCTAATGGATTGAGATCTGGTGACTGTGGAGGCCATTTGAGTACAGTGAACTCATTTTCATGTTCAAGAAACCAGTCTGAGATGATTCCAGCTTTATGACATGGCGCATTATCCTGCTGAAAGTAGCCATCAGAAGTTGGGTACATTGTGGTCATAAAGGGATGGACATGGTCAGCAACAATACTCAGGTAGGCTGTGGCGTTGCAACGATGCTCAATTGTTACCAAGGGGCCCAAAGAGTGCCAAGAAAATATTCCCCACACCATGACACCACCACCACCAGCCTGAACCGTTGATACAAGGCAGGATGGATCCACGCTTTCATGTTGTAGACGCCAAATTCTGACCCTACCATCCGAATGTCGCAGCAAAATCGAGACTCATCAGACCAGGCAAAATTTTTCCAATCTTCTATTGTCCAATTTCGATGAGCTTGTGCAAATTGTAGCCTCAGTTTCCTGTTCTTAGCTGAAAGGAGTGGCACCCGGTGTGGTCTTCTGCTGCTGTAGCCCATCTGCCTCAAAGTTCGACGTACTGTGCGTTCAGAGATGCTCTTCTGCCCACCTTGGTTGTAACGGGTGGTTATTTGAGTCACTGTTGCCCTTCTATCAGCTCGAACCAGTCTGGCCATTCTCCTCTGACCTCTGGCATCAACAAGGCATTTCCGCCCACAGAACTGCCGCTCACTGGATGTTTTTTCTTTTTCGGACCATTCTCTGTAAACCCTAGAGATGGTTGTGCGTGAAAATCCCAGTAGATCAGCAGTTTCTGAAATACTCAGACTAGCCCTTCTGGCACCAACAATCATGCCACGTTCAAAGTCACTTAAATCACCTTTCTTCCCCATACTGATGCTCGGTTTGAACTGCAGGAGATTGTCTTGACCATGTCTACATGCCTAAATGCACTGAGTTGCCGCCATGTGATTGGCTGCTTAGAAATGAAGTGTTAACGAGCAGTTGGACAGGTGTACCTAATAAAGTGGCCGGTGAGTGTATGTGTATACTCCTTTATTAATTCCCCATGCTGTAATACTATCATATATATATATATATATATATATATATATATATATATATATATATATATATATATATAGCGTTTATTTATCTTCCCTCAGGAGTCAAATTATTAGAAGCAGAGATCCTTTGTCACCTAATGACACCCTATCCTTAGAAAGACACCGGTTTAGTGTGACTCAAATAACCCATTTAAATGAGGCTTTATGCACACATTTAAGGGAAAGACTGTTGATACATATTTAGGTTCATAAAAGGCAGAGCAAAGAGCTTGGCCTTTCCAAAGTCCAAAGTTGTAGCAAAATGAGAAGGAACCTGGAGAAAAAAACAACCTGCTAAAAATGGACTGGGATGTTAGGGAAGCTTGAATTGATTTTTTTTTCCTGGTGAATTTTGGTGGTAAACTAGAAAGGGCAAGTGCTTTCCCACACTAGAAGTCAAAGGGCTTTTTTTATTTATCAAACAGAGGGTTTCTTGAAAAAAAAATAAAAATACAAAAACACCCATTTACTGGACATGATGGGTGTGGTTGTTTCTGTTTTTTTGCAATCTGTGTGGGGATTAAAATAAATAGTTTTTACTATAGTCTGAATTTATAAAGTTCAAATCAAATCTGAGTCTAAAAACGAAAAACTAAAGTATGAATAACTAAAGGACCTTCAGGACAGTCATCTTAAAAGAAGTTACAGCATAATCTAAAATCCCACAAACATACGGAAATGTTTTTATGATAGAAACAAGCAATAAGCCATCTCTTTATCTTCCTGTACAGAGTGCCATTCACTTCGTCACAGAGACAGAAGGAAAGATTCAATCGATGCCAGATCGGTCGGTTCCCGTGGCAGTGACGGTGGGTCAGCTCAAATGTTTTCTTTTTGTTTGTTTTGGCCTGTTTTACCCAATAGAGCAGCATTGGTTCCACAGTGTGAAGCAAAGATTGGAGCTACATCAGAGAGTGACTCAGTGTCATGGTCGGTACTTGAAGCTGAAGAGATGCGAGATGTTATAGACTGTATAGCCTTTACCCAGCCACCGCTGCTATTTTCAGATAGCTCTTCTCCATGCAGCTCCTCTTGTTCTTTGTCTACATTGTTTGAACTTTTTAATTAAACATTTTCTGTTAGACATCCTAATTCCCTCCTCCTTTAAGCTGAACACTGTATAGTCTTGTAAATGTTTATGATCAGAACTCTCTAATCTTTGTTTTGTAGTCTGAATTTTTAACAAAGTTCACATATACTGGAACACGGACTCCCAAAGTGGGGATCAGGACCCCCCTGGGGCAAAAAACACCAAGTGAGGGGGGTTATGAGAGGATTTTCTCATTTATTTAGATATTTAGGACCAGAATACGTAAATGGGAATGTCGTAAAAACCCCTTATTTATTTGTTTATTTATTTATATCCAATATGTGATTCAAATGTTAAATATACCATAAAGTTGTATAATGTAAAGTAATAACTAAATTTCCAACTACATAACCAAAACTAATTTATAAAAAATGTATTGAATTATTAAATGGCATTGACATTTTTAAATGAATTTAACTAATTAACTATATACATATAAATTAATATAAAGTAATTCTATGTATTTAGTTTTCTGCTTTGCTTTTCTCAGATCACAGGCTGATATGTTTGGGGATAACTGTACTAGAAACATATCATAGACCAATTTTACTCTGTACTCAAAATCATTTCTTCTTTCCTTACAGCTCCAAGTTTACAGAATCGAAGATATTCCTCTGTCGCCAGGATTCATTCCATGACAATCGAGGCCCCCATCACCAAGGTACACAACTTAGACCCCCTTCATATGGATTTAAATCATTTATTTCTACAACTACTTAAAGAGTAATTTTTTCTTATTTTTATTTAGTTTAAAATTAACACATTTTGCAAAGATTAGTGGTCAGCGCTGTGGCTAAAAAAAAAACACAATTTACATGTTGATTGTGGATGAAACTTATGAAACATTTAACCAATTCTTAGTAGAATATATTATAGGTTTGAACCAGATGTTATATGTATTTGATCCTAGTTGGACTGGAGTAGATGCACAACAAAAATATAATGTTGTTTTTTAATGTTTTATGTTGTGTAATCACTATGAGGGGGAAAAAAAGTTTTATAACAGGATTTAAAATTTGTTGTATTTTTATTTGATTGTAGTATAAAATGTATTGTTATGATGAAAATGTGAATTTATTTATCATGCTTTTAAAAAAAAACAAAGCTGACTTTGTCTTTAGATTTGCTGTTTTAACTGTTTGTTTCACAGTTTAGTCAATAAGAACATCAATAACTATCAATATATTTTATATATATATACATACAATGCATGGAGGGTTCCACCCCAAATCCAGCACCCTGAGACTGTATACCAAGCGTAGCGAGGGAGGCCGAGGGCTAGTGAGTGTCAAGACCACTGTCCAGGATGAAACAACTAAGACCCAGGAGTACATCAGAAAGATGGCCCCCAAAGACAAATGGCTTGGTGAATACCTCAGGCAGGAGAAAACCGAAAGCGAGGACAAGAAAGAGGAAGGAGAACCATCATGGAGGGACAAGCCGTTGGACGGCGTATACCACAGACAAATAGAAGAAGTGGCTGATATCAAAAAATCCTACCAGTGGCTGGAAAAGGCTGGACTGAAGGACAGCACAGAGGCACTAATCATGGCAGCACAAGAACAGGCACTCAGTACAAGATCAATAGAGGCCAGGGTCTACCACACCAGGCAGGACCCCCGATGCAGACTGTGCAAAGATGCCTCTGAAACAATACAGCACATAACAGCAGGGTGTAAAATGCAGGCAGGAAGTGCATACATGGAACGCCACGACCAGGTAGCTGTCATAGTGTACAGGAACATCTGCCATGAGTATGGGCTTGAAGTCCCACGGTCAAAATGGAAGACACCTCCTAAGGTAGTTGAGAATGACCGAGCTAAGATCCTATGGGACTTCAAGATCCAGACTGACAAACAGGTGATGGCTAACCAACCAGACATCGTGTTGATCGACAAACAGCAGAAGAAGGCAGTAGTGATAGATGTGGCAATCCCAAGCGACAGCAACATCAAGAAGAAAGAACACGAGAAGCTTGAGAAATACCAAGGGCTGAAAGAGGAGCTAGAAAAGATGTGGAAAGTAAGAGCAGCAGTGGTGCCAGTGGTAATTGGAGCACTGGGGGCTGTGACCCCCAAACTGGGAGAGTGGCTACAGCAGATTCCAGGTAAAACATCAGAGGTCTCTGTCCAGAAGAGCGCAGTCCTAGGAACAGCTAAGATACTGCGCAGAACCCTCAAACTCCCAGGCCTCTGGTAGAGGACCCGAGCTTGAGGATGACACATACCACCCCACGAGGGGTGAGAAAACAGTTAGTAGTTGTTTTTTTATTATATATATATATATATATATATATATATATATATATATATATATATATATATATATATATATAATGAAATGCTGCTGTTCTCTACATTTTAGTTCTTGTATCACACTTTTCTACGTACTGCAACCATTATTGATGTGATACATTTTCACGGCCCTTCTGTGACATTTTAGTGTCATAACAGTCAATGCTACAAAAAGTAAAGATAGAACTAAGTCCACCCATAGATAATATATATGATCATAGACTAAAAATTATTATAATTATGAATTCAAAATTTTTTATTCCTCCCAAAGGAATTAAAAGTCTTAAAGGAATAGTACACCCAAAACATGATTAGCCTTCATTTTCTACTCACCCCCATGCTGAACAACACTCTGGAGTACTTTTTTGATATCTCAAATGCATCTGGAGATCTGGGAGGCTTCTTGCTTTCTGCTGACATTCAAATAATGGAGGTCTATGGCGCCTGAGGCAGAAAGGTCCATAAAAGTCCTCAAAAAACGTGTCAACATTCCTCCATACTGCTCGTCCAATGTATTCCAAGTGTCCTGAGTGGGTAGCGTCCATAATTTACTCGAAACAAAGTCATTTAGAATGTTTTTAGAGCATAAACAGTAGTGTATAGGATTTCCTAAAAGCGCGCGCCTGTGAGTTCACGAGCCTACGGAAACTGCGGCAGACCAAGCCAGATGAAAGTGCGCATTCAGCGTCTGCTCTTGATAATGCAAGCGTAGAAGAAGAAATTTGCTGTTTACCTGTGCAAAGAAAGAAACAACGAAAGAAAAATGTCTGACTGTATGACTTCAGTGTTGAGGAAGAGTATGAGTTCTTTGCCGAGCTGAATGCGCACTTTCATCTGGTTTGGTCTACCGCAGTTTCCGTAGGCTCGTGAACTCGCAGGGGCGCGCTTTTAGGAAATCCTTTACACTAATGTTTATGCTCTAAAAACATTCTAAATGACTTTGTTTCGCCTAAATTATGGACGCTACCCACTCAGGACACTTGGAATACATTGGACGAGCAGTATGGAGGAATATTGACACGTTTTTTGTGGACTTTTATGGACCTTTCTGCCTCGGGCACCATAGACCTCCATTATTTGAATGTCAGCAGACAGTAAGAAGCCTCCCAGATCTCCAGATGCATTTGAGATATCAAAAAAGTACTCCAGAGTGTTGTTCAGCATGGGGGTGAGTAGAAAATGAAGGCTAATCATGTTTTGGTTGTACTATTCCTTTAAGGGAACATATCATATTTGGTTTCTCCAAATGAAGCTGTAGGGAGGATCACACTTCAGTAGTGTATCAGATTGTCTCATTTTGCTTTCTGCAACAGGTCCTATGATGCTTTTATAAACTTAGAAATAGCTGAATCTCTTCTGTTTTGCGCCAGAAGAAATTTGGAGCGCATCACATGTATATCTCCATGACCCATGCACAAAGAACCACTTTGTTCTCGCATGTTTGGTAGATGGTGGGATTGTGTGTAACAAGGACATGTGTGCCTCAACTTTGTGTCCGCAGGTGATAAACATCATCAATGCAGCCCAGGAGAGCAGTCCGGTGACAGTAGCCGAGGCTCTGGAGCGTGTGCTGGAGATCCTGAGGACCACGGAGCTCTACTCCCCTCAGCTTGCTTCCAAAGAGGATGACCCTCACACCAATGATCTGGTTGGGGGGCTTATGAGTGTAAGGAGCAGCCGGCTTGTTTCCTTTTTTAGCTTCTAAAGCAATATATTTAATACAGAGATTTGCTAAAATCTATATATTTTCGGAATTTCTTTGCATTTTTATGACACTACAACAACATTTAGGAAGCAGAGCAACACAGAGTAGAGCATAGATATTAGGGGAAGGGAAAAAATGCATATAGCCTTAAAAAAAAGGGTTTTGTTATCCATCGAAATCCCAAGTTTTGAACATCTTAGTAAGATCTGTGATTCAAAATGATCCAGTCAAAGTACCTCTATTCAACCAAAGATGCTCTTCATGCAATTTCACCTGAGCTGTTTTACAGAGATGGTGGAAAATCTTTATTGTTCAGATGTGCAAAGCTAATAAACTCATACCTGGGCTGGATAAAAACACATGCCACACTTTTCAGAACAATTAGACCAAATCCAATTGTTTCTATTAAAGGTTGTGGTCATCATGTTACATGACACAATGTGAATAGTTTTTGTCTATGCCTAAACACTCAACACCTATTAAAGATCATTTAGGACACTGTGTGCGTGTTCAGGTAAAAGGGGGAAAAAATCCCCAAATCAAACATTTGAAGAGTCATACAATTATAGTTTGTTTTATTCATTTACTTTGTGTCATGCTGTGGTTTTGGTTTTAGTTTTACTCCAATTGCATGCTACAATACTGTATCTCAGGCTGCTGTATTGGATGTTGTGGTATATGACCTAGAAATTGAGTTAAAGGAACCTTAAACCAAGCAAAGCTGTACGAGAGTACAGAGTGGCAAAGGGAAGCTGCATGAACAGGGAATAAATAGGGTAGCAAACAAAGGAGGAACAGATAAATGACATTAAGGTGTTGCAGAGCTGGATTGCAGAGGCGAACTTAGGAAGTGAAGTTGCCTAAAATAAACCAGAAATAAGTATAAAATAAAATTGGAAGTGACTTTGGAGATAATGCAGCATGGATTTGGAGTAATAGTCGAAACCAAAACAAAAACTACAACGTGACACTTTCAGATGCTTTAAAAAACCATCAGTGTTATAGTAGACTGCTAGCATTGTTTTTCATCTGCATTTTTAATTTAGCCAGTGCTAGGTTGATGAAAAATGAGTCGATGGTGAAATGGTTAAGAATAAAGGTAATCGTGATGCTGTTCATTTTTTTCTACTCTTCAGGACGGACTCCGGAGACTCTCTGGGAATGAATATGTTTTCTGCAAAAGTAAGTTTCAGAACGTCATTAAAACACCCGAAAAAATCAAACCTCTACCAGACCACAACATGGCAGCAGTGATGACACAGATTTTCCTACACGTCTAAAATCCTACAGATTTTAGATTTATTGATGAAAGAATCATAATCTATTCACGTTTTGTAATCCGTTACATACTTCAGCAAATATTTCTATGTTCTTCACCAGGAGTGAGTTTCTTGTATTGGGGTGCACAAAAGGAGAAATGTTACATTAAACAGTACTCAACTTTGTTTATGAAAAATGTAATCAAGTGATTCCAATTTATCAATTGAATTTAACAAATATTACTAATCGATTTATTAAAATTTAGTCCAGGTGTTCAATATTACAGAATATTACAGCTCTCCTGCTCTCCTAGAAACAAAAAGCAGTTCTCTCCCACAGCAAATTAATGCCTTTTTGAACAGTGGCTTTATTTAATGAAATTTGTTGTGTAAGTAATGTAATGATTTACATAAAGAAGAAAACATATTTAGATTACTCAGTTGCTGAAAAGAATAACGTTCCTAACAAGGTTATTCTCTAAGCTGTTACCTTCAACTATGATCTGAAAGGATAGGTCACACAACAAACTTATTAGTGTAAGACCAGGGGGACTTTCTATTTGGGGGGGAGAAAAAACAAAAAAAACTTTGACATTGTTCTGTTAAAAATACATCACTAAAGGGACTTAATCACTTTCAAACATGGGTTGAATGTAAAAAAAAAGAAAAGGTGTCATCATAAAGATGTTTATTCATGCCTAAGCTGTTAGGGCAGATCAAATAGACCGGAGTTCTTCAACAGGGGGTCCTTTCAGTCATCAAAGCTCACATTCGGCGACACACAGGAGCTCTTTCAAGCTGGGCACCATTTCATTCACAACACCTGTCCCATCAACCAGGAATAGGAATCAGAAATACTTTAATAATCCCGGGGCCAAATAACTTCCATTACATTACTCTATAGTCACTCTATAACATAATAGTGAATATAGGACCAGTTGGATATAAAATAATTTCAAACAATATATATTAATTGGGGGTCCCCACACTATCCCGCCGTCTGTTTAGGGGTCCTTGGCCTGGAAAACATTGAAGGCCCCTGAAATAGTCGAAGCAAGGCTGAGCTTCAGAACTTTTCTTTGGCAAGATTTTGGACAGGATGTATTTTTGACCTAAGCTCTGTCTGAGTACTCGCTTTACATCCGCTTAATAAAGTGTGTACCTGTCTGACATGTAGAGAAAGGCCTAAGTATGCAGGCTCCAACTGTGCAAAACACATGAGAATTAGGACAGGTACTACTTGGACCTCTGCATCGTAAAGAAGACATTAAAAATGATAACACCAGTCGCTCTTTTCACCTTATTAATATTAAAACTTATTTAAAAACTTTAATAAGAAATCGCTTTGTATTCACACATGTATTTGTTCTTATATTTGTGCAAAACAAAGAAAACATTTAGTGAATGGAAATTGGAAAAGATACTAAACAGAAATTAACATCAGAAAAACGTCTATGTCAAAAAAAATATATATTTAAAATATCTTGGCTGTTTTAATATTTTCTTTTTTTTTGTCAAATTTCATTTATTCAAACTTTTTTTTTAATGTTTTGGTATACTTTATATTTTCAAATGTCCATCTATCCATTTTCTGACACGCTTATCTCGGGTGGGGTCCTTAAGGATGCTGATGCCTCCAGCTTTCAATGGGTGAGAGGCAGGGTCCCCCCTGGGCAGGTCACCAGTCTATAGCAGGGAAACACAGAGACAAACAGGACAAACAACCATTCACAAACACCTATGGAGAAGGTGAAGCCAGCTAACCTAACAGTCATGTTTTTGGACTGTGGGAGGAAGCCGGTGTACCCAGAGAGAACCAATGCATGTGCAGGGAGAACATGCAAACTCCATGCAGAAAGACCCCGGGGCAGGAATGGAACCCAGAACCTTCTGTGCAGATTTTCAAACGTCATTTTTCAAATTTCACTTTTTTAGATAAAATTTTTTAAACGTCATTTTTGAAAATTGCAATACCCAATACTGGTCTATGCCTCTGAAAGGGGGGTTGTTAGGGGGAATTGTAGACCTGGCTGTACAGGCGACGTGTTCTGTTCCCCTGTATGGGGACACCAGATTAAATTATATATGCAACTGAGTGGGATGATGAAACTTGTGCATGTACTCTACAGTTAAGGTCCCGCCGTCCCCTCAATTATGTTATAAAGCACCACCTAATATGGCCCTTCTGAGGCTGAGTGTAGCTAGAAATATTATCTGGTAGCACATAACAAACATGTCCTCATCATGCTAACACAAACACTTGAATCATCTTTTTTTATGGTCCTATTTAAGTGACATATATGCTAGCCTTCAGCTGTCAATAGAATAACATTGTGTATCTCTGAATGAATGGTGAGAAGAAAAGGAGGACCGGGTCAAGGGTTCACATCTAAAGAGATCATTTCTTAACTTTTGGTCTAGATGCAGTGTGGGTGATAGAAAAAAGAAACTGCTCACCTTTGTGGTTTTAACTTAGCAAAATGTGGAAATACATCACATCTCTTCAGTTTAAGCATAATACACACTATTATTGACTAATAAGAAGAAGTTAATAAAAAAAAGAAAACATGCAAACATCCATGCAGGTTAATAGGAATATGTCTTCGCTCCTCAGTCCAGAGGAAACCCTGCTGCATTTGGTATGAGTATTGAGACAGGACTACGTTTTTTGGCAGCGAAAGGATAATATTTTTGGCCGATAAGAAAAAAATCTTCCCAAAATGTCATTAATATCTTGTGTTCAGGGGAGGAAGAGTTTGCTCATGTGCACATGCCCTAGAGGCAAGAGGACAGTCATTATTACACTGTCAAACAACCACCCAGAGTCTAGCTTCCCTCTTTTATAGTAAAATGTGAAAACATATTGAATACTTTTTACCACTATCCTATTTTCTGTCTCTTTTCTAGATATGAGCCAGAGTCAGCTGGCCATCCCAGTCACGCTGAGCGATGTTCCTCCATCAATTGCTGAGATGCTAAACGATGAGGAGCGCTGGGAGTTTAACATCCTGGACCTGGAGGCAGCAACGCATAAAAGGTACAACAATACTTTCCCATGAAGGAAACTAGTTTTTATTTAGACAAAACAACCTCAAGCTCATAGACTAAGCACATGCTGCTTACATGTTTATCACAGCACCATTTAAATATAAGACAAAAGAAACTGAAATCTAATGCAGTCAGTTTTCACCCTCTGAAATGGTGTTTGCTTTGTTATTTGCTCCCCTACAGACCGCTCACTTATCTTGGGTTAAAGATCTTTACCAGCTTTGGAGTGTGTGAGTTCCTAAACTGCTCAGAGGCCATGCTGCGCTCCTGGCTGCAGCTCATGGAGGCCAATTATCACTCTTCCAACTCCTACCACAACTCCACACATGCTGCAGATGTCCTGCATGCTACCGCCTACTTCCTGCGGAAGGAGAGAGTCAAAGTAAGGACTTTTAGTGAATGAGCAGCTTGAGTTTTAAAGAAAAGCTTCAATACAAACCTGTGACTTGACCTCAAAGGAACCTCTGTTGCTTCAAATACCACCTTAAGGGCCTCTTTACTCCTTGCTTTCTTCCTTAAGACACCAAAGGCCTAAATGTTCAGTCTTAAGACACTTCTTTCTTGCCAGGGTCTCTCTCTAGTTCACTATCATTTACCATCTTCCTCTGGTCTCAGGCTGGCCTCTGTTAGCCTTATGAATTCAACCTCTCAGGAACAATAAACTCTAAGGAAAACTAAACTTCTTGGAGACCACAGAGACCAGCACCAGGTCTGGCCTTTTGTGTTGTTGTGGCGGGAACAATTTCTGGGAACTGAAATTTATTCCCTGGGTAAATTGCAGCAGATGAGGATGGTCCTAGCAGATGATTGTAGTTTCCCTGTGGTCCCAACAAGGTTGAGAAAAGCAGAGCTGTTCTCTATTTTCTCTATTTTGGCACTATTAACACAAGTAGCAGTAGGTGACGTGACACTACAAAATATCCATGGTGATAGATTCATAGCAAAGTGGGTTTGACCCAAACATTAAATAGAGCATTATCCAGCACTGAAAGGAAAACGTTAGTTGTAGTCTCTATTTACATCCCCTTAGTCAATGCTATGTTTCTGGTTGTTTTTCTCCTGCAAGAGGAAACATCCAGCCCACTCTTTGGCCTCTGGGGGGTTGAGTTCCATTAATTCATTCATCAACTCAAACCAGATTCCTTCTGCCTGATAAAGTCAGAATCAGAGACTTTATTGATCCCCTGAATGGTAATTTATTTCAGCGACTTGGCCAAAGCTACAGCAGTTCACGCAGTTCAGAAATACAAACAAGACAGTTAATTCAGGTTCAAAAAACTGAATGGATTTAGAAAATTGATTGGTTTTGATTAAAAGCATGTAATGATGCCGACTTGAGGGCATTAAACTCAAACGCCTTAATTCAATTCTATGATCTGAACAGCCTTCTTAGTGATGCTTTCCCCCCCAGAGTGAGGCCAGATTTCTTTGATAAACGGTTCTACATTGCAGAATTCTGCCACATGTTTCACCATTAGCTTGTTTGTTTGTCCTCGCTGTCTCACCGTCTTAAATATTTGCCCTGATTTATGTATAACATCAGTTGCACTCTAGTTTATCTAGGGATATCAGATGAAAGAGGAGTAACAGAGTAATGCATCTTATACTTGTTTCACAGTTATATGCTATATTATATTCTGTCATATAAGTTTCAATACACAAAATTGAACCTTGTGTCTGTAATATGATAAGAAGTGTGTCTGAATTTACAAGATGCCCCAGGTCCGCAGCTATCGCTTATTATAGTAATTTATTTATTTATCAAGATATTTTTTGGATTAATCAGCTAATCTAAAAATAGAAACTTTGAGGAATCAACATTCCTTTTTTACGAACCCGGGTCAGCCACGTCGAAGACCAAGGCTTCCGCACATGGGTAATGTGGGCCAACCAATGCGCAATCTACACGCCCAGGAATCAACATTCCTTGATAAAAAATAAAAAAAATTCAGACTTAAAAAAAAGTTATAGTACATAGGTTGTAAAAAACATTCAGTGTTCACAACAAACATACAGACGTTTGCATTAAAGGAATAGTACACCCAAAACATGATTAGCCTTCATTTTCTACTCACCCCCATGCTGAACAACACTCTGGAGTACTTTTTTGATATCTCAAATGCATCTGGAGATGTGGGAGGCTTCTTACTGTCTGCTAACATTCAAATAATGGAGGTGCCCAGCGCCCGAGGCAGAAAGGTCCATAAAAACCCACAAAAATCGTGTCAATATTCCTCCATACTGCTCGTCCAATGTATCCCAAGTGTCCTGAGTGGGTAGCATCCATAATTTACTCGAAACGAAGTCATTTAGAATGTTTTTAGAGCATAAACAGTAGTGTATAGGATTTCCTAAAAGCGCGCCCCTGCGAGTTCACGAGCCTACGGAAACCGCGGCAGACCAAACCAGATGAAAGTGCGCATTCAGCTCGGCAAAGAACTCATGCTCTTCCTCAACACTGAAGTCCTCAGACATTTTTCTTTAGTTGTTTCTTTCTTTGCACAGGTAAACAGCACATTTCTTCTTCTACGCTTGCATTATCGGCAGAGCAGACGCTAAATTCGCACTTTCATCTGGTTTGGTCTGCCGCGGTTTCTGTAGACTCGTGAACTTGCAGGTGCGCGCTTTTAGGAAATCCTATACACTACTGTTTATGCTCTAAAAACAGTCTAAATGACTTCGTTTCGAGTAAATTATGGACGCTACCCACTCAGGACACTTGGAATACATTGGACGAGCAGTATGGAGGAATATTGACACGTTTTTTGTGGACTTTTATGGACTTTTCTGTCTCGGGCGCCATAGACCTCCATTATTTGAATGTCAGCAGACAGCAAGAAGCCTCCCAGATCTCCAGATGCATTTGAGATATCAAAAAAGTACTCCAGAGTGTTGTTAAGCATGGGGGTGAGTAGAAAATGAAGGCTAATCATGTTTTGGGTGTACTATTCCTTTAAGACCTGATAAATGATAAACAATTTGGGTCTGAGAGCTTAAATCCTTGTTATTAACCCCTTCGGCCAATGGCGTATTGACACAACAATAGGCCCGTAAACAACATTATCTGGGTGGGCCCCATGAAGTACAACACGTGATAAAGGTTAAGGATACGGCAGCAGTTCCATAAATTGGCCAAGAAGATCAAATTATGCAATTCTCAGTAGTATATGATCACACATCACACACAGAAAAATAGTGACTGCGCATCTTGAATGGAACCATTGGTGACAGCGCACCACCACATGTTAAAGACATCCAAAGTGCTTATGGAATCCTTATCCATCGTCGCTAACACATTGTACGTAACGGTTATTGTTTTAATCCACGCTCTGAGTTACCCATAATTCCAAGTCATAGTGTAAAAAATAAAATACTCAAATACATTGTTCCTTTAAGATCTTTATTGCAGTTTGAAACATATTATATGAGTGTATTTTTTACCAACCATCTAATATACTATACATAGTTATTAACATAGTCATTAAAAGTACCACTGTCTGCTTTGCTATTGATGTCGTGTTTAAACGGCTCACCATCATGTTGAAATCTGGCATGTGTTGGGGTATAAATACTGTCCGGTCCAGTGAGTCGCTTGATTATCATGTGGTTTTAAGAGGAATTTTTTAGACCATTACATCTGCAAAGAGACGTCCTAGTCTACAATTGCATAGGTAGCCTACCAGGTGTCAGTGACGGGGCCCCTAAGCAACTGCTGTCTCTGCTTACCAATAATTACTCCATTGCCTTCAGCCCCCATCTGCTATCAGGGTTAAATGTGTCAGCCTTTTGCAGCCCCCTCAGTCGGCTGTTAAAATTTTTATGGTTTTAGAATCTGAATATTCCAGTTAATGATTCAATTTGACAACCAAAGTAGTCGACTATTTCAGATAACAAGTAATCATGAGTGATCTGATTGTTTCAATGCTTTAATACACAATACTCACTGAAAAGCAACATGCAAAATAACAATGTTTTTAGCCCTAAAAGCATATTTAATCAAATTGTTTTTATTAGTTTTTCATTTTAAAGCAACAAACACCCCATCCAGGGCGTACGAAACAAAAAGACTCCATAATTACATCACAACGACATCACAAAAAAAAAAAAAAACTATCAACAAGACAATTACTACACCCACACATAAAACCCATGTTCCAGACACCCATGGATTGAAAACCAAAAACATAAGTAGGAATAACAATCATAATGATAATAATTCCGCCAAAAAAAAAAAAAAAATGCTGATTATGCTGAAGCAGATTGAACCTCGGATTCAAAATAGGAAATAAAAGGTTGCCAAATCTTGAAATATCTCTTAATGGTACCCTGTGACGTAAATCGAAGATGTTCTAGCTTTAGGTGTGCCATTACCTCCTCTATCCATCGTTTATGTGTTGGTGGTGCTGCCTTTACCCAATTAAATAAAATCAATCTCCTGGCCAACAGTGAAGAAAATGCCATTGCCTTCCTTTGAGCTGTCGTTAATTCTGTCCCCCCCGGTGCCACACCAAAAATGGCTACCAGAGGGACCGGTTCAATATCTTTCCTGAAGACAGATGAGAAAGTTTTAAAGATTTCAATCCAGAATTCTTTGAGTTTGGGGCAGGACCAAAACATATGGGATGTGTTGGCTGGCACCTGTTTACATCTAGGGCAAGTCGGATCGGCTCCCTGAAACATTCTTGCCAATTTGTCTCTGGTGAAATGAAGCCTATGTACCAGTTTAAATTGTGTTAATCCATGTCTAACACACACTGATGAAGAATGAATGTATTCAACCCCCCCTACATTCATTATTTGAGATGTTTAGCCCTAGTTCTTCTTCCCATTTTCTTTTTATATGGTCGAGGGATGGGGAAGTCATCCTTTGAATATTAATGTAGAGTATAGAAATTGTCCCCTTAATAGTCGGATTCATATCTAATAGTTCATCTATCCATCTAGCCCTAAAAGCATATTTAACAATGTTTTTTTTTTTATGTGTTTTAAATATCAGTAGGCTATGTGAGGGTAAAAGAAAATTAAATACTTCCTGCAACAATCCAATGTACTCTTTTTCTTAAGTTTGAAGACGTTTTGCTTCCCATCCAGGAAGCTTTCGATTCAAAATGTCAGAAATGGTGTGAGTTGGAGGGTTTATAGAGTGGACCAAAAACAGAGCCTTGTTTTGGCTTAGAAAACATGCAAATTGAATCAGATGAACGGGTCTGCCCCTTTGGAATGGGGGGTCATTTGGGTTCGTTGTTAGCCTGCAATACCCAATACCTGTCTATGTCTCTGAAAGGGGGGTCGTTAGAGGGAATTGTTGGCCTTGCTGAACAGGTGAGGTGTTCTGTTCCCCTGTAAGGTGGTGGGGATTGTGATGATAGTAGGCAGGAATCAACTCTGTCGCTGTTTACGTCTGTTTAAGGTTGGTTTTTCCTTTCTTAACATAGATGGCTTCCTTTTTTTTTAAATAAAAACAACAAAAAGACTTCAAAGATGCAACATTACTCTGGCTAATGTTCCCTTCATATAACTTATACCGATGAAGCTGGGTAAAAGGAACACCCAACCAGAAACGACATCTGTTCATAGATGGAGGAAGACTTTGCATGTTTATAAAGTTATGTATATACAGTATTTCTGCAGTACATCACTGACATCTCTGTTTCATCTTTGCCATCTCTCCAGAACAGTCTTGACCAGCTGGATGAGGTGGCAGCCCTGATAGCAGCCACAGTCCACGACGTGGACCACCCGGGCAGGACCAACTCCTTCCTGTGTAACGCGGGCAGTGAACTGGCCATCCTTTACAACGACACAGCCGTGCTGGAAAGCCACCATGCGGCCCTTGCCTTCCAGCTCACCATCCGTGACGGCAAAAGTAACATCTTTAAAAGCATTGACAGGTCAGTTGGTGCTGATATCTGAGGTTTGCTCTGCAGTAATTTCTAATAAATGCAATTGTTCTAAACCAGAAGAAACGACTGCAGTGATTGGTTGGTTATCCTGGATTTGGCACAAATGATAAAAAAAAATACTAATCTTGAGGGATTTTATTACACTATAAGCCGTAATTCACAGTCAAACCCTGAACAGCTGCATAAGCAAAAAAGCATCAGTATATTTAGATAAGACTGGAATACAAATATCCTTTCTTGTCCTTCAGAGAGAAAATGTATTTATATTAACAGCAAGAACTAACAAACAATTCAAGCTTTCAAAAAGAAACAAAACTAACGAAACAGACTGTGCAGTCAATACAAATTTACATCATATGAGAAGATACAATTTAAGAAAAAAAAAAGCATAGAAATGATAATAATGTATTTTATTTCACTCAGAACTGTGAGGCTCAGATATTTTACAGCAAAAGACCAACAAACAATAGAATGTGCAGGTGAAGATTCTCAATCATCCAGGTCATAGTCATTATAGAAAAGTAAAAGAAAAACAATCCACTGGATTTTGTTTCCACGTTTGAAGACGTTTCGTTTTCCATCCAAGAAGCTTTTTCAATGCAAAATGTCAGAAATAGTGTTAAGTTCGAGGTTTCATAGAGTGGACCAAATACAAAGCCTTTGTTTTGGCTTAGAAAATATAGAAATTGAATTCCCTTTGGGAATGGGCAGTCTTTTGGGTTCTTTGTTAGCCTGCAATACCCAATACTGGTCTACGCCTCTGAAAGGGTTTTTTTTAGGGGGAATTGTAGGCCTGGCTGTACAGTCTTGTATCTAGTTCTGTTCCCCTGAATAGGGAGTCCAGGGTAAATTATATATGCAACTGAGTGGGATGATGAAACTTGTGCATGTACTCTACAGTTAAGGTCCCGCCGTCCCCTCAATTATGTTATAAAGCACCACCTACTGTAATATGGCCCTTCTGAGGCTGAGTGTAGCTAGAAATATTATCTGGTAGTACATAACAAACAAACATGTCCTCGTCATGCTAATACAAATAAACACTTGAATCATCTTTTTTTATGGTCCTATTTAAGTGACATATATGCTAGCCTTCAGCTGTCAATAGAATAACATTGTCTATCTATGAATGAATGGTGAGAAGAAAAGGAGGACCGGGTCAAGGGTTCACATCTAAAGAGATCATTTCTTAACTTTTGGTCTAGATGCAGTGTGGGTGATAGAAAAAAGAAACCGCTCACCTTTGTGGTTTTAACTTAGCAAAATGTGGAAAAATTGAAAGCTAAATAATTTCTCAATAAGCTATATAATTGATGGAACTATCTCTTATTTTGTCCTTTTAATCTGCATTTAAGGAATCAGTTCCGAACGCTGCGACAGGCCATCATCGACATGGTTCTCGCCACAGAGATGACCAGGCACTTTGAGCACGTCAGCAAGTTCGTCAACAGCATCAACAAGCCAATGGCAGCCATTGATGAAACCAGCACAAGTGTAAGTCTTAGTAGATATCATTTTCTGTCACAGTGGGGAGGTTTCTTGAAGTTGAATTAACCAAACGTTCAACAAAAGACTAAAATCCAAAACATAAATCCACAAAAATCCAAAAATGCTCAAAACCAAGAATACTCACAACCAGAAGGGGACAAAGTAATGACAACAAACCAGCAAAGACTGACTGAACACGAGGAGATTATATGGGAAAGAGAATTATTATGTTTTAAATTAAGGTCTTAATTGGCATTACAATTTCTTAAATGTGATTATCCTGGCATTAAATTGCTTTATTTTAGTCAGATATATCAGATATAATATGTTCTGCATGTGTGGAACTGCTCCTGGTTGATCGTAAAGCCGTATGTTCGGAAAAGAAGCTTGAGACGGAGAAAAAGCTAGAGAATGGGGAAAATGCAAATTTCAACAAAAGTAAACGAGGAATTCAGGACATTGCTGCAGCCTGTCGACAATCCTATGACTCTATATATATGACCTATGACTCACTATAGATATATATATATATATGTATGAGAGTCATAGCTACTTGTTGGCTGCATTAAAATTATTTCTAAGAGCATTAAAAGAGCATTAAAAAGCATTAAATTTGAGTTACTCATTCCTTTATATACACTGTGACAATGTCAACATCCTGCAGGAGTTCAATTGTCCCGTCAGGTGGTGAGGATCAAAACAATCCATAACTCTGTCTTTTATTATAATTTTATGATATAATGCTTACAGCTCTAGTGATCAACTCGCTATTAGACACTGGTTTTATTTTGGTCTATTCTTTCTCAGTAGAGGGAGTACATTAACATCCGCTAACCTTGACTAATTAACTAAAATAGACGATGAAATACATGGAAAATATGGTATGACTTCTGTGAAGCGGCTGATACATAACTGCTGCATTGGAGCTCGTCCAGTGTATGCGATAAATAAATTAGCCGTCTCTACCAAGGCACAGGCTAGTTGCTTGACTGCACCGTCCTGTTTATCACTTAAGGCCAAAATAAACTTCAATGTTACAGTGAATTAACTGACCTGTCCAGCAGAAAACCTGCAACGTCTATTTCTTTTTTTAAGCCCCGCCCTCTCAAGAATTGTCTGATGTATATGATGTAGACTCATTTATATTTATAAACAGCTCATTCAAAGCTATAGGATCCAAGGTTTAAATACTTCTACTCTTTTAATTTACTTTTGACTTCTTATTTTCAATTCTATTTTTTTTCCCGTTTTTAGTATTTGCAAGCTATTTTAGCTACTTGTTATTTTTATTTCAGTTAATAAAAAGGTTTTCATAATTTTAGTTTTCATTATTTCTTAAGTTTTAATTAATAATAACATATGATAGGAACACTCTCGATTTTATGGGTATTGTAATTATTCTTTAGCTGAAAGATATGTATTTATGAAATTAGTACATGTTTTTTGCTAATCAAAAGCCAAATTAGTTACACTCTCTTCTTTTAAAATTGGTAATTATTATTAATATATTATCTTAATCCAATATTAAGATGTAATCCAAATATATTGCTGCGCTTGCTGTAAATTAACAGTTTTAATAAAAGATTTTTCCTTTTTTTTTTTTTTTTAAATTGCATAATTCCTCTTGAAGGGTTGAAATAGGTTATTTCTTCTCCAAGAGATTTCTTCAGTCTGAGAAGTTACAGGTAAACAGTACCTTCACATAGTAAGTAAAAATGTCTAACACCATCACTCAAAATCATCAGCTTAATTACCCTATTTTTTTTTAATTCGCGTTTTCAGGATTAATTTCTTAATTTTAAGAATTTTTTTCCTTTATACCACTCTCTTCTCCTCTCAACCCCATCAGGAATTTGCCCACATGATTGATGAAGCCTGCGTGTAACTATCCAGACTCATAGATTGAGATCAATCCAACAGGCTTTCCAAGAACTAACAATCTTCTTTTTCTGTAGAAAATCAGCTTCATGGCTCTTCCTCGCATGCTTTTGTTCCAGCTGTTTCCCTGAAGACCACCTGATGTCTCCTCTCAACTCCAGCGACGCTGACTATTCTCATACTCTCACGTGCTGGATACGTTTTATTTGATTGCAAAACAATGCTGTTAATAAAAAAAAGTCTATTCCGGGATTTCTGCTATCCTACTTGTCAGCAAAGTGTTGCCAAAACAATTTTGATATTGAATGAAAAAGCAGAAAAAACTGCTGCATCTTTTGAGCCAATGACAAGAGCTGTTTTGTTGCTCATCTGACTCGAACAATTAAACCACATTTTTCCATCGTTGGGTTCTTTATTTTGTCATTAAAACACAAAACAAAACCAAAAAAAAGCTGCTAGAAGGGGGAATCTGCCCAAGATGCATTGCAGTTACTAAAACAAACTTATGGATGATTGTATTTATTTCTCAAATTGTCCATGTTCAGCTATGATGATTAGCTATGTTCAGCTGATCTGAGTTATTATTTGTATCTTGATCATAATGATCAAATAAAAATAATGATAAAATTTAATGAAAATAATCATATCTTTGTTCTTTCATTAGAGCATGAACAGCGACTGCGAGGGTCAGAGCAACATTAGAAACTCTCCAGAGAACCGTCTGCTGATAAAGAGGATGCTCGTAAAGTGTGCAGATGTGGCGAACCCCTGCAGGCCTCTTGAGCTTTGCATCGAGTGGGCAGGCCGAATCTCAGAGGAATACTTCGCCCAGGTAGCGAGGAAACTGGATTAACGTAGCAAAGTTTTTGTAAAGGGAGATTCGGCCATTTGTTTTGTGTCACCAATTGCATAGTTTTGTGTTGAAACTGTTTATTTTCTTGCTGACTTTGTCTTTTCCTGCAGACGGATGAGGAGAAGCGACAGGGGCTGCCCGTGGTGATGCCTGTGTTTGACAGGAACACCTGCAGCGTGCCCAAGTCTCAGATCTCGTTCATAGACTACTTCATCACAGATATGTTTGACGCCTGGGATGGTAAGATTACAATTTTTTTTGTAATTTTGTTCTATTGTTTTGTATTTACAGGGGGTTAATTTTCTTTTTTAATAGGAATGTGGTTTCTTTGAAATATTTCCAAATGAATGGTTAAGCCCTGCTTACTGGCCAGTCTCGTAGACTGATATCAAGCCAAATGCCTTTCCAAGAAATAAACATCTTCTTGTTCTGGACAAAGTCAGCTTCATGGCTCCTTTTAACATGGTTTTGTTCCAGCTGTTTCCCTGAAGACCATCTGATCTCTTCTCTCAGTTCCAGCTACACTGACTTGTTTCACATTGTCATGTGCTTAAAGTGCTTTGCTTCGTGTTTCATTCTTGAAAGTCGTATTAAAATCTTATTACAACCATGTCATTTCCAGAAAGTGGTTTCTGTGTTTTGCAAAATTCACTCTATAATAAAAACTGGTTCTGCTCTGGTTTAAGACGACAAGGTAGAACAGGGTTTAAAAACCTTTTCAAACTGATTATAATTTTCTGTCATACCTTTCCTGCTGTTTAAAATCCCTTTCAGTAACAAGCCAGAGAAGAGAAACACTTCCCTTCCCCCACCAGCTGCCTTTAGCTTTAAAGGCAGATTATATTTCTGCAACTGCACACATCTGGTCGTGAACCAGTTATGCTGTTATGCTTCTGCACCGGCGGTCTGGAATTTCTAGGGACACACAGCAGTTTCCCGCCAAAGAACGCGGGGGAGCCTATTCAAGAACTTGCGGATGGTCATGAGAACTTTGGCGGCGCCGGAAGGAGTGTTTATCTTCCAAAACAACAATGGCACGTCTGCAAGATATCATGGTCATGGAGATGGATCTAGAGTTGCTAGACATCAAAGAGGAACAGGTTCTGTTATTGGAGTTGGTAAAAAGTCAGATTAACCTTTTGTCGTAGTTGTTTCTCAGTTTTTTAAGAATGGCGCGCCCCGGCAAAACCAAACAGACAGCAGGAAAGGCATACCAAGGACCAATCACAGCTGCTTTTCATCTGCGCACTTCCGCTTGAGGTCTGCGCGGCTTTGCGACCCGTCTGATGCTTAAGGCTGATTTATACGTCGAAACCAGGTCCCTTGTGTAGGTGTCGCAGTGAACCAAAAGACGTCCCCGCCCACTCCACAGACACTCTGCTGCACCTCTCCCAAATTGTAGCTGACAGCAGACAGGAGGCCGGCTTGTTTTGTTTTTATGACCGAAATTGCAGAAAAAACAACTCGTGAAGTTCGACGAGCTAGAAGGTCGAGGTGCGTGAGAACGCTGGAACCCTTTTTCCACCTGAATCCCCGCTCTTTTTCGCTGTCCCTCAGTTGGCAAACTAAACTCACCCCCATTTCCTCATCGCCTCGGCCTTATCTAGACTAGGGGTGGGTATTGCCAAAGAAGTCACGATTCGATTCGAATCCCGATTCACATGCCACGATGCAATTCTATCACGATGCATCACGATACTTGAATTATTGCGATGCATTGCGATATTTTCACTGAACACTGTTAGAAAAAAATACAGCCATTACCAGTGGCTGACTGGCTGAGTATGATCTGGGTAGAGTCTTCCAATTGATAAATAACTGAAAGCAACTACATTCATACATAGCTGTATTTTTGAAATGACTTTTGGAGGTATTGCCATGTAAACAAATATTACTGTAACAATATATCAACTTCATTTTTACCTTTGTTTTTAAAACCAAAATGCTTCCAAACATCGACATCTACTGGACTGGAAGTTGTATTAAACTTGTTTTTGGCTGATGTTCGCCAACCATTCATGCAATTTTATTTATTCATTTTTTTTAATTAATAATCAATACTTGGCGTCAAGAATCGATGCAGTAGATCACGAAAATTAGAATCACGATGCATCATCATGACGATTATTTTGCACACCCCTAATCTAGACCTACAGCGTAAAGCACAGACCACGCTTCGATATTGAGCATAAATCAAAAATGTCTGCGTCAAGCCCTTTAGTCAGGATTTTTTTGAGGTACGCACAACGGTTGCAGAACCTCTGCACGGGGGGATGTGACACAGAAACAGATTTGACAGTTGCAGAGGCTATGCGTCAGAAGCATAAATTGGCCTTTAGTCAACTGTACGTGTTAGCCCAATTAGGGGGGTTTGCCCTAAAAGCTTCCAATAGGAAAACATTTAACATTTGGCTATGGTTAAAATGAAAACAAAACATAATTATTACTATAACATAAGTACTGTACCTAAGTAAAAACCATTCTAATGAAAACAGGCAACGTGTTACAGGAGTTAGCTTGTCACTCAGTAAAACAAACAACATACAGGACACTTTCTATTGGGAATGCTAACTTAGCTTATTACAAGCTAACATTAGCTTGTCTTGGTTGTACAAAAAAGGATTAAACTTACTAAGAAAGAGCACTAGATGTAGAGAAATGGTAAATGGCATGTACTTATATAGCACCTTTATTCAAGTCAGGTAACTTGACCAAAGCACTTTACACTACATTCATTCACCCATTCACACACACACTGATGGTGGCAAGCTACATTGCAGCCACAGCTGCCCTGGGGCTCACTGACAGAAGCGGGGCTGCCGTACACTGGCTCCACCGGGCCCTCTGACCACCATCAGTAGACAATGCAGGTTTAGTGTCTTGCCCAAGGACACAACGACACTGAAAGTCAGAGCCGGGGCTTGAACCGTCAATCCTTCGATTTCAGGGCAAACTCCTACATCCAACGCCACTGCTATTTGGAGGGAGATTTTCAGCACTGACAGAAAAATCTTTGCTATCAGTGCTCAAAATATCAACCCAAGCTCAGATCAGAAGTTGAGAGGCTTGGTTGGAGTGTTACGTGCAGCAGATTAGCAAAAACAAAATATTTTTTAAGATTTTAATTTGGTAATTTTTCTTTCACAAATTGTCACAGTAATTTTTCACTTTTTATGTTAAAAAAAGAACAAAGCTGTAATATCTTCAAAAATTTGAAAGCGATAAAATCTGATCTCAATATTTGAACACTATTCAAAATCAGGGTGCCTCAAAAGTGAAAACATGCATCAGGACGTCACAGGATTTTATTGTTCACACGTCACAATCGGGGTTCATGCTGGAGTGTTTTGGAACAATTAGACTCAAAACACATACAGGTTTCATGTCTTCAGAGAGGGAAAACCAGCATAAGCAGTTGAACCAAAGAGTCGTGAAAAACCATTTTAACCATAAATGAGAATTTATACAAAATGACATAGCAGCAGACAAAGATTAGGACATAAACATGATAAAAATTATGTTATGAACAAAAATGGTAACAAAAACTATTATTATTATCAAGCTAAATTAAAATCAGTAGAAAGGAGAGTATTTAATAGCAATAACTCATTTATTTATTTATTTTCATATCTGAGTTAGTCAAGTAATAGCCCTGACCGATCTAAAATTGTTTTTGGCCCTTTCTTTTGGGTAAACGCAAAAATTATTAAAAAGTAATTGTGTTTCATGTGTCTTCTGACAGGAAATAATATTCAAGTTTCATAGTGGTCCATTAGGAGCTCCAACAAGAATCTGATAGAGAATCTTTGGGCCATAGATTAGGGTGGAATCCAGAATAATCATCAAAATACCAGTGGAAACAGGCAAAAGCTGGTAAATACATAATTATAATAAGCATTTTATCATTGTAATCCCAAGAAATACTTTCCAGTAATTATTAAGAAGGGTATTAATATTTGTTAGCAAATGTAAAAAATATAAAAGCATAAATATAAATATAAAAAAAGTAAATAATAAGAATAATTTTAAACAGTTTTATAGTGTCAAAACTGATAAATGGATCAGTTAATTAATCAGAAGATGTTTTACTCATGGTTGATTGAAAATTCCGTTTAATCCAAATCTGTTTAAATTTATGTGCCCGTTGAGTTTGGATGGACCAGTTACAAATAAAGTCCCTGTTGAAATCTGGGGAGATAGATAGTGTCACTTTTTGGTGACACAAATTGTGCTTTAACGGGAAAATAACTTTTCTAATCCAGATCTGCTAATTTGTGCGTTTTTTATTTTAAATCCAAGCACATTATTTTAACCAAGCCTTTAACTAAAAAGAGCTAGATTAGCAAAATATGGAAAAGATCCTTGGATTATCTCCTCATTCCCACTAATTTTCCCTCTTCATATAAACCCCAAGAGGAAAGTGGCTTAATGTCAGCACAGCTCTGATGTCACGGAAAGACTTCCAATGCTACTGGGAGAAACTCAGAGAGTGTCAAAGAAAGGGGAGTTGGGAAAGTTCTAGCTGGGATATCAGGGAGTATGGGAGGTTATGATCGCTCAATCTGCAGAGGGACCAACACTAGTTCTAAAATCCATTCATACATAAACACGAGACACTTTTCAATTCACTGAGGTCGCTGTCAGTTCATGTCGGGGGTCACAGATACAGCATGGGCTATTAGCGAGCCGGAAACGAGGATGTAAACAAGTGAGTGCGAGAACACTGCGAACGCACACATTTGTGCAGCCAGAGGTTTGTGTGTGAGATGGAAAGGCAGGAACACCTCTCAACCTCATCTGAACTTTTATGTGGGAGCAACATGGCAGAGTTAATGAGCGTATTCCTTCTACAACAGAGGATACAGGAGGACAACCAAAGCAGAAATGGTTGCTCTACCTCTACGGAGTACGATATTAACTTAAAGCTACAGTGTGTAATTTTTAGTGACATCTAACGTCCAGACTGCAGACCGCAGCAACATTAACATCTCCCCCCCACCGCTTCTCCCCCCCAACAGTACGGCGAGCGTTACGGGACAAAATGTCTTCCACGATGTCTGCATCACCTACCTTCTCAAGTGATGAGGTTTGTTTACATAGATAATTTTACAGATAGTATTCTCAGGCATAATACTGCCATCTATTGTTTAGTACCGTCTCAGTTCATCTCTCTCAACTTGCCGTAGTTACTTTCGAGCGTAATGGGCGATCTCCCAATCGCTAGTTTGTTGGCTCTGCGCTGCCGTAGCGCAAAGATGTCTGCCTCCATGGCTGCGAGACCCGCTCCTATGTAATTATAAATAACGAATTCTAAGGCAACGTAAATATTAAGGTTAAGAGGCTGAGCTCGTAGATGATGATAAATAACATAGTTATGTATAATATATTACATTTCTGACTGTATATCCCTGTAATTATTAAACACTGTAGCTTTAAGTGCAGCAAAGCTAAAAGGAACACGGTATTTTATATTTTTTCTTTTTTTTTGCATGGGATAAAATACATTAATATTAGATATAAATTGTGTATTAAATGAGAGAAAAATCCCCCAAAAAGCCCTGGGTCACTTGTGTGTTATCCACATATCCCCTGGTTCCTCCGGAAGCCTGGAAATACTGATTTCCTCCCTCAAGACCAGAGTCGGAGTCATTAGTCAGGCTGATGTTTTCCCAGGTCAGCAGTAAACAGATTTTATTATCTGTTTTTATGTGTTTTAGCTCATAGTTTAAGCAACATTAAAATTGCAAAAATGCTTTTAATTCCTGAGCTTAATATGAAAAACACAAATTTCCACAGTTTCTAAAGCACACTTTTAACTTATGCTGTTGAAGATTCTCAGTCATCCAGGTCATAGTCATTCCAAAAAAGTAAAAAAAAACAAACTAGTGGACTTTGTTTTCCAAATTTGAAGAGTTTTGCTCCTCATCCAGGTGGACTCAGGTTCCAGCTCTCAAAAACCTAAAACGCAGATCTAGCGCGGATTCTTTCCCGCTATCATTTCAACCTCCATTGCTATGCGGGGGCCAAAACATCTCATCTGGTCAGCCAGGCCAACAATGACCCTAAGGACTCCCCTTTTCAGAGGCATAGGCCAGTATCGGGTATTGCAGGCCAAGAACGACCTCAGCGACTCCCACTTACTAAGGGATGGACTTATTTTTTTCGGTTCAATTAGCATTTTTTTCTAAGCCATAACAAGACTTTTTTGGGCTAATCTATAAAAGCTTGGAACACAACACTAGTCCAGACATTTTGAATTAAGAAAGCTTCCTGGATGGGAAGCGAAACGTTTTCAATCTTGGAAAAGAAAGTCCAGTAGTTTTTTTTTTTTTTTTTTGGAACACTTTCTAATTCTAATTACTAGTGGTGGCGTAGAGATTAAAGAGCCGTCCTAGAGAGGTTGCATTATAACCAGTTCCAACAAGACCCCTGGTGTGTTCTGGCCCTCAGAGAATCTAATTTACATGCAGTCTGCAGTGGACGGCATTAATCAGTTAAGAGGTCCTGCAATGCATCTGAGTGTCGGGGTCTCAGAGCATCAGAGTGTCTTAGCATCCTAGCTTCAGGGCTGAACTTTTGCAGCTTGATAGAGAGCACCAAGCAATCAGAAAAGCTAATCCAGGAGTTTTCTGGGAGACAAACACTACATGCAAACTGTGATTGCTCCTGCAAAGCTGTTAGCATAATATGAAAACTGAATAAGGACAGAGGGGTTAATCTCCACAAATGTTTGTTCTCTTTTTTATGTAAAATAGAGCGAGAGAGTGCATTATTACTCCAGATTGTTCCCTGTGCTTTGTTTACACTGCAAAAATTGTAAATCTAATTAAGTCATGTTTTCTTAAAATAAGTGCATTTTTTCTTGAATTGAGGGGGTAAGTGAGACATTTTGCCAATGAAACGAGACAATTTACACTTAAAATAAGAAAAAAGAACTGCATTGTCTCATTTCAAATGCATATTATCTAATTAACTTATTCTAAGAGTAAAAATACTAATTCCATTGGCAAACGATTTTATTTTCCTGCTTTAAATTAAGAGTAAATTCACTTAATTTTAAGACATTTTCACTTATTTCTAGATCATTTTGCAGTGTAGTACGGCAACACACTGGGTGGGTTAAACCCAGAGGACAAATGTCCCTGCTGCAGGACTAGAAAGTGAAATTTCCGTACCTCAATTCTCCCGATGCCATGTTAACCTGTTTCTTTCCAATTTTCCAAGAGGAGATAGTTTTATTAATTTAACACAAGAACACATGTAAACTCATCTAGGAGGTCATGAAGAGGCTAAGAACGTCTAAAGCACTGCCAGCTTCACTCGCTTCAGATCAGAACAGCAGCTAACTGAAAACAACAGTCAAGGTTTTGGATTGGTCTATCTAAAGTGCAGACTTTCACCCGATTAAGATGCTATAACATGACCCTAAACAGCACATTTATCTCTGAAAACCTCAAAATAATACTAAAAGCAAGCCATTCGGGAAAGAGAAGTTGGTCAAAAAAGAGATGTAAAAGTCCCATAGCCTGCCATTACAAACGCTGATAGCTGCTCGGCATGGCATCATAATTTTTAGGCTTTTTTTGTTTTGTTTTGTTTTTCTTACACAGTGCCATGTTAATTAATTCTTCCTTTAAAAATGTTATTTGAATTTTGTAAAAATTGTGCGTTCTTTATTTACCAGACTTGTGATTTTCACATTTTAAACGTGTTCAATGGACTGAAACATTTGGTTAGGGAAAAAAAAAACTGAACTTAAAATGATTTATTTCAGTTTCATTGTTAGGTTGGACGTTTAACCCTAAATATGGATGTTTTCCCCCTCAGTAGACGTATTCTAAAGCTGTAAAAGCTGTTTCTTACCTTATATATATATATTAAAAGTATCCTGTCAGGTGTACTAAACAATGTTATATTTCTTTTTTGATTTTAGAATCAATCGTCTGTTTAATAAAAAAAAAAAACTTTCACTCTATGATTTTCCACAAGTAGACAAACTGTTATTATTCAAATTCCTCATAAAATAGGTTATGCTGCTTTCAGCTGGAGCTACTTAGAGTTTTCAGCATGCAGAGCTGAGCAGATCTTCATCAGTGTAGACAGAGCATCAACATTGTGTGGCATGAGAATAACTGAGTACGCTAAGGTCTTTGAAATAAATTCTATCAACATTGTCTGAAAATAGTTGCCTGACTCACAAGCTGCATATCTTCCTTTAAGTGATTGACGAAAGCTTCACTTCCTGTTTTGTGTGTTGCAGCTTTTGCCAGCCTTCCTAACCTGATGGAGCACTTATCTGAGAACTACAAGTACTGGAAGAACCTGGACGAGATGAAGTGCAAAAGCCTGCGTCCTCCGCCGCCCTCTTGACCTCCTGCTCTGACGCCCTCTGGCACCTTGAGCAGGGTTGGACTCTAGATGCAGCTCTGCACTAAAACAATTAGTTCAGCTGTGATATACCAAAGCTCTATGCCAGAGCAGCGTACGGCAACAAAAAGGGCCAAATTACGCCTCTGATGCACAAGATAATCGACAGCCGAGCACTGCAGCTCTGTTTTTGTCTCAGCTGGTTTTTATCTGACAGCCTGGATGAGTGTCTGCTGCCACTTTATGGCACCTCTTTGAAACTGCATGGACCTCATGGTTCACCTGACAATCTGCACCATACAGCGCAACATGCCAGAAACCTGCACTTTAGCAAATCAAGACATTTGGATTTCAAGCTCCATTTTGCTGTTTGCTTTTATAAACTTTTTTTTTAACTGTGTCATTTTATATCTGATTGTTGTCACAAATGAAACATCAACGATGACAGCGAGAGGCACCATCGATTGTGCTTCTTAGTAGACCAAACTTCCTATCTTAACTTTTGAAGGTGCTCAGCTGGAATTATTCATCCTAAAGCTGTAAAACAGAGAAAACATTTGTGTGTGGGACCAAACTGTAAGCAACCTCTGCCCCTCGTAGCCCTGAGCAGGAAAAGCATGTTGGAAATGTTTCAAGAGCAGATCTCTTGGGACCGCAAAGCGCTGGGTGTAGTTCCAGCCTTCAGCAGAAGGTCAGCCCAACAGATAAACTTGACAACGAAGGGCTGGACTGTATGTTCTGGGGATTTTAAGGTCGTGTAGCTAAAAAGGAGTCTTAAACATGTCACCGCATAATCTGCAGCTATAGCCTCTTTAAGCCCACCCATCAGTAGCGCACCATGAAGCAGCTGGTGAGGAAGATGGAGATCCTTGTTAAGCCTGAACAAACAGAATGCACTCTCATTTTTAGCTTTGCGACACTAACTGTAGAAACACTATGTAAGCATCTGCACAGTACATGTCCATGGTTTGATTTGGAGCTATGCTGACACAGAATTTTTTTTTTTGTCATACAGTGGCCCAAAGTATATAGCACTGCTATTTTAGTAGCTCTGATAAAGGTTTTAAAATAAAAAGCTTTCAAATAAATGTTTTGCATTTTTAAGCAGCAAACTCCATCCATCCATCTTCCTCCGCTTATCCGGGGTCGGGTCGCGGGGGCAGCAGCTTAAGAAGGGAGGCCCAGACTTCCCTCTCCCCAGCCACTTCTTCCAGCTCTTCAGGAGGAACCCCAAGGCGTTCCCAGGCCAGCCGAGAAACATAGTCTCTCCGGCGTGTCCTGGGTCTTCCCCGGGGCCTCCCCCCAGTGGGACGTGCCCGGAACACCTCACCAGGGAGGCGTCCAGGAGGCATCCTAACCAGATGCCCGAGCCACCTCAACTGGCTCCTCTCGACGTGGAGGAGCAACGGCTCTACTCTGAGTCCCTCCCGGATGACCGAGCTTCCCACCCTATCTCTAAGGGAGAGCCCAGCCACCCTACGGAGGAAACCCATTTTGGCCGCTTGTATCCGCGATCTCGTTCTTTCGGTCATGACCCAGAGTTTATGACCATAGATGAGGGTAGGAACGTAGATCGACCGGTAAATCGAGAGCTTGGCTTTTTGACTCAGCTCTCTCTTCACCACGACGGACCGGTACAACGCCCGCTTCACGGCAGACGCTGCACCAATCCGCCTGTTGATCTCCCGCTCCCTTCTTCCATCATTCGTGAACAAGATCCCAAGATACTTAAACTCCTCCACTTGGGGCAGGACACCCCCCCTGACCCGGAGAAGGCACTCTACCCTTTTCCGGCTCAAGACCATGGCCCCGGAGAACCCCCCACAGGGCCCCCCGAGGGACACGGTCGAACGCCTTCTCCAAGTCCACAAAGCACATGTAGACTGGTTGGGCGAACTCCCATGCACCCTCCAGGACCCTGCTGAGGGTGTAGAGCTGGTCCAGCGTTCCACGACGAGGACGGAAACCACACTGCTCTTCCTGAATCTGAGGTTCGACTATCCGACGGACCCTCCTCTCCAGCACCCCTGAATAGACCTTGCCGGGGAGGCTTAAGAGTGTGACTCCCCTGTAATTGGAGCACACCCTCCGGTCCCCTTTTTAAATAGGGGGACCACCACCCCAGTCTGCCAATCCAGGGGGACTGCCCCCGATGTCCATGCAATGTTGAAGAGTCGCATCAGCCAACAAAACCCCACAACATCCAGGACCTTGAGGAACTCCGGGCGGATCTCATCCACCCCCGGGGCCCTGCCACCGAGGAGCTTTTTAACCACCTCGGCGACCTCGCCCACAGAGATTGGAGAGCCCAGTCCAGAGTCCCCAGGCCCAGCTTCCTCAATGGAAGGCATGTTGGTGGGATTGAGGAGGTCTTCGAAGTATTCCGCCCACCGACCCACAACGTCCCGAGTCGAGGTCAGCAGCACACCATCCCCACTTTAAACAGTGTTGGTGCTGCACCGCTTCCCCCTCCTGAGACGCCGGATGGCGGACCAGAATCGCAAACTCACAAAGCAAAAATCTACACTTGAGCCATTGAGGGGGGGGGGATCCCTTATTAAGAAATAAAATGATGTAAACAAACCACTAGTGCCAGAGCAATTGACTCTCTTGCTGACAATACTCTAAACATCCCCCTATTTCCAACAGAACAGAACCCTTTGAATCGTATCACAAGGCTGAGGTAGATTAAAAAAAATCTGATATGGCCACAAATGCTCCTCAGTGGGCTCACATGAAAAATTTGAAATCAAGCAAAAAATAAAATATTAAACCTCTTTGCAAGACTATAACAGCTGGATTTCTACTTCAAACATGAAATCCATTGCAAAGGTCAATCATTTATTGTTTTTAACTAGGTGAACCTATTTATTCCCTTTAAATCTAAATCCTGCCCTATATAGCGTACAATAAACAAAGTTTAAAATATGTTGCACTGACTCAAAAATAAAAGCTATTCACATGTGTCATTAAAAAAATATTTTGTTCTATTTTGTCCAAAAGATTTAAATTGTGAAAACAGTTAGAGGGCAGACACAGGAAACAGATCACTGAGGCTTATGATATAAATAGTAAATGATAACATGCCTCCTGTATAATAGAAGGTTTTTCTTTTTAATGTTCTGGTTTCTAAAAGATTTTATGATGTTTTGCGCTTTCATAAAGCTCCCAGGGCCTTTGGAGGTAAAAAAAACCCCCAAAAAACACAGTTTTTACAGACCCTCTACTGTACTTAACGGTGGGCTTAAGGTGTCCCCTTTTCTTTTATTAAATCCCAAACAGTTTCATTTATAATTACTGTAAATACTTGGGGGTGACCAAAAACTTTGAATGTATTGATTTTGTAAGGACAATTTTGGATTTCTCTCAAATTTAGCGCGTGAGTTCTTGCTGCTGCTGTAAAGGGTGCATTTATTTCACACATCTGCTCAAAGGGTATAAACATGAGGCCCACTCTGTCCCGTTGTTTTTGTCTGCAAATCCCAGATGCAGTAATTATGACCCATTAATAATACAGGCCTAAAAGATATTAGACGACCTTTGTTATCCCCAGTTTCCTGCTTTTTTGGTATTTTACCTGAAGAAATACATTAAACACAATGGAAACGAGTTGTTTCCATAAGTCTAACATAAAAAGACAAAAAAAAGTATTTGGGTATGTATGCCCCCTAGTGGACATAAGGAAGACTGAAGACTTGCACATAAAACCTTAAATTGTGTCTATGATTGGGAGGGAAAAATGATTCATTTTTGCTTGTTTCTTTTTAACAGGCATGTGTTTTCTGACCCCTCTCTTGTAAAAGAAAAAAAAAAAGAAGCAATGGAAGCCCCTAAAGCCACTTGGAGATCTTATGGTGGTGATAATATTTGTGTTCTCAAGTAATCAAGTCATTTTATATCCTTTAGGAGCAGTTATCGGCTCCTGTAGGTTACACACTGCAGTATTAACCAAAGGCACAGAGATTCTCCTCATAGGTGCCTTATATCTCGCATATCTTCACAAACACTGCAGTATTTTGATTTTATTTTTTTTGTACCAGCTCCTGCTCTCTGTACAAAGAAAATCACAAGAAAAGCCATAAGTGTTGAAAGCGTGTTTTAGGAAACGCATACTTTTGCAATGTTGCTTCATAGTTATCCTGACAGTTTGTCCCACCCTGTAATCAACTGAGACATTTTTTTGGGCTTTTGTTTTTGGTTGTGAATCACTTTCAGAAAGGAGAAACCCTCTCTGATCCACTTTCACTGTATTTGCTATCACATTATGGATGATCGCGGTTTGAAGAGAACGCCTTAATCCTGTCATTTCTGGAGGGTAATTCGCTTCTGTTATACTGTAAAGCTACCTTATGCCACCTGCTGTTCCTGTAAATACTCAGCCAAAACACCAGCTGTCCCTTGCCTTGCTTTGCTTTTAGCATGTTTCACTGCTTGTTTCTCTTTTGTTCATCATGTCAAAATATACAATGTCTCATTACTCTGATCCAGCTTTGTTTATTTCATGGCTGCAATCACCGATCATCATTTCTGCTGGGATCTAAGTAGATTTTTTTTAGAGAAAGCAATATTTTAACTATTTAATATTCTCACCTAAGACAACCATGCCTTTTCCATTATGGATCAGCAATTTGAATGTGATTTAGTGTGTTTTAGCCTCGCTTTGTGTCTAATGAGGCACAATGAGCTTTGCATTCATCCACAGCATTACTGACCATAAAGAAGCCATTCCAGAGTTTTGCACTGCATAGAAAGGAAACCATCATCAAAGAAGAATATATATATATATATATATATATATATATATATATATATATATATATATATATATATATATATATATATATATGTAGATTTAAGAAAAATCTATTTTTTAGAAAAGTATTATTATTATTATTGCCCATTACAACTGTACTGTGTGTTTATAAAGATTTTACTGCCTCATCATGCAGAATAGTTGTGAAAGCTTTACGCTGCAGCTTCCAAAAGTCGGCCATGTTTGTTTATGCTGAAAAGTTTGTGTATTATTTCCTTTTCCCTTGTTATGTCTTATTTTTTGATGTTTTCTGTAAAACAGAAAAACATTGTATGAAATAATTAAAGTATTATTTAACTAGGTTGTCGCTATGTCACTGGCATCAACATTTGACTCAAAGGGAGTATAACAGTCTAACATAGTAACATCAAACACGTGCCGCTTTGTTTTTAAAAAATATAAATATAAAAAATATAACCGCAGATGTCTGGGGACAGTGATTCGCCTACATGTTATGAATGCTGGTGTACCATAAATGATAAATTAGGAACAGTTCAGTTTGTGCCTTCAAGTCGTTGCCCATAGGAAGACGTTACTTGGATATAACCTAACGGAATATCTTCAGAACAGCTCCAAATGACACAAAACTCATATGGGTGAGTAGAACATGATGTAATAATGTAAAATCAAGGGCCCAATGTAAAAAAAACAGTGTTCCCCTTTAATAAAGAATCCCAGAAATTCTGACGCACTACATTAAAAATACAACATGTGATTGAAATGTAAATGTTTTACAGCCAAGGAAAAATACCAAACATGTTTTTTTAGTACAAAGGGTTCATGCAATTTATTATAAACTAATACTACCAAGAACAGTTTGTAGTCGCCCTCTTGTGGTGGAATTGAAAACAAAGCTGTGTGTTACTACAACAGTAAGACTGCCCAACCTCTCTACATACATATTTGCGGCGTACATTTAAATAGTTCACAGCAATAGGAAATGAAATACATACATATATATATTTCTTACCATAAAGACTTCAAATAACTAATTTTAAATGAAACAATTCTACCAGGAACAGTTCGTAGTCTCCCTCTTGTGGTCACATAAGGAACTACAACTGTTTGTGCTTAGTAAGAATGATGTCATCATTAAAGTAGCTTAAGAATTAGTCTCTTACATTTTTTATTTTTTATTTTTAGAAAATATACCTACAACAAATATAGCTACAAAAAATATGAAAATAACCCTATAGTATAATAAATGTAATTTATGGCAATTTTCTTTCAGTATTTTCCACTATAAAGGCTTCAGCTAACTGATTTTAAAGAAAACAAAAATATCAAGAACAGTTCAGAGTCTCCCTCTGGTGGTCGAAGTGAGAAACTACGACTGTTTGTGATTAATAAGAATGAGTCATAATTTATTGTCATCATGTTTGTTTCAAATATATATTCATAGTTAATATAGCTAATATATCTGCATTAAATCTAAATGTAATAGAATAATATAATACATCTAATTTATGGACCTTTTTTTCAGTATTTGCATTTTTAAAACAAACGTAGCAAAATGTGAATCCTATGGTTGTGACACTAAAGACCAATATAAAAAAGAATTGCCAACTTTTAAAAGTGATTTGATGAGCCACGTTTTAGTTAGCTAGTTAGTCTTCAGAGGTAGAATTTCAACTCCAATTGTATGAATAATAACATATCGTACAAGAAAGTAATTGTTCATGATAAACTACATTTAGTAAGAGAAAGATGGTAAAATGTTCAAATTTGTTTATATAGAAAAATATAAACAACTCAGTTATATGCATGTTTAAAGCTACAGTGTGTAATAATTACAGGGATATACAGTCAGAAATCTAATATATTATACATAACTATGTTATCTATCATCATCTACGAGCTCAGCCTCTTAACCTTAATATTTGCGTTGCCTTAGAATTCGTTATTTATAATTACATAGGAGCGGGTCTCGCAGCCATGGAGGCAGACATCTTTGCGCTACGGCAGCGCAGAGCCAACAAACTAGCGATTGGGAGATCGCCCATTACGCTCCAGAGTAACTACGGCAAGTTGAGAGAGATGAACTGAGACGGTACTGAACAATAGATGGCAGTACTATGCCTGAGAATACTATCTGTAAAATTATCTATGTAAACAAACCTCATCACTTGAGAAGGTAGGTGATGCAGACGTCGTGGAAGACATTTTGTCCCGTAACGCTCGCCGTACTTTTGGGGGGGAGAAGCGGTGGGGGTAAGATGTTCATGTTGCTGCGGTCTTTAGTCTGGACGTTAGATGTCGCTAAAAATTACACACTGTAGCTTTAAATATATCTCAAGTATATAAAGATATAAAGCCTTTATATTACAAAGGCTTCAATTTATTTATTTCATAGTAACAAATTCTACCAAAAACTGTTTATTTACGCCCTCTTGTGGTGACAATATGCAACTACAATTAGTTGCGAAGAATACCAAAATATTAGTTAATAAAGTCCCAAAAATGGTGATGGACCACATTAAAAAGTCAACATGTGTTAGAAATGTAATACATCGACAGAACATACCAAACAAACTTTTGTAGTACAAAGGTTTCAAGTAATTTATAATAAAGCAATACTACTAACAGTTTATAGTCGCCCTCTTGTGGTGGAAGTGAGAAACACAGCTGTTTGTGACTACTACCATAAGGCCAATCCACCACTCTACATATTTGGGGTGTACATTTAATTATTTTATAAAAAATAGGAAATAGATCATGAAAAAAGCATATTTCACTTGAAGAAATTATAAGTTAATGCTACCAAGAACAGTTCAGTCTCCCTCTTGTGTTCAAAAAAGGGAACTACAATTGTTTGTGATGAGTAAGAATGAGGAATTATTTGTCATTTCTTGATTTTTTTCCATTATAGTAAATATATCCACAATAAAGTAATATAATAAATCTAATTTATGGAAATTTCTTTCTAATATTTTTCACAATAAATAACTACGACTGTTTGTGATTAGAATGAGGAATGATTTACTGTCCTCATTAAACAAAAATCCTAAAATCATTTCAACTCCAATTGAGGGAATGGTAATATATACAGGAAAATAAATGTACATAATGAATTAAATTTAATTAGAGAAATATAAGAAACACAATAACACAATTCCAGTGTAGTCCTGTTTCTCTGACTGTGACTGGGTGGATGTGCTCTCTTCATCCTCTGATGTGGGTGCTGGCTCGGAGCTCGTCTGCCTGGCTGTGTGTTTCCTGGATGGAGCCAAATTTTATAGCTGCTTCTTGTATCTCTGCTTCTGTCTCCTTGCACCCCAGTCGGCCTCAGCAGATGGCCGCTCACGCTGAGCCTGGTTCTGCTGGAGGTTTCTTCCTGTTAAAAGGGAGTTTTTCCTCTCCACTGTCGCTACAAGCATGCTTAGTGTGCAATCAACTGGTTTTCCTTAGATAGAAAAGTTTGAATCAATTTCACTGTAGGATCTGGTGAACTGTAAAGTGCCTTGAGACGACGTGTTGTGAATTCGCGCTACATGAATAAACTGAATTGAATTGATAAAAAGGTTTTCACATTTGCTGCTGTAGGGAAATTTAACAATAACTTATATGCACTAAATATTAGCGATGTATTCATCATCATACAGCTCCCTGTGGTGTACATACCTGGACCAGTTTGCAGAGAACGAGCATCTCATCCCCTTCAGAGTTACTGGCTGGCTATTTCTTTGTTCCTTTGATGTTTGTGTCACTTCTTTCTCTAAAAACATGAAAGCAACTGAAAAAAACATGCCTAATATAACAAAAAAACAAACTTTAACTGACGTTTTCATTCTAAGAAATTATGAAGCTGTTCCTACTTGTCGGAGGGTTGAATTAGTACTTTTTTGAACTACTTTAGTACAAACCTCAGGGTTAAAAATCGCCCCTGGTCAGGACTTTGAACATCTCTGGTTTGGAAAAGAGGCGCTGGAGCAGGTCCAGGTAAACAGGACAGAGATTTTTTATCAGATTTTATTACAGACAAGTAGAAACTAAACTTGAAGTTTTATTCCTATAAAACTGAATGGAAAGACCAGTATCCAGTCATGCTGAAAAAAAAATATTTATTTCACAAATAAACAGAAGGGCAATATCACAATTACAGTACATCACAGTTTATATGGCAGCTAATTTAGGAGGATTGTGGCGTCTGTCTGTGGTTCCTCCCAAAACACCTAAAGGACAAATGAACTGGGTGGAGAGATTTCTAGCTGCAGCCCGTATGGCCTGCACCAGTGTAAGCCTTAAAAAAATAAAAATAAAAAACGTATCATGAATTTTATTGGTAGGAGTTTTGTCACATAATACTGTGCTTAAGTAGAAAAGAAAATGTGAAATTTCAGGAAATCACAGTAAGGACATTTTTTAGGACCAGTTTCAAAGATATCAAACACTGATGGAAAAGGTGAAACTAAATCTGTTTGTTCGTTTTACCAAACTTAGAAAATAATTAGTGGAGTGGGGTCTTCTGATTTCTCAGTAACAATACTCTTTACGCCCTTCTGGGTACAGGCAGTCGGTGAAACATCAAAGGCCTCCGTTCTCCTCCAGTTTCTGGAAGAGTGCCTGGCTGCGCAGACGGGACTGTCTCCCCCCGTCCTTCCACAGAATCAGCAGGTGGTCCGTAGAGCACGTCACCAAGCCTTTCTCCTTAAAGCTCAGGAACATCTGAAAGTAGAAATCCACACATATAAAGATACAGAACATCTATTTCATCTGAATGTCTTTTCATTCATACCTGGATCGCTCCAGAGTGTCCGATCAGATCTCCAATCAGCTCCAGTGTCTTCAGGTTAGGAATTTCCAGGACCTTCTTTGCCTGAGTTCCGGGTTGTTTGCTTGACCGTCCAAAAGACCACATCCCAAAGAACCCTGTGAAAACACAGCTTTTAAGAACATTTTGCTCATTTATTACAGCTTTATTAGGAATTATCATCTGCATTTGTACCGATTCCCTGATTTCCCCTGATGCTCCTACATCAGATCCAGTTAACAGGTTCATATTGACAACAGCTTAAGAGGACAACCTGACAAACTCCTCACCTATTGTTAGAAATATTTTATTTATACTCCGCTTGTGTTTCATGTGTTGTGTACTAATGAACTATTATGATGTATAATGTGTGATTCATCATTTATTAACTCTTGCTAAAGATCGTTCCAGATAAAGGTCAAGCAACGGACGGGTTGTGAAAGAGGCCTGAACATCCTCTATCACATGTTTCTTCTAAACATGTGTTCTTGGAACAAATTTAATCGTAAAACAACCACATGCTTTGTTTTAACATATGTGCTGAGGTTTAAAGTAAGATCATTTTGTTTCCCTTTCCTTTAGTTAAACCTCAGCTTGTGTAATTAGGGACATCCCCTGACTTCAATAAATAGCGAGGAGAAAGCTGAAGACCGGCAGAGTGGGTTGGAGATTTGTAAACTCTCTTCCTACTCTCCTCACTAGTAAAACTAAATTAATTGTCTCTGTGCTTTCTTTCTTTCCCTGTATGTATGTATGATGTTTAGGTGAATAGACCTGACACCTATGGAGCACGAAAGCTTTAAAAATAAATTTTTAAAATAAAATAAATCACTCATTATAAAATAAATACAGAACACATAAATGTTCAATTTGACAATAAAAATGTGAAATTACGATGGAGTATTAGGGCCAGACTAAAGAGAACTTTGTTTATGACTGGTTGTAATATTATGAGAATAAAGCAGTAGAATTACAAGGATAAAGTCATTATAATGTGAGAATAAAAAGATAACATTGTTAAGTTGTAATATTACAAGATTAAATGCGTAATTTGGTGAGAAAAAAAATAATTATTTAATGGGAACTCTGGTGAGGTCATCCCCTGCACTAAAATAAGGACTATTGAGAATCTTGTGAAGTTATACTAAAACACTCAAACTGCCAAAATATGTCTGATTTTAGTATTATCGCGCTAAGAGTTTGTACCAAATATCTAAAAAAGCTAACATCTACTACCAGCTGCCACAAACAGTAGCTGAAAATCCCTGAGAGGCTGGCCGGCCTGTGGCAGCTGCTGCTGGGGATGTCCAGCCGCCGGTATGTGGGGTTCTGTGCAGCTGCCACAGCAGAAGATATTTGAAGGTAGGATCATAATCTTGATGAACTGACGGCACAGACAATGTTTGAGGTGGATTTTCTCACTTAAAAATATATATTTTTTTACCAACTTATCACAGCAGATATAGCAAAGCCACTCAGCCATTCAATACAGAAGTAAAAGCCTCAGACGTATCTGTTCACGCTTTACTTGACCTCTGACCTTTATCTAGACAGGCATAGCATTGCATAATACTCGCATTTAGTTCATTCATTTTTTAATTGTCACATTTATTGTTTTTATATTACAAATTCAAGTATATTTGTATTAATGATTCATTAATTTATTTAATTTTGAGCAATTTTGTGCCCCATACTACACCCCCACCCCGTGAACCATGTGTCTGGCTGAGTGTGGGTTCACCTGCAGATGCCGGTTCAGCAGCCAGAGGTAAATCTTGGATCTCCCACATCCTCACGCTGCCATCTTCAGAGCACGACAGCAGCTCACTGGAACAAAGATGGCGTCACACACAGCAGAAGTTTTATGCTAGTCTTCAACTATTTTGAAAAGTGTTGAAGCATTTTTTGGACAATCTGTAGCATCCCTGCAAACTATGGTGCCATTTAGCTCTTCCAGCTGAATTTTAATTTTGGTGAATCAGAAGGACTATAAACAATATTAGGAAAGCCCAGCTGAACATTTATTACATTAAGTGTGTGTCTAAAGAGTCGGAGACACCAGGTTAGTGAAGGTTTTTAACCAATTTGTTTTTTGCAGATTATCTTTTATGACAAACAAAAGGCCTTTTACGGGGAGCTAGACTTTCAACATCCATAAAAAAATAGATTTTGTTAACTGAAATAAAATGTTTTTATTATCCATTATTTAAAAAACAAAAATGTAAAAGATTTGAATCAGATTTATGCTTCTAATCTACAGAAAAAGTTGGGGCCAATGGCACCCTCATGTGGCTATAAAGTGTATTACATCTTGCTATAATAAATGTGTATAGAAATGTTTGCACAGATCATATCTTTCAATGCAACAACTCTATAGATGATATAGACATACATAAATTAGCTTGAGCTTGTATAAGTGTTTTTATTACATATAATTTCCACATGAGGATAATGTTAACATTGGATAATGTTAATAAGATGATTATTACTGTTGTTTTTCATTATCATCATTATTATTAATATCACTATCATTACCCCTGCATCATTATATTTAAATTATTATTTTATTTATTTAAATTATTATTTTATTTATTATTTTCTCCTCCTAATCTGTTTACAGATTTATTTTTATTTTCATTCTCCTTTTACTTCACCCACAGATTTATTATATGACCTACAATATACATATAACTGTTTCTAATTTATTAATTCGGGGTTATTATAATTATTGTTTTGTATGTTTTTTTCTGCATCTCATATGACACTTTCTGCTCCCCTCTGTTTTGCTTTTTTCACCTCCTTTAACATAAGGTAAAAAAAAAAAAAATCACCTTCTTTAAGTAATTTTATTTCGTATTATGATTCTTTATTATTTTTCTCCTTCAAAATAACCAGTGGAGTATAAGAACATGTTTGGTTCTGATTCTAAGGATGCAGGATAGTCTTTGACCAGGAGACCTGCTGGTCTGAAAGGCTGATAGTTTAACAACTATTTTCCGTCTGTTACCACCTAACATGTTATTAACAGAGCAGGACAAGAAGTTTTTTATCTCACCAGCCATGTTGGCTTCTGTTTTTCCAAAGTTAGCCACCCAGCATTTCCTTTAATCACAATTTTGTTGTAAAGAAATTAAGACTAATATGGCAATGTTAACCGAAAGCATGATGTAAAGTATTTACACATTTTTCTTATAAACTTATTCATGACCTTTACAGTAGACGGAAATGCTTTCATTGGGGTCATGATAATGAAACATAGCAGAGATATTCATATCTTAGAATAAACTGTAACTCTGGCTGTAGCAACACCTACACAACTCGTGTTTTTTAAAGAAAGGTCTGCTAAAAAATGGGCAGTTATTTTAACTCTGCATGAAAAAAAAAAAACTTTTATGATTTCGTTAAGTTTTGCTTTAGTTCCTGCCGCTTGTGCAATTTATAAATCACCTAATCATTTAACTAAAATATAAAAGTATTAGAGAAAAATAAGGAGAAAAGCAATTCACGTAGAAAGAAGGAAACATTTCCATCTTATTTTGCCAAATCGAAATGAAGGAATTATGGGAGAGAACTAGTTTAGGAAGGTCTGTGTGCTTTTTTTATCTGACTCTTCATCTAAACCTTTACTGTAAAATAACAACATATTTATTTTGGTTAAAGCAAAGGCATCATTTTGGAAGAAATCAGAGTTTTACATTAGACCACCCCTCAGAGGCCGGAAGAAAAAGAAGATCTAAGATTAGACAGAAACATTTTTCCTTTTAGGCTGGTAGTACAGCTTGTTTACATACAGTTTATTAAGTGGCGAGTGCCATAAAATCCTATAATGTTCTATTTATTGTGTCCTTTTAAAACCTGTTTAAGGTCAGCAGCGTCTGGCTCCAGCAGAACATCCTTCTTTAAATGAAATCATCCAATTGGATTAGAAAAATCAGTAAATTTGTAGCAACTTTAAATTGAATTACTTTAAATCCTGTTAAAGCAATTAACCCTTAAAGGTATAGTGGAGGATTTTTACATTTTTTTTTAAAGAGCCACCCTCGCCACTTAAAAATAAAAAATAATCTCATGCACAACCCTGTATGGGAACACCTATTAAACGCGTGCACGAGCCCATTTCTCCTCATGCATGCTCTGTTTAAAAGTTGCCTTTTGCACGACTCATACAAGCTTACTTTCAAAAGAAGATTTGCAATTTTTCCACTATGTGAGACTCACCACCAGTAAAGGAAAATGGAGACGAGAACGTGCCTTATTTAAACATATAACCAGATTGATGGACAGTTTCGAAGAACAACTTATTTTGATGATCCACCCGGAAAAAGAACATCCTCCACTATACCTTTAATAGACTTTTTAATATTTGTAAATGAATTAGCCTGCACGGCTGTGTTCTGGCTTATTTCTGACCATGAAGCGATGCGTGGCGCCGTACCTTTCAGACAGCAGCATGGTATGCAGCACATTGGAGTCATGTGCCGCCTTCCTGTATGCCACCACAGCTTTGGTCACAACATCATACACATAGAGCCCACTGCCCACAGCTGCCAGGATGAGCTACAAAATAAAAACCGTTCTGTTTTTTTTCAGCTTCACAATAGCTCATAAGAAAACCATATATATATATTTGGACTCCTGCTCTCACCCTCCCATTGGTGGTCAGGTGCTGGATGGACATCTCGCTGGGTTTGGGGGCAGCCAGCTTTATTTCACTCTGGCAGCTGGACTGTGACTCCTCCCACAGGATGTGCTCATAGGCCAGGTTACTGAAATCAGATGAATCCCACAAGATCAACTCCCCTGCATGGGAACCGCTGGCAAAAATCTGATCTAAGGAAGAAGAAGAAGAAGAAGAAACCAAAAATGTTAAAACTCCCCAAAAAAAAATAAAAAGGACTTTGGCAGCTTCAGAGTCTTGCAAAGCAAGCTGACCGTTGACGTTAATCAGAGCTCGGATCTGGTCGTGGTGATCAGTACAATGGGAAATATCAGTCAGAGTCACAGAGGAGTCAGCTGAGACCATCAACCTGTAGATCACTGCAAAGAAGAAGGAGTCAATGCACACATCCAGCCTTTCTGTAACGCATCGCTAGCAGATATTTCATTCATCTTTCTTTCACCTATGTCTTTATCCACAGCGGCTGCGATGCAGTTCTTCGGCAGCTCTATAAGAGCGGTGATTCCTGCAACGTGCAAAATAAACACCCATCATTGCACATCCAAACAAAACATCAAAGGTAACCTCTGCTGGTGCAACAACGCTCCAACAGCCTTTCTGTCGTCGCTGTCTTTTCTCACCTGTGTCGCTGTGCTTTTGTCTGTGACACAGCAGCTGGAAGTTTTGGTCCCAGACGCACAGCTCTTCCCCGCCGGAGACCCACACGGACAGTCGCTCCATCACAAGCAAACACTGAGACAAACACAGATCAGAGGGATGAGAAAAACAATTAACCTGCACTTTATTCAATTAACCTTCATCTGCGATTAAAAAAAAGGGCTATATGATGCAAAACAAACCTTTTTAACATTTCTAAAATTTTATTTTAACATAAAAAACTTTATCAAAATCAGATTTTGGACATTCAGCTTGCTTTACTCGGCAGTAGGGGTGTGAATTGGCAATTATTTGGCTATACGATACCTATACATTAACAAAGATAATATTTTGCAATTTGTACTAATGAGCTGCAAAGCTACCAGGGCACATTTTTTAATGTTGGTTTTTCATTATCTTTAAGCTATGATCATCAAAATGACAAAAAATAAAGGCTTGGTATATTTCATTCTACAAGTAACGAAATTGTCATCATCAGAAATTAGATTATTTGCTATATAAACAAAATATAATGAAAACATCTAGTCTTAGCATGTACATGTCTGCAGCAAAAGTTCTTTTAATGCATTTGATCTTATCACTGCTTTAATGCTTCTGGCTGGATGCACTTTTTGTTCCGTTGTTTTGTACTTTTCACATGTAGGACTGAAAAAATTAATTCTAAATAATCGATTATTGAAACAATCGTCAACTAATTTAGTAATCGATTAATCCTTAACTCGAGTATAGAGACTCTAAAACATGCCTTTAGCTGACAGAGCAACCTGCTTTAAGCAGTTATTATAACAAGATTTAACAAAATGTATAAATATTATTTATTTAAGATTAAAATAAAAATCATCTGTCAATATCCCCTATCCAGAAAATCTCAAGGGGAAAAGTTTGAGTTTAGCCTGGTTTAATTTAGTAAAAAGTCATCTTTAAGGAATCTTTAGCTATCCGATTATTAACCGATTAATAGAAAAAATTATTGACAGATTAATCAGTTTGCTAAATAATTCTTAGTTGCAGCCCGAGTCACATGCAATGAGAATAAAGTTTCATTTAAACTGCTAAAGCTGTTGCTACACTTTAAATCTATTAGGTTTGATTAGCACTCTGCTTTTGGTTTTGTCTCATTTTTTACTCTTATTTTCATGCTTTTTGTCAGGGGTGTCAAAGTGGTTCCAGAAAGGGCCGTGAGGCTGCAGGTTTTCTTTCCAACCAAGCAATAGCACACCAGATGCCAGTCAATCATCATGTCATCATGTTAATGCTGAACTCACTTGATGAGATGACTGGAGTCTGGTGTGCTATTGCTTGGTTGGAAAGAAAACCTGCAGCCACACTTCCCTTTCTGGAACCAGTTTGACACCCCTGCTTTACGTTGTGATTCGTTGATTTCCTAACAACATAAATCACTCAATCAATCAATCAATCAATCAATCAATCAATCAATCAATCAATCAAGTGATAATAAAAAAGGTTGCACTGAATCTGTACCTTTACAGAAGATTGAAGATCTGAAACGGTCTGAACTCTGTTTCCTGTATCCGGATCCCACAACTGACGTTAAAGTCAAGGAGAACGGAGCATGAGGCGTGTACAGACATGACACTGATTGTGCAGGACTTAAGGATACGCTGAGACTTCGGTCTGAGGAGGCGGTGATGAGCGACGTGAAGCCGGTAGTGCAGGTGAAAGGGGCCATGGCTGTGATTTGCTGTGAGTGGCCTCTCAGCTCCTGCAGCCTCTCTCCAGTCTTTCAACAGAAAACAAAAACAAACATTTTCTTGCAACAGGATTGATTTGCAATTAACCTTTCTATATATATTTATGTTAGAATCTCAAACCTTGATGAATCTTCTTGATGGGGATTCATGATATATCAGCATTAATATCAGTTTCAGGTAAATCCAATGAGTCGATATAAACAACCAATGTTTATTTCCATGTGGTTACTGTTTTTATTTCAGAAGGACTAAAATCTATTATCTGGTATTTAATTGGTCATGTGACAGAGAATGTGATGTAGCAAAGCATTGTGGGTGTTTTAACTCCAGCAGACAAGCAGTGTAGGAGCCAATTATTTAATGATTAAAAATGTTTTTTGTGCATAATCTAGCCAAGTTTATTTTACTTTATTGTTTAATATCTGTTATGAGATTATGTTTTTTGGTTATTTAGTCATGTTCCTTTATTTTTGGTTAGTTATGAGTAATTTAGGTTAATTATTTTTTATAAATAGGCAGTCAATCGTAGGACGAGGGTGCATCTAAGTGGGCGTACGGTTTTTCATCAGCGCAAGAGAAACATGGAGGAAATGTTTGTCTTTTTTGTCAAAACTAAAGGAGTTTACCTGGAACATTTTTTCTAAAATAAGTCCATGGTGCATCTGTGTCATCAAAGCTGGGCATCAACAAGCAGGGCCAATCCAAACTGGCCCCTAAACACTAACCCTACGCACTAACCCTCCGTTTGCACGCTTCCACGCAGGGTCCTCCATATTAATGGCTGTCCCAAACCACATAGCGAGGAGGGTGAGTGAACCGTTCAGCACTTAAATAGCAAGTCTGGATCATGTTGCTAGGAAAATCAATTTACTACCACATTCCTTTTTCTGTTGATTATGATTCACTTACTTTTAAAAGTATTCACTCTAATGGAGCACCTGCTAGGTAATATCTTATCTTTCTGACGCCTCAGAAGCTGTTTTCCAGTTTTAGTTGTTAGACTCCTTAGACTTAAAGTTATTTCAACAAATGCTTTGGTTTGTGAGAACCTAACTATGTGAGAAACAATCAAATTTCTGTGCCCAAAACAGGCAGGAATACGGCAAGACTGTATCTATTCTCACTTGCAAAGGTAAAATAAAAGGCTGGCCGGAATGAGGAAAGCCATTTTCAATTTCCTTATAATATAAGATAACTATATTAACGGCGACCTAATGGCGGAGGACACAGCTGCATTTAAATGCAGGTTTACTGGTTTGCTGCATAATCGTCAAACTGACAGAAAAGCACAAGTTAGTAAGAAATAAAAAAAGACATAATTAATTGCAAAAGGGAAGGTCCTCTTTATTCAAATTATTTGATTTGAATAAACATATTTATGTTCAAGAAAGGGGCATTTGTATTATTATTGCTTAGAATCACAATATTTGCAGATTATTCTCATACATGTCTCCTACAGTTGCAATAAAGAGAGGCTTAAAAAGACATTAGGTTTTACTAAAAAACAAAACAAAAACATACATAACAAAGAGATTTAAATTTTTTTAAATTTAACGTTATATGAGCTAGTGGTGAATTAAGTTTAGGACCCCAATGCAACTTTGGAGCATGATCTACATCTGGGGTTCACTTTTGTCATAATCCTGACAGCATAGAACTGCTGCAGAGTCAACAACTCAATGTAAACAAATATCAAGCGCATATGTGCTCATCCAGACGGAGAAAATTTGGCAAAGTCAGTGGCTCTGTTCGAAAACCTGGGCTGCATCCTCCAAGGACGCGGTCTACCTAGACTGGATCCTTCCAAGTCCTTTAAAATAAGGAGACCGGAAGAGTTTTGGATGTGAATTCGAACAGGTCTACCCTTCGGCGGGTTTTACCGCCGTATGCTCTGTTGCTTAGCAACCGTGATAGTTGACGCACAAAGCAGTTTGTTTATTTATTTCTTTTTTATTATAAAGTGAACAAAGACTGCATTAACAAGAATCCAGAATGGAATAAATGTTCCAACCACCGGGAGCAGGAACAAATAAAATCAAATGTAATGATAGAAACCTTAGTCAGTTAAATATCCTGCTGCTGTCATTCTGCACATCTCTGATGTGGCTGCTATTTTCAAATATCCATTACTGTAAAAATGTCCATAGCTGCATATTGGTTATTTATTCTCCAGTTTTATATTGTTAAAACACTTTACAGAATTGTATCGTTTTTTTAACTCTTCCCTATTATGTTATTCCTAGACAATTTTCTAAGGTCCACATTTGTTTGATCATTTTCAATAATCTTTCTGCTGCTGTAAATTATCCCATTGTGGAACAATAAAGAGATTTTTTATTCTATAAAAGGGGTAGAAATATAAAAGTAAATCTAAACGATGTATGTATGAAAATATATCAGTAAAATCTCTAATATCAACAACAAAAACTAATATATTTAGTTAAGCAAATTGTGCAAAACAGCAATACAAAGATAAAAATCCTATCATATTTATAGTTCCCACTCTGCAGATCTATTAGAATCTGTCCTTAAATTGCAGCCAAACTCATTTACACAATAACAGATAAAAACCTTTAGATAAACCAAACATTACCGCCACATATCTGACTCAATAACAATTAAAACAACTATTTTCCTTCATCTCAGACGAAACTATTCACAGAGTTGTATTATATTAAACGGAACTTTCAATTCTCACCACTGTTCGGCGCCAAGTAACCTTTCCTCTGATCACGGAGCAAATCACGGCTTGCTTGGTCTCGCAATGAATCCTGGGTAAACCAAGGATACTGAGGATACATTGGACCCGTCCTTCAAATCGGGCAAAAAGAAGGACACATTTTTAAGCCGCATAACGAGGGCTCTTGGAATCCGACCAGACCTCGGCGACGCGCTATGATGTGATCGTTCTTCGAATCCGGCCTTCTAAGGACGCGTCCTAGGTTTTCGAACAGAGCAAATGACTGGAAGCCGTCTGCTGTGTTTCCTTTGATCTGTAAAAGGCCTTGAGGTAACATTTATTCTGCACTTGCTGCTATTGCACTTCTGGTTAGACCTAAACTGCATTTCGTTGCCTTGTACCTGTACCTGTGTAATAAGTTGAATCTAATCTAATCTAAAACATGTGGTGGGAACCGGTACTATATAAATAAACTAAGTTCGCATGAAAATGATACTTTTTTATATAACAAACCTCTGGATTTTGTCTAGGTGTACTATTATAAAGGGGGTGAATAAAAAATACGGGAGACAATTACACATATAATAATACATATTTCTATTTCTAAACCATAAAAAAAAAATTACAATTTTTCTTCCTTTTCATAGTCCATGGTTGTTACATTAGAGAATCTGAATTCCTGAAGTTTGGTTACTTTGGCAAAGCTCTGAAATTTAATGTCAGCGATATTTAAGTCATTACCTCGATGTTCCACACCAGAACCAGACCATCGTCCCCCGCTGAAGCAAACCTGGAAGACAAAAAGGACATCATGGGTTCGGTCTGAGCCAGAATCAATACTCAGCCTCTCTCCACTCATAGAGGGGACGATTTCCCCCTCATCTTTGCTTAGGAAACCCAACAGAACGTGGGACTCCTCAGCTTATCGCCTCCACTCGCCCTCTGACCCTGAACCATCCGCCCCGCCTGTTCCCAAAGATCAACACAGGATGAGCTGATGAAACAGAGATTAAATGAAAAGGGAGAAACTGTTGAGGATATATTTCTTGGACTTCAGAAGCAATCTGGAGGGAATTTTCTGCCCTTTGCCCTCCACCCTCCCAACCACGAGCCTTTGAGGCGGGAAGACGAAGCCCCCTAGGAGGAGATTATTACTGCAGCAGACCAGGCGTAAAGCAGCCCCCACCTCCTGACACATACACACTTACTTAGCTCCGTTATAAAACCCCATCTGACCACTTATGCTGACCCACTCTAGCATGCCAGGGTGCAGCGCAGGTTCGTTTTATTTTTACAAAGAGGAGGACAGCAGGTGCAGCACCTTTCCATCTGTGTGTGGACGGCTTTAGAAGTCTACTGCGAACACACAGTCACCTTCTGGTGATGATGGGCCTCTTGTCATGCTCTGTAAGTTTGCTGTAGGTGAGGATCTCCTGTCAATCGCAGGGGGATGGAAGCCAGCCAAGGGTGGAGAGGTCAGAGTAAAAAAAAAGCGTGGTGTGGGGTGAGGGAGGGGGGTTGTGGTCAGCTTACCTGAAGTCATCAATCTGCACCAGAAATCGAACGATGTCAAAATGTCCTTTCAGCACCTGCAGCTCAGTGAAGCAGTTTTTGGGCTGTTCCTCTCCGATGCACAGCACAGAGCTTTTCTGCACGCACAGGAGAGGGAAGGAGCGAGGCGGTTAGGGGACAGATGGATGAGAGACAGCGGAAATATTTTAGTCAACTTCCTATCAGTAAGCCTCCATTTCTTAGACCAACTCCTGTAAATTAGCTGCTGTGTTAACCATCATTACATTAGATTAACTTTATTTTCCCAAAGGAAATTTGGTTTGGGTACCGACTCTGGCTGCTACATAGTCCAAACTATGGGTCACACTGCATTCATACATAAAAACACTGCTATACAAATCCCGTTATAAGACAATAAATAAATACATGAGGAAGCATTCATAATAAAATTTTTGGAAAAAAAATCTGTTATATGAGATAATGAATACATAAAAAAAAGCATGTCAGTTTAGTTTAAATTTGGAATACCATTGCCTGTTCCACAATTTACTGCTTGATACCGATTTTCGCCTTAATTGAAAGCGGAACAAATTAGTTCTTATAGAGGTTCAATCTACAAGTGGGGACTCTAAGACGGCGACCTGAAGGAAGAAACTGATACTCTGACTAAAAAATATGAGCGGGATCTGAGATGATTATCTGGGCTCGTCTGGTTATTGTTTCATTCAAGATAGTCTGAAGGTAGGTTTCTGCTTGACTCCCATCAGCTTCATTGCTCTTTGAGGCAAGTAAATTCTGCCTTCGTTTGGACAGACAGGTAACCAAACCAGGCAGAAATGCCATACCTAATGATGCTCTCTGTACCAGCATGCTATAAGAGCAGCATGACTTTCTGACTGTATGGAAGTAAATCTTTGTCGCTGAGATTTGAATTAAAAATACCACTGAAATTTAAATGCTGTATGTTTCCACTTACTGTTTCAGTGTTAAAATATATTCAGAACACATTTTTTACCTAAAAATAAGTTAACTGTCATTATTTCTACACAGTTGAAATTTCATTTGTTATTTTCTCTTCAAGCTAAAAAAAAAATCACATTACTAATTCAAAGTTATTACATTTTCAATACTTATTTTTCAGTTTAATTTTTCAGTGTTTAAAAAAAATGCATGTAAAAAAATTCAACCTTTCAAAATTCAAACTCAAAATTTTCAGCCTCCTGAGATTCAACTGGCTCTATTTCACTGTCTTAAATTTGGCGTCTAAATTCAGTTGAGTTAGCGCTAACTCAACGGTGAGTTTATTACTTTCATTTTCTGTAGTTGAGTTAGCGTTAGCTTGCATGACCGGCTCCGTCATGCTGGTTTTCCTTCAGTAATGAGCGCTACGTCACGTGACTAAGAAAACGTAACAGGATTGGCTGGGTGTTGGACGCCACAATCCATTGCTAATGTCTGTGACCTGAAGTAACCCTTCCCTATTTACACTGAATTTAGATGCCGAATTTAAGACAGTGAAATAGAGCCAGTTGAATCTCAGGAGGCTGAAAATATTGAGTTTGAATTTTGAAAGGTTGAATTTTTTTTATATGCAGATTTTTTTAACACTGAAATGGGTCTTTTGCAGTCAAGTGACCTCGACACAAGGAGGCGCCATGTTGGGGGGTAACCTGCCTAATCGCTGCCTAAATGAAGTTAATTTGAGTTCAAGTATTGACAGTAAAGCTGCGATGACAGTGCGATAACTTCAGCAACATCCACAATAAAAACGAGAAGAAGCCTTACAGAGATAAACTCAATAAGGACGCCAGAGACCGGTATTAGCTAAGCTAACCTCAATTAGCAATATAAATAGCCGATCCCTCGCTATTTCCACCAACTACAAATATGGACATAATTTGTTATCTTGTTAATGGTGTTAGTGCATATACACCTGAAGAATTCCGAAACTACAAATCTCTGGATGCTCATGGACTGTTTACTAATGGTTGGGTGCAAGATTTATACTCATTTCTACCAGAAGGATGCACTAACACTGTGGTCAACACAAAGGTAAGATGTTAGTCAAACTTGTACAAGTCTTCACTTCACAGCTTTATCTAAGTGTAAATTATGATGCATCCGAACCTATCAAGCGGCAAAAAGCTTCCAAAATTATTAAACTCAAAGTACATAAAGCTCTTTTACATGGTAAATAAATTTAATCTTGTGACCCCTGGAATATTAAGGTTCAGAGCAAATATATAGGTGTTTTTTTTTTTGTTGGTTTTGGTAAAAAACAAAATGGGGACAACTGGGACGAAGTTTGTAAAAACACAAGAACGAGCCATTTTAATTTACAAAAGAAAAGGTAAATCTCCTCGGGACGCTTGAAGAGCAGCTCTAATTTCTCGCACGGTAACCCCCTAATATGGCGCTAATTACCCACAATGCACAGGGCGTGACGTCACATGCGAAAGACCCATATTAAACTGAAAAATAAGTATTGAAAATGTAATCACTTTGAAATAGTAATGTAAATTTTTAGCTAGAAGAGAAAATAACAAATGGAATTTCAACTGTGTAGAAATAATGACAATTAATTTTTTTTAGGTCAAAAATGTGTTCTGAATATATTTTAACACTGAAACAGTAAGTACAAACATACAACATTTAAATTTTAGTGGCATTTTTAATTAAAATCCCAGCAACACAGATTTACGTACTTCCATATGACTGACACCAAAGGCCCAAATGTAGACGCTGCTGGACCCTGTTGAAGACATAATCAACTTGAGCAATCCCCGATAATTTATTGTTAATTTTTAATCCAAGATATTTATAGGAATCTCTTTGGACAATTAATTGATTATGGTTGACAACTAGAGAGTGGTCTCCAACTGCCCTCGGGTCACAAAAATCATCAGAATCAGCATGGCAGCTAAAAGCAAACTACCTCTTACCATCTGGATGAATCAATCATGTTAAAGAAATCAAATTGTTATATTTAATAAAATACAATTGCTATGTTTATCCAATATACTTATCATGCTGCATTAAGCCACATTAAAGAGTGAAGATGCCACATTCTGGCCTCTTTGATTTACAGGAACAGAGAGCAGAAGTTGGGCAGGGACCGAAGAGGAGGTGAAAATTGTCTTCCTGTTTTCATTGTTTTTTTGTTCAGTTTAGTCCTGAGCTATCTCTATAGTTATGCTGTTATAGGCTTAGACAGCTGGAGGGCACAGGGACCCCTATTTCATCATTTTGCTTCATTCTATCTCTATTCTCCCACTCTGCAGAATCTGTTAGTTCAATCTCTAACATTATGCTCTCTCTGCTTTTTCTCACTGTAGCTTCTCTTTGTCAGTTCCTGTTTGGCTGTGACTCCATCCAGGAGAGAAATATCAGCTGTGCTGCTTCCATCAACACCTTTGTTTATCGATGTTCTACACTGTTTTTTCAGCGTAGTCCTGTTTCTCTGACTGTGACTGGCTGGATGTGCTTTGTTCATCCTCTGACATGGGAGCTGGCTCGGAGCTTGTCTGTCTGGTTGTGTGTTTCCTGGACGGGGCCGACTGTGGAGCTGGTTGAAAGTTGCCTTTTGTATTTCTGCTTCTTTTTCTATGTCTGTCTCTGTCTCCTTGAACCCCAGTCGGCCTCGGCAGATGGCCACTCACTCTGAGCCTGGTTCTGCTGGAGGTTTCTTCCTGTTAAAAAGGAGTTTTTCCTCTCCACTGTCGCTACAAGCATGCTTAGTGTGAGGGATTGTATTCAAGTCAATGAGTCGATGCAATCAACTGGTTTTCCTTAGATAGAAAGCTTTGAATCAATTTGACTGTATGATCTGGTGAACTGTAAAGTGCCTTGAGATGACGTGTTGTGATTTGGCGCTATAAAAATAAACTGAATTCAATTCAATTTATTATTAAACAGAAGATCTAGAGCGAGGGGTGTCAAACTCATTTCTGTATCCGACAACTTCTGCAATATCGAGTCTTGTAAAAGGGCCAGCTGCAGCTTTCATTTTCATAAGAGCATTATAACTTTTCTCTCATTTATTTAGCAGTTTTAGCTACTTTGAACGCCATATAAAAACATATGCCTCTATTTATGATATGATTTGCCTTTTTCTGCTCTCATGGGCAAGAGGCTTTCAGTTTCTCCCAGGTGATCAAGATGAATTGTGGAGATCAACTAACTAACTTAAGAGATTAACTTCCATACAGAAAGCCCATATTCTGATCTTCAGCTACCACAGTATACATGTCAGATTAAATAATACTACTTATACTTTAGCGATAGTATCAAGGTGTTACTTTAATTTATGTCTCGTAACATGTTGGTCTCCATTTTATCTCCTCTTTCTTTCATTTTTTCTCCTTTTCTTTCCTTTTTTCTTTCCTGTTCTACTTAAATTGCAGTGTCCATATAATCTCTAATACTCCCTGCATGAAATATAATAAAGCTATTTATATGTATAAATCAAGCAGAACACTATGGTGATAGACATACTGCTCCACTTGTGAAAGCAAAATCTGTTGGGCTGTTTTTGGCATCGAGACAATTATTCTTATTGTCACATTGCCAGACAGGACACTGCTACAAAAATAAAAAAAAATTAAATATGTGGGGACTAAGATGACCATGGAGGAAGGTGTTGGTTGATATGATGAACCCTATCTGGGTTTATTTGGTTAGATGTTTATTTATCCATTTCATTTAAAGAAACACATGACTCTTTCTGTTTTGATTTCTATTAAAAGGATTTGTATTTATGTACCCAGGGCTGCCAGCTTTTCATCAAACCTTGGGGTGAGATTTTGAAATAGTTGGGTTTGATCAAATGGTTCTGAGGAAAGGTGCAGCTATAGGTTGGAGGTTTTGAGAGCATTCAACTGAAACTAAGTAGCAGTAGTAGCATTTTTCTCACAATATTTATTATTTTCTATATTCTGGTGATTTTTAGAGAATTGAAGTAAATCAGAATGGGTCCTACTAAAATACTTGCATCATAAATATACTGTAAACTAACAATTTCACAACTTTGTTTATTAATTATTCTCTGCAGGTCAAGTTAATTAAACAATGAGGAACTAATAAGCTATTACTGGATTACTGGCACTGATACAGGAACCAGTGCAATGAAATGAAAATGCAAACTACACTGTGTATGAATATTTGATAATATTGGTAATCATTCATTAAGTTTTTTCTTACATTTGCAAAATGGCTAAACAATTCAGACCTTCTAGGAGGCGTAGATTTTATAAGAACTCACCATGACAGGAGACAGCACTTCTCTGGGTGTTTCATTAGGAAAATGTGATGGAAATTAAGTTAACATTTTCAATGGACCAAAATAAGGATAACTTAATAAGATAAGAAATAATAAAATGAGAACATCCCTGTGGTTCTCCCTTTGTGAATCCTGCATCACTGAGTTGTTCTGCACATCCTCTCTGGATGTTGTTGGTCTTTTCTTTGGTGGCTGATCTTTTGAAAAATAAAATGCAATGATTCTTTTTTCCTATTTGTGGAGCTTCTATGGGTTTGAGAGGCAAATCAGAACTCAAGTACTAGATTTCTTAAAATCTTCAATAATTTACAAAGAGAATTATCCTAGTGCAGATCAGATAAGAGAAAAAAAAATATTAATGAAATACCTCGTAACAACTGTCTTTTTTCAATATCTAACACAGTGAATAGGTGGGAATATGGACTGGATATGAACCTGACATGTCCTCCTGTGTTTGCAATAAGGTTGTATTAAAAACTGGATTTTGATCACCACGGTATTTTTACATATAAATAAGTGGAAATGAGTTGAGTTTTAATATCTGTCTTTTTTTTTATTGTGAGAAATTGGGAATATGGAGTGAGAGTGTGTGAAGACACTGAGATGGGTGGGTCTCACTCCCAATGGGTGAGAGTTGACAGCACTTTGTACCCCAACAAAGATAGGCCTTAGAAGAGAGAGACAGCCCCACAGCATCACAGATCCTCCACCATGATTAACATGGGACATTAGGTCAGATTAGGGGTGTACACCAAAGTTATTGGGATTTTCGTTTATTTGTGTATTTTTTAGAGAAAAATGCACAAATAATTGAAGAAATATATCAGTTATGGGTCTATTTATGATCAAGGAAATTCTGAACTACAAAGGAAAAGTAGAAACAGTCCCAGTGGAAGGGAAGGCTCAAACAGGCCCAATGGGAACCATATAAGGTCGGTTGGATTAGAAGCAAAAACGTCTAAAAGCGGAAAAGAAGTGAAATGGAACCAGATCTCTACGGGGGAACCAAACTTGACACAACACCTGCAGCAGCTAGCTTACCTCCACTGAGCTCTGGGCTTCCCGACCTCCGAGTATCCATCGCAGCATGACCAAGGCTGGGAAACCAACCACTCTCTCAGTCAGTCAGAGTGAAATAAGGAAAAATCTAATCTATAACAGCCTGTTTTTCTGTCAACTTCAGGCTGCATCAGTGGATATACCTTCAAATCATCGGAAAAATCGAGAAATCGGACTGTTATTTAAACAATTTAAGTGTGAAACAAATATGAAGAATCTTATTTTGTGCGAAGAACAAAACTACCATAACACCTTGTCAGGAATAACGCTATATAACATGAGAAAAAAAATATGAAACGACAACCACAACAAACCATTCATGTGACTACGGAAGCTTTTCAGGGACAAATTAAACGAAAGTCGATTGCTTTTTGGGACGTTGATCCAGGTGACATCATGGTTTGCATTAGAAACGTGGACATTTACTGATTTTATATCACTGATCATACATATAAAAGGTTAATATAACAGTGGTGCTTTGTGGATAATGACCATCTGATCATCTGACTGTAAAACTGGATTCAGACAGGAGCTGACATGTTGGCTCTAATTTGTCATCTAACTATCCCTCCTTTAGCCTCACTGATTTTCTGGTCTCTAAGTAACAGATTTTGTAGACCTTAATTTTATAAACTCTATAGAAAAGTTTTCCTAGATTGATAAAATCACTAAAATCATCTTAACTTCTCTTTTAATGTAGACATACTGAACTATGTCGTCTTTTAAATAACTTAAAGCAATTGCATAGGTAAAAAAATAATCTAAATAAAACAAACAGCAATTTATTCCATTGATCCCTTTATATATTTATACAATAATTCTGGGATTTATTAAGGCTATCAGCCCTATAGATTGTGTTAGTCTGTCTGGTCTTAGATCAACAATATTGTCATTAGAGTCACATTTAGTCCAAACCTCTTTGAGTTAAAACCTATGTAAACTATATCAATTATCTGGGTAGAGTTGCCTACAATTAAACTAAAGTAAGGGTAGCCTAATTTTAATGTATTTCTATGAAAGTAAAAATAAAGAGTGGCCATCCAGGAAATTAGACAAGCAAGTAATTGGTATGAAGGCTACTCAAGTACTGAGTAACAAATCGTTGCATCTCCTTTACTTTATAAAACAATATAACAATGGAGACAGAATTATAAAGTTTGGTGGGGTTTTTTTTCTTCAAAATCTGCTGTTTTATAGATAAAAAAAATGCAAGCTTAACTGCAAGCATAAAACCTAAGAAATCAATACTAACTGCATGCAATACACTGTAAACACATGGACATAATTGTTGGTGCCTCTCTTTTAATGAAAGAAAAACACACAGTGGTCCTAGAAATTACTAAAATCTAACAAAAGTGATAACAAAGAAAAACACCATAAACATAATCAAATCAAAGTCAGATGTTGCTTTTTATTCATGCTTGATCATGAGTGATTTAATAAAGAATTATCTCATGAAAAAGGCCTGGATTAAAAAAAAGTTAAAGCTGAATCAAGATAAGTTTAAAAGCCAAAGAGTCTTACACCAAAGTTTCAATAAAAGATTTTATGCATAAGTTTGACTTTTTTTATTTTTATTTCTTTGTCCTGATTTAAATCTAAAGAAAGGTTTTGGAGAGATAATTGAGGAATTTGACAGAGGCCAGGCTTTTTAGCTACAGTAGGTTAAAAGAGAGAAAATAACGACAGATTATTGCTCTTTCCTTTGGATCTGGTCTTGTGTTGTCCACCTCCAATAACCTGTGGCTCTTAATGTCCCATATATCTGCTTGGTAGTTCAACCCTGGCTGCAAACCAGTTCCTATAGGCAAACACCAGCTGCAGCCTCTTTTCCAGATAATGTGGGTCTTTATTGGTTCCTTTTTTGGAATCCAAATCCAGATTATTTAAAGTGTCAAGAAATACAACAGTAGCAGGTTTAAGAAAGTGTCGGGATAAAGGTTGTATTCCTATGTCTACAACAGTAATATCCTTTATCATAATAAACAACTACATTACATATTAAATGTTATAATACAAATTAGAAGTCTAATTATTTAAGGTTGTATTTTCTTTATGGGGTCTTGACTTTCATGTCAGGATCATGGGATTCATTATTCATATCTGATTTCTCTGTACAGACATTTATTTGGCTTTATTTCACCTCTGTAAGTTTGAAGAAGCTGTTTTAAGCTGCAATATTCACTAAATTCAAACTGCTTAAGTATATTCGTTGTTTATGAATTTACGTACCACATCAGCTGGAAAATCATTATAATTTTTAAATATTTTTGATTATTATACGATACCAAATTTTATTTTTTTTATTTTTGGTGGGGAAACTTATTCATTCATATTTTTATTTTTCTATTTCTAAGTATTTATCACCTGTACTGTACTAATAAGTTATTTCAGAGAAGTCAATCCTCTTTTAATCATCTTTGGATATCCCCAAGGAAAATCTGGAACTGCTTTAAGTCAAGTGTTTAAGGAGTGCTGTTCATAGTTTAACCACTAGATGGCAGTATGAACTAGGGACAAATGCTGTGATGATGGACGATCTAATAGTTTACACTGAAAATAATAAAGCAACCATTTTTGGCATTTACCTAATTATATTTAGTAACTTTAATACAATTGTTTCATGTTAGCAGGGTAGGACATAAAACAATTGTTTTAAAGTAACGAAACATGATTAAGTAAATGCCAAATGCGGTAGTATTATTTTTTTCAGTGTATCCTGGGTGTTTCCTCAGTTATTACATAAATTACATAAAGAATGATTAGAGAATTGTTTGTCTTTCATTTATTTCAAACCCAATCAGCATTTCTTCTACTTCTTACCTCTCCTCCTGGCATTATATCCCCTCTGCTCCCATCCCAGACCTCCTTCCTCCTCTCCAGCCAGCCTTTCCTTCTGATGAACCTCCTGACAGCACTAACATATACAGTGCACACTCTCACAGAGTCACACATCAACCCGGGTCTTGTCTGCCTCTGCTCCCCCGATTGAGACGACATGCAGTGTGGGCCCTGTGACCTTCATGGTGGCTCAGATCTGCGGCTGGCACTGATTTCTGATTTAGTGTCGATCCGCTGCGCTTGTCAGAGGCTGCGAGGTGTTTTCCATGCGGTAATAGAAAAGCTCAAGGGCAGCTTGAGAAGAGGAGAAGGGTTAGGGAGAGGGATTGGATGACGTGAAGTGAATGGCTTTTAAATGTGAGGCTGTGTTTGTTTTACTGCACTTACCAGCAGGTATCTGAGCAGAGGGATCATTTGAGTGAAAGAAACTGTTTGCTTTGCTCTTATTGCAAAAGATCAGAATCAGAGGCGTAGCCAGAACATTTTTATAAGGGGGGCCAGGCAATAACCAATGTACACTGAGGGGTAGGGGTGTAAATCCCACCCATCACGGCGATTCGATGCAGTATCAATATCCTGAAACGATTTGATTATTTTCGATACTCAAGAGTACACCACGATACGATTCGATTGTTTGTTTTTGTTTTTTTTTACCTCACAGGCTAGACAATGTTTCAAATTTGAAATAAATTAATGAAAGCTGTAATATATGTAATATGCATTTTATTTGAGAAAGAACAGAAAAGTAGCAAAGTTGTACTCCACCTAGGCCTATGAAAACCTCATTCACTGAAAAATAATAATGCCTCTGTGTTTACGTGGGTGTATGTGTGCAAGCGGAAAGAGGGTAGTGGCTAAAGGAAGCGAGGTAGGAGGGCAAAATAGGTTTAGCGCCAAAGCAGCACTGGAGTCAGAATACGTCCAGGAGCAAATGGATAAAAATAGACCAGAGGAAAAAAAAAACATGAATTGATACTCTTGCGGACGTGTCGATGCATCGGATCGTCGGCTGTTAGATCGTTGCATGGATACAAAACGGTTATTATTTACACCCCTACTGAGGGGTGGCCGAAAGCGGATAGGCACCAGAGCCTCAGGGTCAATCTACACTGTTCCAATAGGAAAATGAACGAGCAAAACATCCATATTTTCTAAATAAAGACTAACTATACTTTCCTACAGCCTTTGCTAACAAAATGACGCATATATTTAAACATCCATGCTTTTTAGATAAAAGGTAAAGGGGATAAAATTCTTTCAGGTTTGAGTTCTGGGACATAAATCAAACATCATTTTCATTACTTACCTACTTTTATCACTAATCATCCCGCATTAAATTGATATTTACAAGTACTATTATCTACATAAATTGATTATTTAATACGTTTTTATTAAAATAATTATTTACACATCATTTTTTCTTTACCCCATAAAACACAAAATCTATTTATGAAAAGATCATGAATTCTGTACTTATCTTTAATGTCAGTATATTGATGTGCATAATTAACCGCAGTGTTTTTGTTATCAAGTAATTATGACTATATGAAAAAATAGTAATATATATATATATATATATATATATATATATATATATATATATATATATATATATATATATATAGAGATATATATATATATAGATATATATATATATATATATATATATATATATATTAAAATGTTTTGAATATTCCACTTAATCATTAGAGTGGGAAAAATGGTAGGGGTGGTCAATGATTGGCTAAGGGTGGCAAAGGCCACCTCTGGCCCCCCATCTAGCTCCGCCCCTGATGAGAATGTGATCTGAGTTAACAGGTAAGAGGTTTGAGGCTGTATTTTCACACCTGCTGATGTTAGTAAAGAGTTAAGAGATGTTTTTTATGTAAAAATGTGTGCAGAGTTCATTATGGTAGTATTTGTACAAATCCATAAATGACATAAGTTTCTTAACTCTAAAGTTGCTTGAAAAGACCAATGTATGTCATCAACACTGCATTTATTTGGTCTGAAAGATAAAAAAAAAATTAAACAGAAAAGATCAGAACCCATTGGTTCTATTGCAAAGGATTGATTTGTATTGTACAAAATCTTTGATCCCTCTTGTTTATTTGAATTAATCATCAATTTAGATTAAAGGTATTTGCCAGTCAAGGCTTAGCCCCTACCTGTTGGCAATGGGAATAATGTTGAATTATGGTCAGAAAGGTTAATTTTTGGTTAATGTCCACCAAGGCTGGTTGGTCAGCCATTAAACAATCATCCCATTCCAGCCAATTAACATATATTGAAAAGATCTAAATGGACCAAATTTGTTTATTGGTTGAATTCTAATAACTAAAATATTAAAGTCTAATCAATATTGATTAAATTTAATGTCCTACAACCGGCAAACCTGATCATTGATAACAATGGCAATAAGACCCCCCAAAATCTTCAAAGAAAGAAATTAAAAGGTAGAGATCGCTCTAAGTCATGGTGATACTTTCAGACCTCAGCCATTGAAAAATGTGCTATTAGGTGCCTTATCTGGTTTTTTTAATGTCTGAAAAAGCATATGATGTCGACCTGTTATCACAAAGATATTTGTCGCCATATCACAACTGATAAAATTTAATAATGAAGCCATTTTTTTTTAAGGTTTGTATTCTCAAATTTTTTGATATGATGATGTAAGATAATTTTGAACAGCATAATATCCGTTTCTGCTTGCCATACTGTGTGTTTAACACCACTACTAAATATAAAAATAGTTATGCTATGATATAACTCATTAGTGAAGGCTGTAAACGTTTCTAACAGGCCTCATAATGGCTTTAGAATAGTTCAATATTCTAATGCAAAATTAACATTAATCCTTATAGATTCCTTAACTCTTGTTTTGGTCCACAGACAGTCTTCAGCAGCCCCACTTAGTGGTGAAATTTCTATTACTGCTTCTTTAATGTCAGAAAAATTAGACCCTTTTTGCTTTCCGCATTTTTATGTTACAAAAAGGTTTATTTACTTTGAACCATTAAAAAGTAAATGTAGATCATAATGTTATAGCTTTGTAAGCCTCATTCTGTCATCTTGGTAGCTTGGGGTAAATATCTGAAAAGTAAGATTTTCTATATAAATATTTCTGCATAGAGAAAGATTTATTCCTCCTTTTTATGTTATTATAGTATAGTAGATACTATATAGTAGATATATAGATTAGCAAATGCAACAATTTGTAATATAATTACATAAATTGTAAGTGGATTTTAATGTCAGAACAAATACTGTTTTTTTTCTTTTCTTATTAGTATAGCTCGCACAGAACTCAAAAAGTGCAGAATATGCAGTAAATTTTAGCTGGTACAAAACATGATTTAAAAAAGGAGCTAAGGACTAGAGAGGGTAACAGTGGATGAGTTGAGCAGATGTGGTGTCAGACATGACCAATGGCAGAAATCTACTAAAGGTGGAAGTCATGATCCAATATCCTTTGCTACAATCACAGCATTTTAGACCAACCAGGAGCTACAATAAGAGAGAATAAAAGTCAGCCTGTTCACTCTTTCTCCAATATAGTAGCTGATCTTATCTCACAGTCCCCTGGGCCTGCAAAGAAAACAACTGGTTATGATGATGGAGGAGGAATTAGGCTCTAATTCAACAATGGACCAACAACAGCATTCAGTAACAGGGATCCTCCGGAGCTGCTCAGTCAGTCTTGTTGGAGAAAGGCTCTGATTCCTGGCCAACACCTTTCACCATCCCTCTTCATCAGGATTTCACTGTGTCCTGCTTTATTCTGTGTGGCCCCGGCTCTGCTCAGACCTCAGCACTCGGAGCCGCCCAGTCAAAGCTGGGTTAAAAAAATAGTCCCCTTTAAAAGAATCAATATAATCTGGTCATTTTTTCAGATTTTATATTTTAAAAATTACAAACTTTAATCTGTTTTATTACTGATTTGTGTAGTTTAACCTGCAACAACTAGTATATAATTGTGAGATGGAAGAAAAATATAATTTAGTTTTCTCTTTTTTTTTTTAATAGATTCTACACATGGATATATACAGTTACCTATAAACAATAGGTGTTAGAAAACCTACACTGCAAAAACTATCTAGAAATAAGTTAAAAATAAATAAATTCAGTGTATCTACCCTTAATTTGAGTAGGTAAATGAGATCATTTGCCAATGGTATGAGGGTTTTTTTTACTATTAAAATAAGATAATTAGATAATATGCACTTGAAATAAGACAATTCAATTGTTTTTTTCTTAATTCAAATGTAAATTGTCTTGTCCCATTGGCAAAGTGTCTGACTTAAAGGTACAGTGTGTAATAATTACAGGGATATACAGTCAGAAATGTAATATATTATACATAACTATGTTATTTATCATCATCTACGAGCTCAGCCTCTTAACCTTAATATTTACGTTGCCTTAGAATTCGTTATTTATAATTACATAGGAGCGGGTCTCGCAGCTATGGAGGCAGACATCTTTGCGCTACGGCAGCGCAGAGCCAACAAACTAGCGATTGTGAGATCGTCCATTACGCTCGAAAGTAACTACGGCAAGTTGAGAGAGATGAACTGAGAAGGTACTGAACAATAGATGGCAGTATTAAAATTATCTATGTAAACAAACCTCATCACTTGAGAAGGTAGGTGATGCAGACGTCGTGGAAGACATTCTGTCCCGTAACGCTCGCCGTACTGTTGGGGGGGAGAAGCGGTGGGGGTGAGATGTTCATGTTGCTGCGGTCTGCAGTCTGGACGTTAGATGTCGCTGAAAATTACACACTGTAGCTTTAAGTCCTCAATTCAAGAACACATGCACATATTTTAAGAAAAAAATACTTATTTAGATCTGCATGTTTTTGCAGTGTAAAGTGAGCTTTCAGGCTTCTATCCAGAACCCTTTGTGTGAATGAAAATTAACAATGCATGCCTCTCTCTACCATCCACATACTAAGATATGGTGATGGCAGCAACATGTGGGCGGAATTCTAATTCTGGCGGGAACAGGGAAGTCTGTTAGAGCTGAAGGGGAGAGCTAAATAAAGGAAAATATTGAGGGAAGGAGACACTTACAACCTGCAAAAACCTTAAACTAGACCAGAGTTTACTTTCCAGAAGGACAACAAAGCCAAACATACAAGTGGAATTTGATGGGAAGGACTTAGATCAAATCACATATATCATATATTGGTTTTTGAATGTCCTAATTGAGTTCACATCTAAATCTGATTGAAAATCCTTGCAAGACCCCAGCCATGATGTACAAAGATGCTCTCCCTCAAAAAATATCATGGAAAGAATTTTAGTCTCTAAATATCCAAACATGGTAGTCGATATTTACACCCAGATGATTTGCATCTGTAACTGCAGCAAAATGTGGTTCTGGAAGAAAGTAAAGCATCTATGTTCAAATACACACATTTGCGGACAATTATTTGTGGACTATTTCAAAAAGATTTTTTTTCCAATGCACAGTTCAACAACACCTTGTGTTACTTATTATATTGCATAATTATATAAAATTTTTATAAAAGACATTATGGAATTGCAACATGACAAAATGTGAACAAGCAGAAGAAATTCAAGGTGGTGTAGTGGTGTGACCATAAATAATGTAATTAAGGTACTAAAATTACTTATTTCTATCCTTAAATCGCTAAAGACTGCTAATACACATCTTTTAAAAAATGCTTTATGACTTTTGTGAGACCACTTTTTACATGCTGTTTTCATTTTCTTCGTTAAACTGCTTCTCTGACGTCATGATCAGACATGCTCAGAGTAGTCCGGCAAAATATGAGTAAACCATGTTTATCTGCATTTTAGTTGTTTCTTTCTTTAGATTACGCACTATATACCATAATGTTAACACGAAAGGAAAACATAAAACTCAAAAAGACTACATTTATGTTTAAATCTGAAAAAGTTAGCTCCCAGAAGGAGCGATCCCATTTCCGGTGCAGATCGGCCACAGACAAATGATAAAACAGAAAGGATTTTAAGGCATTTATTTTCTCAGGAAATACATTATTAACCTTTAACACATTATATTTTAGTACGCTTGCTATTTTAGGGGAGAAAAAAACGTAATTTAGGTCTTTTTAGCAAAATAAAATTGAGGGTGACCTGGATGTATATCTGGATGCTCAAATGAGCTGATGGAGCCTGCGATGAACGGATCGGGTAGTGACAGTGCATATCAGAAAGTGGTGCATATCAGAATGCATTGGTTTGGCTTTCTATAGCAACTGCATTATTGGAAACAGATAAAGCATACACCATATTTCAAATTCCAGCTTCAACTTGGTTTAAAGTTTTGCTAAAAGACATGCAAAATCCTGTACAAATTTTGAAAAAGGTCACCAAATTGAGTAGTGGTAGGAAAAACCACCAATTGTTGGGATGGACCAGGGGTGTGGTTAGGATGAGGACAATGAATTTGATATAACTGATTAGGCCAGGTACCAAAAATAAAGCGGCATGCTGATTATTAGGTAATAACAAAATAAAAGCGTCTCCATTATACGCAGATATTAAAGTAGTAGCAATTCAAAATTTCCCCAATTTCCTTGATGGGCCATTGGCTGATCCTTGGCTAGCCACCAACAATTCCTTTTTAAACATCTAAAATATTCTTTCTGTCTTGATTTGTGGACATTAAGACCTAAAGAAAAGGATTATCTCCTGGTCAGACCCTGTAATTCAGTTAAAGGGCTGAGTCAGATTTAAAAAAATATGCACGCCCTTGAGAAGGCCAGTGGCTGGAAGTTGGAGGGGATTTTGTTGCCATCCGGCTGGTTTTTGACTCTGAAGGGCATTTTGATTGGCTGCTACTGTAATTGCAGCATATGGCTCAACATTATAGCCCAAACACAACCAGTTTTTATAGAATACTCTAGGGGCCTTTTCAAAACACATCTCAATGATTAGCTTTAAAACATATTCCATCACTGCTGGGAATTTGAACACGTCCCACCTTTGAGTTAAAGGTTGTCCGAATTTGCAAAGCAGTCCAGTGGCTCCATTCATACAAACGATAGAGTTCCTTCTGTTTTCCTCATGAAAGTAACACTGGTACCACTGTCAGTACTATGTAAAATAAGATTGATTTAAATATATGTGCCTTTTAATGGCATTCATATACTGATCGGTGAGAGAGAGTGCATTTTAGCTTCTGTCACTTTGATTTGCCACATGAGCATGACTGTAATTGCTGTGTTTCAGTCATCATGGGTTAATTATCAGTCCTGACCTGCAGTATTACAAACGCCCATACTGGCAAAGTCTCAGCAGCAGGGTGGAGGGATTATATCTAAACACCAAAAGTTAGATGACACTCCATGACAACGTAGTGCTGGCGGGTCGCTTTCACTCCATAATGCCCAACGGAACCTCGCCATCTCATCTCTCACGCCTCCCTTCATCATTTAGTGACCCACTAATGTTCCGTTCATTTTCTCTTATGAATAGATAATAGACAAAAATCAAATCTCTTCATTTGCATGTAATGCAATTAAGACCCTTTCAAACAATGACAAATGGAGGGAGCAGTGAGATGTCAGTCAGCCTCATCAAGGGAGAAAGCAAAGACAGGATCGGCGGGGCCCCGTTTTAAACAAAAATTAATAAAACCTGCAAATGGAATCTTCTCAGCACCATCTGGAATAACAATCACAGACACTCCAAGACTCAGACTGTCAAATAAGATTAAATTTCTCATGAATCTGAACTTGGAACATGGATGTGAAACCCCCAAAGTGCGTCCTGCAACTCGCAGGATTAGATCTGTTTTATTGGTAGTAATGATAAACGGGGCTTATGCTAGTGTTAAAGGTCTAATTTGCAGTGAACACTTTTGCATTATTTTGCATCTCTTGGATATCAGGATGGAGGGAACCTCTATCAGGGACACTTTAACGATATGAGTTAAGATAGGGATTATTTGCTCTGTACCCGTTTTCTTAAAGAGTTGAGACACTGTGAGGTCCTTCTTCCCATTTAGTCAGTTAAAGACACGATCAGCATCTTCCAATTTCATCCATTCATCTTTAGGGTGGGGTGGGGTTAGTTGTTGGTGAGGCTGCAGGTAGACCCTATAAGCTGGGGCTATGGCTACATCCACAAAAAGTCAAATAAGGTATCTGCAGAAAAAATCTTAGGTGTACTGGCTTGACAAATTTGTAATAGGCTTTGTTATACCGCCATACAGGTAAAGAAGGTAGAAGAAAGAAGGGAGAGGTGGGAGGTAAACAAAGAAAACAGGACCAAGAACAGGCCATGGATGTTCTTTCTTTCTTGCATGAGTTTTAAGGTTGAAGGAGGCTGCATTGTCTTGCATAAACAAACACACTAGTGTTTAGTTGTCTATGTTTATAGGGGTATCATTGGGCCACAAGTGGCAGCATAAAATTTATCCACGCTTGGAGCTAGTTTCAAATGTAGTCAAATTATGCCTTTGGCACTTTTTTATGATGGAACCAATAACCGTTAAACCCAGCTTCATCTGCATGGGGCCTTTGTACGTGGGAGTGAGATGTGAAACATGGGCAGTCATATCTACAACTTATTTTATGGTTGTCTCACATGCCAGTCTTTCTATGTGCTCTTGCTACACATGCACACTTCTAGGGTTTATCAATTTTGCTTTGATTTCAGGCATTTATTGCAGCTCAACTGCGTTGACCACTTACTTTGAAAAATGTTTCAAGAAACATACCATCTTATAAGTTAATGAGAAGAAGCCGAAGGAATCAACAGAAAGAAACAACAGAGTGTATCTGGTCAATCCTTTTACCAGTTGGCAGAACACTTTTGAAGGATGAACTTGCAGTTACTCAACAAGTGACTTGTGCGTTTTTACGTTTCTGGATAAATCGCCCACTATACCCTTAATCAATTACGGTTCTAAATAATATTAATATACACAGGATCCTGGAGGGTGCATGGGAGTTTGCTTAACTATTCATGTGTCTTGTCAATCTGGAGACTGCATTCAACCGTGTCCCTTGGGGTGTCCTTTGGGGAGCACTCTGGGAGTATGGAGTACCGGGCCCTATAATAAGGGCTATTAGGTCTCTGTATGACCGGTGTTGGTTCCTGGTCCGCATTGCTGGCAGTAAGTTGGACTAGTTTCCAGTGAGAGTTAGACTCCGCCAAGGTTGCCCTTTGTCGCCGATTCTTTTCATAACAATTTAGACAGAATTTGTAGACGCAGCCAAGGTTTTGAGGGGATCTGTTTTGGAAGCCTTGGCACCGCGTCTCTGGTATTCGCAGATGACATGATTCTATTGGCTATAATGGAGTGTGATCTACAGCCAAGTATGAAGCAGCCGGGATGATGATCAGTGCCTCCAAATCTAAGACCATGGTCTTCAGACAGAAAAGAGTAGAGTGCTTTCTTTGGGTTGGAAGGACCTAACCCGGAGAAGGGTTAAAAAAAGGGTAGAGTGCCTTATCGAGGTTGGAACACCAGGATACTTAAACTCCTCCTATTGGAGAAGTTTAAGTATCTTGGGGTCTTGTTCATGAACGAGGGGAAGATGTAGCGAGAGATCGACAGGCAGATCGGTGCGGCGTCTGCTGTGAAGCAGGTGCTATACCGGTCTGTTGTGGTAAAGGGAGAGCTGAGCCAAAATGCAAAGCTCTTGAATTAGTGCTTAATATTCCATTTTACTCTTATCTATGGTTATGAGCTTTGGGTCATGACCGAAAGAACGAGATCCCAGATACAAGCGGCCAAAGTGAGTTTTCTTCTAAGTGTGTCTGGCCTCTCCCTTCGTGACAGGTTGAAGAGCTCAGTCATCCGGGGAAGACTCAGAGTAGAGCCGCTGCTCCTCCACATCAAGAGAAGCCAGCTGAGGTGGCTCGGGCATCTGGTTACAATGTCTCCTGGACGCCTCCCTCTAGGACATGCTTACGGGACTTTGCTTCTCAGCTGGCCTGGGGATGCCTTGGGATTCCCCTGGAGGAGCAGGCCCAAGTGGCCTGTCAGATGGATATCTGGGCCCCCCTACTGAAGATGCAACCCCCGGGACCCGTCCCCGGATAAGCAGAAGAGGATGGATGGATGTTTTGCTAGATGGAAGACAGCATTTACCATGATGAGCAGAGCATAGTGTGGCAAACTCCTGATCTCCTGGTCGCCTGAAGTTGGATTGAACTACATTTCTGTTTTTGGTACCTGTGTGAAAGATGAATAGCAAGGAGGTAATACATCTAATTGTGGTGAAACTATTTCATATGACAATGTTAAAAAATTAATCTTTTCAGGGTTTATTTATGGATGGATCATGGTTTATTGGTGCGGGTACAGGGTTTTGCATGTGCATTTTCTTTTTTTTTTAAATGGAAATGGTGGGTCTTTTAAAAAAATTGAAAATTCTCTGTTATACCTTTAACTTAACATTTTTGAGCATGGATGTACAGTATATTATTAACTACAGTATTTTTTTGTCCGTTTATGTTTGCTTAAACAAACAAATAAATTAAGAGTTTACATGGAAGACTATGTCTTGATAAGTTTAGGATTGTGCCATACTCTTTGCTTTTTTTAAATGATGGTGCTTAGATAATCTGTGAGGAGCTAGATGAAAATCCACACTTGTTTTTTATGTAGAAAAAGAAAAGTTTCAAATTAAGAAAATATGAAAATGTTTTTGCAGTATAAATATATTTTCAAGACACTAAATAGCGTGCACATAAACATAGCTGTGGACTCAAATCATGCATTTACCTTTACTCTTAATGCACAGATTTGTATTAATCTTATAAACCTGTAAGCCTGCAAAAAGGCAAAGTAATTTATTATCAAAATGTCAAACTATTATTGTCAATTTGTCACCCTCATTACAAATATGTAAACCCTTATTGATATTCATAGAGCTTGTAAATTCACCAAATTTTATCCTGAAATTCTCTCTATAAGCACAAATACATACACAGCAAACACACCTAAGCTGTCTAACACAGACATTTACCCTCACATGCAGGAAAATTAATGAGCTCTCATTCATAATCCCAGATAGAGAGAGCCGGATTCACCCTTGGATGGTTTATTGACTGATTTCATTTATTTGTGTGGAATAAGTAGGAGGTAAACATTGGCTCAAGTTCACATTTTCTGCGACACACTCGCTGCACAGCATTCTGGGAGAAATGATCCCACCAACAGCAGGGTCACTGATTGGCTGCCTCATCGTTGTGTGACAAATTACCCAATGAAAAACCGGTTACGCGTTTCCACAAACTAATTAACCTGGGTGATAGTGAAACAAATTATTACATTTTATATAATATCATTTCACATCTGTCGCTGGACTGCAAAATTCTCTACCTCCACACCCTTTTGTTGCATTTCTCTCTTTCATTTATTCTGACTTGCAAGGAAGGAATAACAAAGTCACTAAATATATACAGCTATGAGTGAAGTATGTTTTTGGTCAGGGTTTTGTTTCACACAAAAAAATATGGTAATTGATTAATAATTGATTGAACAGTTAATATTTACCTCCAGACTGAACTCTTTGTTGCCTTTAAATGAAACCAATAAGCTGGCTTTCTCCGACAAACAAAAATATGCTAATTCCTTTGGCAGATCCTCTTTTGTACCTGCTCTAATTACGGCAAAAACACTTATTCCAAGTAACGTTTACTTGTTTGTAGATTATTTTTTGCAACGCAGTTCCATTTAAGTACAGGGCTCATTTCATAAAAATAAAAAAAATACATTTTTTTTTATATAAACAGCAAATGGCTCATGTAATGTAATTTAAAATAATAAAGAAAAAAAAGTATTTATTAAAAAATGTGAAGATATTTGGTTTTAACTATAAATGTTTTTGGACTGTGGAAGAAAACCTAAAGAGGTAAAAACTGTCCATCTTTCCAATCTTTACTATATATACAGGGATTTAAAGAGATCCAAACTTATCTAAATATTAGTATTTAAATAGAGGAAGAAAATACCAACGAAGCATTGTTTTTGTTTATGTGTAGATGACAATTACGTTAGTCTATGTCTAAGTCTTTTAATTCGAGTTTTGTCCTGTTACTCTGTTAGACCTAGCTATGGGCTCCAAACAAAAACAAGGCTTTGTTGGGCTACTGTATAAAACCTCAAACTCAACGCTATTCCTGACATTTTGATCTAAGAAAGTTCCTGCCTGGGAAGCTAAACGTCTTCAAACTTGGAAACAAAGTCCAGTGGATTGTTTTTAATTTCCTTTTTTTGGGATGACCATGAGTTACCTTATACTTTGAATAACCTTGTCCTATTTCTCTGTAGTAGTCTATTAGTATATAGAAAATGGGTTGAACTTTTCTTACCATTAGATATTTTCTTTTTATATTAACAAATAAATAAGACACAGAGCTAACTGCGCTTTTTGATTATGTTTATTTTGATTTAATTCATTTTCAGTTGGTAGTTGGTTTTTTAAATCAATCTCTATAGATATGTGTCTGTAGGCTTAAGCTGCTGGAGGACATAAGGGACACTGTCTTTTACATTTAGATTTATTCTACTTCTATTCTCCAAATATACCTTTTTTTTTGTTAAACCCCTAACTCTATGTTCTCTCTACTTTTTTCTTGCCATAATAGCTTCATCCGGCATGGTTCTGTGTAGCTGGAGGCAAAAGCTCTGCTGCTGCCGTAGAGAACTTAAGTTATATATGATAGAGTTGGACCTTTTAAACTCCCAGCTTTAAACGTTATTATGCCTTTTGTACCATGACTTTAAACTGTTTTGTTAATGTTGTAAGCTGCTCATTTACTGTTAAAAAACATTGAAATTTCATTTTGTATACACTCTGTGTATACAGGATGACAATAAAATGTACTTGTCTCAGTGTTTTTATTAGAGTTTGGTCCTGTTTCTCTGTTAGACCATAGCTATGGGCTCAGCTTTGACTAACTGTAGCTGCTCTGTTCCATCCATTTTGACATGAAAAACTGGCTATTACCTTGACTGTTTCACTGCTAGACAGAGACACCAATGAAGTTAGTTTTACCATCAGCTTTTTTTTAATGTGCGTATTGACCTACTGCATAAGAAAAGCTTGATGGAAAAATTACCTCAAATTTGCAAAAAGGATTTTAAGATCACTTAAATCGGTCTTTTTCTTTGAGAAAAATGGCTAATGCACAAAACGCAAGATGAAAACACTTTTTTCAAATAATTTCTGATTTAACAAACTTTTACTTCATGTGACTTATCAACTTTTTCTGCTGTCGCCATCTGTTGGGATGTTCCTACTATTTGTGTCGACATGGCTGGAAGCAACATCACCATTACTAGCTGTTAAAGTAGGAGCAACTTTCCTGATAGCAATATATTCATTAGAATTGTTATCCATTACTGATCTGTGGTCGGTGTCAGATTGCAGCCTCTACTTATTTTATTACAGTTTACTACAGTCATGTGTGACTTAATGATGACTTTACACTTTGCAGTGATTGATTAATTCTTTTTAAGCCCAATTGGAAACACCGCAAAATATTTGTTTCCTCTTTTATGAATTTTTAAAAGTTTGCTTAAAATTTGCATATAATTTCTATGGAAACAGGCTAATGTTACCTTCTCTAAGAAAAATAGTATTTATAAATCACTGCATCTATTTTCCTTATGTCTGTCTGCTTTTGTCTCCTTGAACCTGCAGTCGGCCTCAGCAGATGGCCGCTCACACTGAGCCTGGTTCTGCTGGAGGTTTCTTCCTGTTAAAAGGGAGTTTGTCCTCTCCACTGTCGCTGCATGCATGCTGTTGGAATAATGTAAGAAGAACGACACAATGCAGACAATGCTGTCAATGCTTATCTTGGAAAGTCAATGACTGGATGCACTCAGCTGGTTTTCTCTTGATAGAAACCTTTGAAACATGTTGACTGTATGATTTGATTGAATTGTTTCTGTAAAATACTATGAAATGACATGTATTATGAATTGGTGCCATATAAATAGACTGAATTGAAATGAATTATATCTTCTCAGAAATATACAGAATCCTCTTGCCTTTGTAAATATCTGATTCTTCAGATTATAATACTGACAAAGATACTAATTATTTCTAAATATTGTTGCTTACCATAGCTTATTAACTGCTACTGTGAAACTGGGTGTTTCATAATTACGTTAAATCAGTTGTCAAAGTTGTGGGAATCACATTTCTCCCTAAAGCAGAAGATCAAAATCAATGCTGGACTTTGGATGGTTTTATTGTTTTTATCTTTCCTTCCTTCCTTCCTTCCTTCCTTCCTTCCTTCCTTCCTTCCTTCCTTCCTTCCTTCCTTCCTTCCTTCCTTCCTTCCTTCAATCCCTCCATCCAAAGTCTACAGTTGCTGGGTTGTTGGTTGGGGGTTATGTTGCTAATCTGCTAGGTGCTAAGACAGCTAAAAACCACCTATACATGCCTACATTTATTGGCCAGACCAACTACACTGAAAAAAAATAATGCAACCATTTTTGCCATTTTATTAAATTATGTTTAGTTACTTTTACACAATTGTTCATTTTAGCCGGCATATAACAATTGTGTTAGAGTAACTAAATACGATTAAGTAAATGCCAATTTTGCAAGATGCACATCCATGGAAGATTAAAACCCAGGACCTTCTTGTGTGTGGTTGTGTGTAGAACACATCAATTAGTTTTAAGGTAAACGTTTGATGTATTTTCCATAACAACTACACAGAAACTGTTAGCATATAGAGCCAGTCATGCTAAATTAATTAGTCTGCCTTCACCTCACATACCTGAGCGTTGGTGAAGAATAATTAAATTAATTTTTAATTATCCAAAACGCTCGCAGCTCAGGTGAAAATGTTATAAAAGAACAGCAAAACAAACATGCCCTCAGAGATTATACTGTCACACGCCATTTTTTAGAATTTTATATGGAGTGTTTGAATTCTGAATGAAAAATTATAATTATTGACTCCGGCTTTACACTCATTGGCGTTTTACATAGTCGTGGTCTTTACAGCATATTGGGTAGAGTTACTTAATGATTTCTGTTCGTAAAAGAAAAAAGAAGCACTTATTTTACTGTTAGTGCTAACAAGGATTGAATTTGCCTAATTTAGTCAAAATCGTTTGGATGTTAGTGTTTAGAAAACATATCCAGGAATTTGTTTTAAATAGAAATGTTTTTTTTTTCTCTCTTACTTAACCATGATGAACCTGCAAGAGTTACTAAGTTTTTTCCAAGTAGATAAGTCAGGTTGAATATAATGGAAGTTAACAATTGGCACAGTTGTCCTCTTTGATTGCAGCAGTTGTGTGCAGCAAGGTTAGTGAAGTGGCAAAATTACAACTTTTATCATAAATGTGGGCGTGGTGAACATTTGTGATATCTATGGTATGGCTCTGTTACAGTGGGCAAAACTGTAGAGGAAGTATACACATCCTATTAAGGGAAAAAAAGCCTTTATTGATGCCCCTAAAAAGATTGAGCTTCTTATTCTTTCTGACAGCCAAAAGGGAGAGGGTAGATCAAACTGATAGCAATGCCGGTAGTGATATTTTAAAATTGAAATTCTTTAAATTAGGTTTAGTTTGTGACTCATTTGCTTAAAAATGCATAAATTCAAAAAAAAATTAATTTTATCAAACTAAAAAATCTGCGTTTTCATTTGACGTAGCATCCAACCCTTAATAATGGGATGTCTTAAGTCTTATGTTTAACATCATCAATGGCCCCTCACACCCCCACTATGGACTCCCTGCTGCCCTCTTGGAAGAGGCTTTGCAGCATTCAATGCAGCTCCGAAACAGCTTCTCCCCCACCGCCATCAGACAGCTGAATGTTGAATAAACTCTAAATAATGTCACAGACTCTGCATCAAACTGAACATATCAATGTGTTGTTTTTTTTTGCACCATATTTTTTTCTCCCAGAATGTTTACATTTGATCACTGCTGCACTTCAAGAAATTGGAAATGCCATGAGAGCTGTAAAAAACGAAATTTCGTTTTGTATAGACTTTGTGTATACAAAATAAAAAATAAATGTCGTCTAAGTCTAAATTCTTATGAATGGAGATATCAGCTGGGTAAAATTTACGAACCTCAGGGATTTAGACTTAAGAACTTTTAATTTTTTTGAAACAATAATCTAAGTTTCATCCAGATTCAGACAGTTTAGCCACAATGCTAACACTAAAGGAAAACCTACACGAAGCAGACAAACATTACCAATGAATGGACCAACTTTGCCATCAAGTTAAACATTTACATGCCACCCTTTAAGAATCTAAATATATAATAAGAAGAGCTTTAGCCATATTTCATCAGTATTTAAATGGGAAAAAAATCTTGTTTTTGGTATTTTTTTTACATGCAATTACAAAAAAAGATTTAAAAAATACTTTAATCCAAATTATCTAGATTATTTTATATTTGTGTCTGTCCCCATTAAATGCATAAAGGAGATTTCTGTGTATGTTTAATATGTTTTGGGAAGTTCAGAGGGAAGGGCTGCTTTCATAAAGTTGGCTGCATGCAGCTTCTCACCAAAACATAAAGATGCATTTAAGGATGCTGAATTTTTACTAGTGGTCTGAACTTTAAAAATATAAAAAAGGGGGGAGAGAAATTTAATGCTGACCTTTTGAGTGTTTATCCAGTTTTCAAGAAAGGAGGGTTGATCAATGTTGTGACATTATTGGAAATGATTTTTATTGGCTCATTTACACTGAATTGATATAAACATGTCCATGAAACAAAATGGTTCCAACATTTAAGAAAGGCATATTTTGATCATAAGCACAGACAGAGTTCTGGAAACATAGGTTATCACAAACTGACCAAATGGGAACAAGAGTGCTTCCGCTACACAAAAACATCCTATAGAACAGGTTATAGTTAATTCAGCTTCCATGTCTTAATTAAAGTACCCCTAACTCTTCCTTTTTTGTGTCATTTATTTATTTATCATCATTATTTTTTATTATATTTTGCTTTCTGACATGCAGTCAATGTTTTCCGGATTCCTTTTAGATCATTTCTCTCTCCTGATAGGAGGGGAAATTAAGTTCTCAGTCTTTGAAACCTCCAAGCAAGTGCTTTTCTGTTTGCTTGTTTGTTTTGTTGTTTGTTTGTTTTGTTTTTCCAGTGTGCAACCCTTTGGCCCTTTGGCAGCAGGAGCAAAAAGAGAAATTCCCAACCTTGTTGTGTTCTGAAGCATCTCCAGAATGTGTCCTCAAGAAAACAATCAGTCAAAGAGGGTCCGTGCCCAATAAAATACCAAACAAAACAATAAGTTAATTTAAATAGATAAATAAATAGACAGAGGCCACATGCGAAATAATAAATTATAGCTTTAAACGGAACCAGCCCTGTGGTTGATAAAAGGCCAGCTGGCCTGGTGGAGAGCGCGTCTTCTCCTTATATTTGAGGAGGAAAATAAGAAGCCAGTTGCCTGCAGATGGAGAAGTATCCTGGTTTTGCTTTTGTTTGTTTTTTCCGACTGAATGCAAGTTAACTAAATGCAGAAAAAAATCTCTTGTCGCTGCAGCCCCGGCACTAAGTGAAGCTCATGGAGACTGTGTGCTCCAGCGCTTTGCGGCGCAGCGACGCGATGCTCGTCCCTCTCCAGACGTCACTGTCCGGGGAGCTGCACAGCTGAGGCGAGCCGGTCACGTTGGTCGGGCCGGAAAGGGATGCGGGCACCATCCCGGGGAACGTGGGTTGGTAGAGGTGCGACTGCAGCCCGGAACCGTTGGACGACATGTTGGACAGACCCATGGAGTTGGGCGGAGGCCCCGGGCCGAGGCTGCACTGGGACAGAGACTGCGCCATGGCCTGCTGACGGCCCAGGGCGGGCGGTAGCTGGAGCTGAGACACGCCGGGCATCCCCGCCGTAGCCCAGCGGGTGTCGTTAGCGTGGAAGGAGCAGAGGCTGTCGCCCATAGCTGCCGCTGCGGCAGCTGCAGAGGGGAACTGGGGAAGGCCGTGGTGCGTGGGCAGAAGCGTCCCCGGGGCTCTGAACACGTTGGTGGTCTTCTTGCGCTTCTTCCATTTGGCGCGTCGGTTCTGGAACCAGACCTGCGGACCAGACAGTGATGAGTCAGAGGGAGATGATGCACTGACACATGCAGCCATGAAACAATGATGTGATCATCACCATAATGCAGCAAGCTGCAATAAATTAGCTGAAGGGAAACAATATAGACTGGAAAAAAAAATCGAAATCTAGATAAGTCCTTTTTTTCTTAAAATTAGTGCATTTGTTCTTGGATTGAGAAGCTAAAAGAGACATTTTGCCAATGGAACAAGACAATTTACACTTAAAATGAGAAAACACAATTGCATTATCTTATTTCATTTGCATGTTATTATCTTATTTTAAGAGTAAAAATACTCATTCCATTGGCAAACTATCTCATTTACCCACTCAAATTAAGGGTAAATACACTTAATTTAAGGATATTTTACTTATTTCTAGATCGTTTTTCCAGTCTAAAGCCTGCAAATAGACTGGAAGTATAAAATCCAATATTATATATATATATATATATATATATATATATATATATATATATATATATATATATATATATATATATATATATATATATATATATATATATATTCAATTACTTTCCTCTTCCTTTTTATTTGACATGGAAAAGAAAATATCAAACCTATTATTAGCCCCCTACAAATAAAGATAGGCTACATAAAATATGCAAAAAGTAAAATATTAATTTTAGACAATTTTTATATTTTATGTACAATAATAAACAGAATTCTTTGCTGCTTATTTCCAACGTACACACGCCTCTAACAAAGACAATATTCCAGGTGAAATCAATAGTTGGCTCTGGTAAGCAGTAGCTGTCTGTGATTAATGTGGAGATTTGCTTGAGAAAGCGGGCCGCGGTAATAAGAACGGGACCATCTCGCTCCCGGCGAAGCCAGCCGTGAAATCCGACCTGAAATGCATTACACCTCTGCAGGGCAGAAAGAAAACGCAATCTCTCATCGGATCTGAGAAGACAGAGCGCGCTGCGCCCCGGCATTAAGACGCGCGCCGCGCTGACAGGCGCACTGCTGAACACCTTCCTTCATTTCTGCCTCACTCTGAGCCGCATCATAAGAGCGGATGAGCATCATTTCACTAATTCTCATTTTATGCAAATGGTTGGGAAACTGGATAGGGCCATCCGATGCTAATAATGATTATTAGAATATTATTACACAGGGGAGCAGCTAAAGAAGCCTATAAATGCACAATGCGGCTTTTTTGCCAACTCTGCAGGAGAGTCGGGGTTGGAAAGACTGAAGATAGAAAAAAGCAATAGCGATAGTAGCCTATAGGTACAAGCAAATTATAAAATAACACCGAGGATGCAATAAATGCATGACTGTGCTGATCAGCGGCCATTAAATGACTGTAATAAAGCTGCTATCAGTGTTTGGGTCCCTGTAGATCCATTATACGGGATGGGCAGGAAATGTAGGGCAATCTTAATTAGGCTGAATTAATGGCAGAAGCCCTGCACTGCAATTTGGTTAAATACCTATAAAATGAGGGTTTAAAAAAAGAAAACTCAATTTGATATTAAGTCCTATAATTTTTTACAAGGGAAATTTTTAGTCAGTTTTATCTGCACAAACATTTAAAAAAGGCTATGAATTTTAAATATTTACAATCAGCAAAATGTAAAAAAAAAAATAATATGCATTTAACGACTTTCAGTCATGAGTTGATAATACTTACAGTGTTTATATTAGGAGAAGCAGCATTGTCCTTCACTTTTTTTTATTCATTATTGATATTTTTCTATTTTTGCTATAAATATTACAAGTTCAATTGCAAGAATAAAATCTGTGTTGGCGAATTGCATCCACGAACAGCAGAAAAATAATATTTAAATTCGAGCGCTAAAACAAAGGAAAACATTTCTTAATTTGGTATCATTTGCTGTTAGTTTTAACTTTTATTTAATGGAGAAAATAAAATTTATGAATACATCAGCCACAAGAGGCGCAGATTTGTTTGTATAAGAAGAATCAGCCAACCTTAAGGTGACAAAATTTAACATTTTAGTTTTTTGTATTATTATTTTCTGAAAATTAGAACAGATTAGAGAAATTCATCTGCAACGAAGCAGTTTGGGATTTTTTTTTTCCTGCGGCAAGAATATTAAGTATTTATATTATTTGTTTAATGTAGATTTAAAAACTAATTTAGTGACTTGGCGTTGATGTTTTAATCGTTTTTTAATTATTATTTTTTTGTTATTTTGGATGATTTTTTTTTTCTTTTTTGCTGCTTTCTTCTGAAGATTATTTTAATTTATCTCGGATTCATTTACAAAGGAGTACTCTTGGTGAGGACTTTAAAGTTTATTGCATCAAATAAAACTATAGCTGTTTGTTTTTTTTCACAGAATTTACCTTTTTTATTATTAAAGGCGCCGCTTAGACAAATGTTTATTATCAGTTAACATATTAATTATAGCGCTCTTCCCTTTGATTCAGCAACTGTTGTTGTTTTAAAGCTTTATTTTTACAGGAACGTACAGTAAATAAAAAACAACAGATTTCTGTGCGGCCCACCTGAACTCTCGACTCCGTCAGACCGATCCGCAGAGCCAGCTCCTCCCGCATGAAGATGTCCGGATAGTGCGTTTTGGCGAAGCTGCGCTCCAGCTCGTTGAGCTGCGCCGGGGTGAAACGGGTCCGGTGCCGCTTCTGTTTCTGGCTCTGTTGCCCTCCGGACTGGTTCGGGTTGTTCCCGCTGCTGTTGTTCTGCTGTTGCTGCTGCTGTTGCTGCTTCTCCTGCTCCTTGCTGTTAACCTGCACCGGGTTGGATCCGGTTCCGCCGCTGATGTCGTCACCGGGGAGCATAGTGGCTCCTTCTACGCCGTCCGGACCGGGTCCGAGCTCCCCGGAGTGTCCTGGGTCAGGTCCGCCGCCGCCGAGCCTGCACTTCAGAGCCTCCCTGTGGCCCAGGAGCTCCGCCGCGGCATCCTTCATCCCTGAACATGAACAAGCACAGCAGGTGAGAGCCAAGCTTATAGAGTGAAACTATAAAGAGAAACAACATGGTTAGATACACCTGGAAAAATGCATTACAGGAGAAAATGTTCAATTGGGAAGAACTGAAGCATTATTTTACGCATGCATTAAACCATCTAATAAAAACATTAAACATCAACGTCTAGCTCCTTTTTTAACCATGCACACTGCAATCTGCTCCTTAAATACTCTTTAATCAACTCGAGCACTCTGAGATCTTAGAAAATTGTTAAATCAAATTAAAGCGTAATATAATAATAATAATTACTTTTCCAATCATTAGGCGAATTTAGCTCTGTTCAGGCACATTAGGACAATATATGGAGCAAATTGGACAATTTTCTGAGCTTGATTTAAGATTAGAAGTTCCTCCAGCTTACAGTAGAGTTGGAGACCGGAGTTTGGTGATGATAACTCACCGAGGCGAGCATCCAGGAGGTCGGCGTGAGAAAGCATTGCGCACCGCTCCAGGGCGAAATGCTATTCCCACACACGAAAACTAAAAAAAATAAATAAAAAACAACAAAAAAAATCTCTATGACTTTAACCTATTTAAGAAAAATATATGGCCTAAATGAAAGCAAATTCGGTTTGTGGTTAAAAGGGAGGTTCGTTGCATTATAATGTAGTTTAGAGGAACGGGGAGGCGCTTAGAGGCTGAATGAACCCATGAGCTCCTCCAATAGAGGACCAATCAGAGCCGAAGCCCCCAGCCCAGCCCATACCACCCACCTCCCACCTCATCCTCATCCATCCGCGCGCCTCTCACTACTTCATTCCTCCTCGTTCCTGTAATTGGCTTTGATTTCTCCTCCAAATTACAGCGAATAAAATAACCTGATTTAATATCTGAAGTCGAGGTTCGACCCGTTGGAGAAATGTTGGACCACAACATTTGTTTAATTGCGTGTGTTGTCCCTTATTTTTTCTTTTTTTCTTTTTATTGTAGGCAACTGGAGCGAGTTTTGGAATTATTCACTCTAAGGGGCGCCACAAATACACCTATTATTAAGTATTTCAAGAACAAAACACGACTGTGAACTGTTCTATGACATCAGTCGACCGGAACTGATACCCCCATGACCATTTGAGCACAAAAAGCAAAACATGCACTATAAAAAAGGTATTAAATAGAGCAACATGAAAGAAAATAATAAACAACAACAATAAAATAATAAATTAATTATAAATAACCCTTACATTCTGACCACATTTGGAAATTAAATCCAAATAGAACTTTTTAAATTAAATTATAGATCACACAGGACATTTTGCAGTGTTAAAGTAACACTAAGAGGTAAATTTAACACCATCCATGTGCATTTGATCACTCTCTTAATTAGTGTTAAATTAACTCTCTATATCTTACTCCAGTTGTTGTTGTAATATCTGTAAAAGAGTCAATGTACTCTACATGTTTAAAGCTCTGGAATCTACTAATTCTTAGTGCACCTAAAAAACACTTATAATTCAAGAACTTAGCATATAAACTACATCTGATATGGATTCTAATGATGATTTCAAGGCAGGAATTTGGTGTTTTTGATAGCAAAATGACACAGAGATAAATTTCGTAAAAACACTAAATGGAGTGAGTTTGATGTTGCAATTAGTGCTGCACTAAAACAGCTCAGATTTTATGCAGACTTTAGCTCCACGAGAGAGACTTTCTCATCCACTCTTCCTACATCAGTTCTTAACTCCTACTAGCGGAATATTATTATGTATTTCTCTCAAGGGCTGCATATCATAAAATGATATTGACCCAATAAATATGATTGATGCCTGATTGTATTTACATTTATACAAAAATAGAGGAAGTAAAAAAACTTTTTGCCTTTAAAAGTATTTTCCAACTTGAGATGCTTTGACTAGTTCTGCAAAACAGTGCACAGAAATGTACTGTAGGCATATTGCAAATTTCTGACAACAATTATGATGGACAAAGAGGGACCAGTTTTACCAGAAACAAGAGTTCCTAGGAGCACATTCGATATGTGATAACTGGCATTATGTCACTGCACATGTTATCTTGGTTTGTTGCATACTTGTAACAATGCAAGCAAAACAGTTTATCCCGGTGGATGTTTACGTTTATCTAACAAAATGTCGGAATGGCGGCAGTGGTTAGGGTATAGAGCTTGGTATCCTGAAGTTGTGAGTTTAAAACCCTCTCCCACAGAATGCCACTCTGGGTCTCTGAGCAAGAGCTTTAATCCCACACTGCTGAAAAATAATGCAACCGCTTTTGGCATTTACTTAATCATATTTAACACAATTGTTTTATGTCCTACCCTGCTAACATGAAACTATTGTGTTAAAGTAACTAAATATGATTAAGGAAATGCTAAAAACGGTCGCATTATTTTTTTCAGTGCCACAATCTAGGGGATGGGTGAAATGCAGAGGTAAATTTCTCCAATGTGAGATTAATAAAGTTGAAGTCAATTTTCCCAAACTACTTTGTTTTTTTATATTTAAACTTTTGCAGCCTCCAAAATTCCTTTTTACAGTGTAGACCAATGGAACATGGTGTGGAATTATTCATGTAGATAAAAGCTGCACAAATGGCCAATAAGTTCACATATTCTGCATTTTAGCATACATTTAAACTTTTCTCGATTTTCTATCACTTTCCGTAATTTACTAAATGCCCAATACAGGAATTAAATTAATTAACTAATATTGGAAAACATATATAAGGGTTTAAAATAAGGCATCTCTTAATTGTGCTAAAACAAGTTTTCTGGTGCTCCAGGGAGTAGACAATACCTATTATACACACAGCAAGCACATTTAGAGCCAAATGCTACAATGCTACACTATAAAACAGAACTTTGTTTTTCATTAAAATAGTATCTATCTAAATCATTTACATGTTTACAAATGTTTTCATATTTAGCAGAAAACAGTAAAGCTGATGTTTTGTAAAATGGATAAAAGTATAAAACCAGTTGAAAAGTTTCAAGAATTAAAGTTGTGCGTATATCTTAGACTCGTTTAGCACCTGTAATAAGTCCTTCTTAGTGGTTGTTAAGGATAAATATGATCACTATTTCAATTGTTCTTTAGGGAGAAGGGTAAAACAGAGCAAACATATCAGAATATTTTGTGGAGAATTTATGAAACTAATCAACATTTTAAAAACAGCATAGTCTAATTTAGTTTAGCTTTGGTTAAACATGTATAATTGAAATGCAATATGATAAAAAAAAACCTGTTTATTTGATTTAGACAGTTTGTTTCTTCAGTGGAGTTGCACAGTTCCTGGTTGAATTAATTTCACTGCCCCTTTAAGATAGTGTTGAAACTGATAATCATTTCAGAATTCCTTTCTGATCCATTATTATCATTAGGTTATTTATATTATTTTAATTGATGTGGTTATTATTATTATTATTATTATTATTATTATAGCACGTTGCTCAGCCTTCATGATGATTATAATGTGCTTTATATAAATTGTCACTTTAAAAAAATGAATCAAATACATTTGTCTGCAATAAAGTGACATCTGCAGAGTTGTTTCTCCATTCAGTCCCGCTATAAAAATTGCCTGAAGGACAATATTATTTTTTTCAAAAGAAAAAAACAAATGATTTTTACATCTCTAAATCATTGCAAACGTGATAATCACAATAGATTTTTCATGCACACAAACAGCCTACAAGTCAACACAACACATTCAGAGACCTGGAGTAAAGAAAATCACACATGTTGGAGACAGATGTCGACAGAGAGCAGATTTATTTATCATGCGCCACAATGGAGGCGTCCGAGCGTGAAGCCCGGGGTTCCTTTCTTTCTCCATCCGTCCAGACTCCGGTTGCTGCTGCTCATCTTTTATTTGTCTGCAATCTGGTGGCAGAACAACAAAGGGGAATAGATGGAGGCTGTTTAGAGCGCCTTTTGCGCTCATCTCTGCATCTCTTTATGAAGGGATAACTAATTTATGTTATTTTTTATTTAATCTTCTTTATTTAGAAGCAGCTTTAATTGGATTCCGGTCCTTATTTCCTCTTGAATATTTTTTGCTATATTCCTAAAATAAAAGGAGGGGTTATAATTATCATTACGCGCATATTTCCTAGTTTTTGGCCCAAAGAGCGCGCGGTGCCTGTGCGCACTTCTCCTGGCGCACCGGGTACGGCGAGGATGATTTAGATCCCTCACATGGGCGATGATGGATTGTGCGCTTCGTTTTACGACTTTACACTAGTGCCACGCTTTTATAGCTGTGCGCAAACTGCTGGGAATGACTTCTCTCCAAGCAGCGGCTCTTATTTAACCTGAACAGCAGAGAGCAGATCATGAGATGTCAAGAAAAATTATGCGTCTGCAGAAAATACAATAAAAAAAAACCCCACAATTAAAATGTTTTGTATTCTTTAATGGTCAACAAGCGGTGCAAGGTATTTTTTAAAAATAAAATTAACCAATGTTGCGATGAAATTGTTTTGGTTTTTGCAAATTAACAGGAAGGAAAATGCCTTTAAATCTATCCCTTAATCAGGAATGTAGCACATTATTTTCCTGGTATTCAGCACCTTTAGACTTCTGGTCATTGGACGGTGACTGTGCAGACTTTATGAAGGTTGGCATTATGTGGAATTATCTTTTAACATGTATTTATTTTTCTAGTGCACCCAGACAACCGAACAACTGATATCCTGACAAAGTTAATTTCAGCGCATCTGTGTGGGGTGGGGGGTGTATCGTTTTAGGTGCTTTGGGGATGAGGAGCAACTTTTACACTGGTAAAAAGATCTGTTAGGACTTAGCCAAGAAAAGAAAACACACTATAAATAATTAGTAACATTTTCTGAGTTGACATTTTGTAAGTAAAACAGATGGAAATTGCTCCTATTAATTAGGTGAATTCAAACCAATTTTAATCTTTATTAATTCCCAACAAATTAGATTTTTGGCACATTGGGTTAGATCAGTGTACCAACACAAGACTGTAAGATATGTTGTTTTTTTTTTTAAATAGAAAACACAGTTTTATATATTTATACGTTTTCTATACTATATATATATATATATATATATATATATATATATATATATATATATATAGCAGAGTGCATCACAAATAGAAAGGAAAGTCCTGATGCATCCCAAACGACACAATTTAATTCAAATCTATTTTTAAAATTGAAGACTAGTTACATGAAATAAAATAATTTTCTGACAATTAAGACCTTACAAGGTTAACAGCTTTTGCTCACATTTGAACCATACAGGGAACCTGTTAGCCTTGTATTTTCTGAACAGATCAAAATCCTCTAATCAGTTGCCACCTTAAGAGGCATTACAAAAAGCCATAGGGTTTAGCCATATATATATATATATATATATATTGTAATCTGTTTGATCCATTTTGTTCTTATAGTTGCGCTCTTGTGCCATCCCTGGATAAGGCACCACAGTACTGTTATCAAAAACTGCAACCTGGTGAGTTAAACTAGAGAGATACTAACTTAAATGTTTGCCTTGACACAGTCCTTCTATTTATTATACTGGTGTGACAAACGTAATTATGATACAGCTTTTGTAAACACTAGCTTTATATGTACACATCTCCAGCTGGATAAAACAGATGAAAAATTAAATTTTTACAGTGTAAAAAAAAAAAAAAAGCAAAACATCACCTAATGTCCCAGACATCCTCAGAGGGCTTTTTTTTTTTCTTTTTTTCTTACCTCAACCACATATTTGTGATTGGTCAGGCTTGAACCCATGACCTTCTGGTTAAACAGACCAGAGAGCGGTTGGTTTCTTGCTGCCTGCAGTCTTTGCAGTCCGTATTCACTCAATTAGAGATTTCTGAGGAGAAAAACAATCGATCTTCCATCTGCAGCATGCTCCCAGTTCAACAAATGAGATTCTTGTTTCATGCAGCTGATTTAGTGACAGTCTGGGGGATTCCAGGAGGAATGAAGTTACTGTGGTGAGGAGGAGAAGAACAGCTGCCACTGGGTGCTGCTGTGAGCTGATGCAAGAAAGTTTGACACCTGACAGACGTAAAACGGTGGCGGCCTCTGTTGTGTTAAAAATACGGAAATGTATGAATTTAAGCTTCAAGGTTGTAGTGCCAAAGGTCTACTATCCTATGCAACATATCAACTCTTCTGACTTCACAATATAAAGAAGATTAAACAATAAATTGTGGAAAATGGGTTTAGAAATCTGATCAAATCCTTGGTAGAAAAACTGATACACTTAAAAATGAATTTAGAAAGTTAGTGGTCATTACAAAGAGGATAAAAGTGGTCAAGCACATTAATTTTTAAGATAATTGTTCAAAATTAATTCTATTTTAACTGTGATAGCATAACTTGCATGAACAATATTTCAATTTAAAAGCATTATCTACAAGTTACACTCCTCCCAGCCAGTAAGTGGCGCACTTGCATTTGCTGCTCTCATTCTATTCCATTTTTTAGGTTTTAGTGGCTTTTATATTTGTAAGCCGGTAGACAGGAAATTGGAGAAGAGCAAGCCTCAGTATATGGGTGTCATGCTGCACTGTGCTCCCATTCTGTACCAACATTTACAAGTTCAGAAGAAAACCTGCAACCTCCACATTGCTTCTGAGCTAATTTTCTCCCTTATATCAGCACGAACTCTCAAAAGCTTGATTAATGTCCACCCTGATTTTTTTGGGCTTCTAATCTGAGAAACAGAAGCAATTTCTCAGCTTTATCACAGAGCTACCAGGATTTGGCAACACCTGAGTTCTGTCTCTGACTTCAAACTAATCCTATTGGTGCTGAATGTTTCCTTTTGGCACTATAACCTGAAGTATATGTTTTTCCCCCAAAAAATTATACTTTTATTTTGTAATTTTTTTTAACTGTTAAAAAAGGTGTAGTTATGATCTTTCACAGTGGATTAGTTGATTGGTTGTGTACAGAGTTCAGAAACTAATTGCAAGGTTAAAAGGTTTGGGTTGTACAATGAGAGAATAATATATACATACACTATATTGCCAAAAGTATTTGCTCACCTGCCTTGACTCACATATGAGCTTAAGTGACATCCCGTTCCTAATCCATAGGGTTCAATATGACGTCGGTCCACCCTTTGCAGCTAGAACAGCTTCAACTCTTCTGGGAAGGCTGTCCACAAGGTTTAGGAGTGTGTTTATGGGAATTTTTGACCATTCTTCCAGAAGCGCATTTGTGAGGTCGCACACTGATGTTGGACGAGAAGGCCTGGCTCTCAGTCTCCGCTCTAATTCATCCCAATGGTGTTCTATCGGGTTGAGGTCAGGACTCTGTGCAGGCCAGTCAAGTTCATCCACACCAGACTCTGTCATCCATGTCTTTATGGACCTTGCTTTGTGCACTGGTGCACAGTCATGTTGGAAGAGGAAGGGGCCAGCTCCAAACTGTTCCCACAAAGTTGGGAGCATGGAATTGTCCAAAATGTCTTGGTATGCTGAAGCATTCAGAGTTCCTTTCACTGGAACTAAGGGGCCAAGCCCAGCTCCTGAAAAACAACCCCACACCATAATCCCCCCTCCACCAAACTTTACACTTGGCACAATGCAGTCAGACAAGTACCGTTCTCCTGGCAACCGCCAAACCCAGACCCGTCCATCAGATTGCCAGATGGAGAAGCGCGATTCGTCACTCCAGAGAACGCGTCTCCACTGCTCTAGAGTCCAGTGGCGGCGTGCTTTACACCACCGCATCCGACGCTTTGCATTGCACTTGGTTATGTATGGCTTGGATGCAGCTGCTCGACCATGGAAACCCATTCCATGAAGCTCTCTGCGCACTGTTCTTGAGCTAATCTGAAGGCCACATGAAGTTTGGAGGTCTGTAGTGATTGACTCTGCAGAAAGTTGGCGACCTCTTCGCACTATGCGCTTCAGCATCCGCTGACCCCGCTCCGTCAGTTTACGTGGCCTACCACTTCGTGGCTGAGTTGCTGTCGTTCCCAAACACTTCCATTTTCTTATAATACAGCTGACAGTTGACTGTGGAATATTTAGGAGCGAGGAAATTTCACGACTGGATTTGTTGCACAGGTGGCATCCTATCACAGTTCCACGCTGGAATTCACTGAGCTCCTGAGAGCGACCCATTCTTTCACAAATGTTTGTAAAAACAGTCTGCATGCCTAGGTGCTTGAATTTATACACCTGTGGCCATGGAAGTGATTGGAACACCTGATTCCAATAATTTGGATGGGTGAGCAAATACTTTTGGCAATATAGTGTATATAAATACACATATCAGCAGTGAAGTGTCAGTGTCGCAGCGTTAAAGCTGCTTGCCAGTAAGTCTAGTTGCTTCAATTTGAGGCAAAACACAGGTCTTCACTTTGGTTGACATGATAAATATCTAAATCCTAGCATTTGTACCATTTTTGTAAAGTTTCATACTCTAATCCAAACTGGTTATATGTTTTGCTTCTTTTTAACATGTAGGACAACCCAGATGGCTTTGTGACACATACAAGCTGCTTGTTATTCATGACCGCAGCTGAGGGAGAAACAGAAAAGCCCTCTGCATCCATAAAACAAGTTAAGGACTGAGGCTGTATGAAACTTTATCCCTTTACATGTAAATAGGGATGATTGTGGGTTGAATTAATACAAATTTTAAAATAGTACCTTTGTTCTCATTTTGTACAATTAATAATTGTGTCTGCAGATTAAAATTAACTGAATAGATAAATTATATATTCAATAATTTAGTAATTGTTTGCTAACAAATAAGTAAATAAGTTCTGTTCAGTCAATGAATTCTAACCCATTTTCCCTCCAGTGTGGCTTCATTCTTGATTTCCCATATTGTGGGGAATAAGAAACAAAGCTTGATAAATTGGAGCACCGGAGAAGTGAAGGGGTGCACAGCTTTATTTTAGTCATTACATTTGAAATGCATATTAATAAGGGAATACTCCATTTGAGGGTTAATTTTTAAAAGCTAAATTAATTGGGATATTTAGAAGGAGCTAAAACGATTTACCTTTTAGAAACTGTTTTAAAAAGTGCCAACATAGCAAGAGGTTGAAACTTGTCAAAAACACAGGTTTTTAGGTCGAGTCTACACTTAGTGGAATTAAAGATTCTTTATTTTATTGTTTTTGTTTTTAATATTTAGATTTTATAGCATTACTTTGTTTTAGCCATTTTACATTTCTACTCTAGTTTTAGGGCAACCCAATTGGTTTAAGACTCTAAACTACATTTTTACCACCTATTGCACACTTTACTCGTCTAACCCGTCGCTGTTAAAGTAAATGGATAAAAAATTTTCCTTTGAGCTGTAATTTGTGGTCCTCCTTCAATAAATCTGAAAGCGGGATCTTAGATTGAGTTCTTCCATTTCTTTCTTTCTCCCCCCTCCCACAGAAGAGCCCCTGAGCCACGTGTTTCCAAGCTGCGCTCAGCCTGCCTGAGGTCCTCCTGGTCACACCAGCCGCAGGTGGAGCGCCCCGCCGTTGCATCTCATACTCCAATTAGTGCCAGTGCCCTCCTGCACGGACTCGATTAGGCTGTGATTTATCCGAAAGAAATATAATTATACCTCCAAATAAAATAATCAGCATTGAAGAGCGATTTCCTTAACGAGACGGAGCGGGGTGGATGTCACGGAGTAGCAGCGCCTCATTAGGGCGGTAATGAGACTTTGGGGTGATCCCGATAATTATCGAAATCTGCAAAATAAGGATCAAGTCAAATGTAACCTTAATTTGTCTGGCAATTGAGTCCGTTTATTAGTATGACTATTTAGGAAGGACTCACTCAACGTTAATGTAAGGTGTCGTTATTTTAGGCCATTTGAATAATAAATGGAAGCGCAGGAGGGATACGAGACCTGCTTGTTTTGTCATTCAGATACAAAGCAACATTTATCATGAGAGACAGGGTTTCCCAAAGAGCTTTTGTCTTTATTGGTAGCATAATGACAAAAATCCAGTTCAGTGGAGTTAACAGGAACACCAACAGGTGAATGCATGCAATTAAACCATCCAATTCTTCAGTGATCTAGAGTAAACATTCAAGAAGAAATGAAAATCAACATTGTTGTTTTATAGTGCATATCTGGAACTTTATTTGTTAAAAAGAATATTTTCTAACCTCATCTCTTACCTACTGAGAAACAATAAGGCTGATTAAAGTTTCAGAACCCTAAAAATATGAGCCAATGGAAGGCAAAAATAAAAAATTTATGAGAATTCAACAAAAATCGTTCAATAATGGTTCAAACCAAGTGTCCTTCAAAAAAGTAAATGGACCAATAGAGTGGATTTTATCCAGAGAAAGCTTAGAAACCTTGTTTACTTGCATTAATAAGCCCCAAATTTTACTGTATACTTATAGGATGTGTGCGCAGGGAAACATGATGGCACGTTACAGGTAAATAGCAGAAATGATTACACTTTGATTCTGTTGGTCTCTGTGGTTCTAAGGGAGGCCTGAAGAACGGAATGCACATTTAAGCCGGCGAATCCAACAGTGAGGGCAGAAAGCCGACAGAAATTATCCTTCAAGCTTCACTGAGTCCAATACGTTTCTAGCTTCTTTGTACTCCTCTGATTCGGCAAGATCCTCTTCTGTTTCCTGGGCAGACACAAACACAAGCACACAGGTTTGTTTTTACTGCAATCCAACGCATTGTTCATAGCTTTAAAAAAAAAATCTATACTGTGCAGTTTGTGACGGCCATTAAGATAGTAGTTACTGGAACCTATATTTGGTGGTAAAGCAGTCGCTATGAGGGATATCATGACTGTAAAGCTGTCCTTTATTGAAGTACATGTGAGTTCATGTGGTGGTCACCGTGGTGACAGTGCTGCTAATGAACTGTGATGAGCATGTGCATGTCCGTCTCAGGGAGGAAGAGCTAAAGGAGAGGGGACACATCTCTCAAGTTCAGGTTCGCTCCCGTCGCCTACCGTTTGGCGCTCTCCTCATGGTGACTCACACCTCCAGCTGGCCGGCTGCTGCTCTGCATTAATTGAGATGACCTGGAGCCACGCATGCTTATGTTTTCTTCTCGCCATATCAACTTAAATCCCCAGGGTTTAGGCATGCTTTTATAGATAGAACCACACAGAAGCTAATTAACTCAGAGTAAGGTTTTCTGTTCATATTAAAAAGTTCACTTCATTCGAGGCATCAAAACAATAACTGAAATTTGCTACGAGAAAGTTTGTTTCATTTCAGAAGAACTATCTTGTGTTAAAGCTACAGTGTGTAACAATTACAGGGATATACAGTCAGAAATGTAATATATTATACATAACTATGTTATTTATCATCATCTTCGAGCTCAGCCTCTTAACCTTAATATTTGCGTTGCCTTAGAATTCGTTATTTATAATTACATAGGAGCGGGTCTCGCAGCCATGGAGGCAGACATCTTTGCGCTACGGCAGCGCAGAGCCAACAAACTAGCGATGGCGAGATCGCCCATTACGCTCGAAAGTAACTACGGCAAGTTGAGAGAGATGAACTGAGACGGTACTGAACACACAGACTAATGAAATACTATCTGTAAAATTATCTATGTAAACAAACCTCATCACTTGTTAAGGTTGGTGATGCGGACGTCGTGGAAGACATTTTGTCCCGTAACGCTCGCCGTACTGTTGGGGGGGAGATGTTCATGTTGCTGCGGTCTGCAGTCTGAACGCTAGATGTCGCTGAAAATTACACACTGTAGCCTTAAAGAATGAATGATTGAAAGTAAACATGCTTAAGACGACACTGTTGTTCCGGCAATGCAGCAATCATCAACATATATCCAGAGCAGCTTAGATCAGAACGTAACTATGTATTAGAATGGTCTAGTTAAAGTCCTGGTCTGAGGGACCGACTCACGATTTTAAACTGGTATTGTAGGGGACATGTTTGGCATTCCTGTTATTTTCAATTCCATAAAAAAAAAAAAAACTGCCGCAATAAATTCAAATAAAATAAATTGAACTTTGTTAAAAGGAGGAAAACATTTTCAGTCCCGATATTTTTTGTCCAGCTCAAAAGTAGTTAAAATCAAAAATAAGGAGGAAAGGGGAAAATCAATAGTAAAAACCGTTGACGTAAGTGGACGCAGTGGAAAAGGAGCAGAAGTGTAAAAAACTGCAAACTAAATTGGAAAGAAGTCAAATTACCCGAGTTATGCAATTTTGGTAAATGAAATGCTAAAATCTAAAGTTTAATTTATATATATACATAAACAGCCCTTTTGAAGACCTTATATTGCTGAAGTATATGTTTATAAGGATTGACAATTTAACAATTTAAATTAATAATGTGGCTTTAAACAAGTTAAAAACATCTCAGCAACAAATTGCTTTAAACAAATACGGTGGAATCTGCTTATAGTGATCACCTTGGTCCAGAGCCAATTTGAACACTATATTCGGTTGATTACTAAAACCGTATTTACCGTTATTTTACTTTTTTTTTGCAGAATATCATCTAAATGCCATTTGTGTGGTTTTTCAACTATTAAAATGAAATGACACGGATAGCTTCTGCATTTACAGAATGTTATTACAGTACCATGCAAGTTTAATTACAGTATACTGTGCTGTGCGCAGACATAACTCTGGTAGCCTACGTACCTTATGTGCTGTGTGTGTGCATTTTTTTAACAAGTCTCGAAATAAAGTTTGAAACAAATGCTTAATCACAGCAGAGTACTGTGCAGCGGATAACTCTGATAGCCTACAGTAGGCCTATGTAACTTATTCTGTGCATTGGCTCTGCTGTGCCGCCTGTGCATTTTTTTTAACATGTCTGAAAATAAAGTTAGAAACAAACGGTTTCATAGAACAAAAACATAGAAGATAACTGCATAGGCTACAGTAAATTAAAGCTAGCCTACCTCTGTTTTGTGTTGCGGATCTGCTACGCCGCATTAAGAAATCACTTAACATATTTATCCATGGTTCCCTGGATCAAAGTGTTGTCCAACACCAAGTTCACTTCTTTTTCAAAACGATGTAAAAGGTGAAAGTTTTTGAAACCAACATGCAGGAGAGCAGTCTTTAATATGCAAACTGCATTCCCATTCTCAGCTCTGGAAGGGACAACAGTGTCCTCTTCTTCATCATCGTCATCCTCCTCCTCGCTGCGTGCAGCACTGGTACTCGCACCAAAGCGCTCTTCTACCTCGGCAATGAACACGATGAACAATTATTTTTGCGCATGTTTACATTCATAAAATGGCCAAAAATGAACACTATAAGCAGATATCTTGATTACTATAAACAAATTATTTAAACAGCTTTTTTATGGAAATTATTCTGTCCAAAGAATTTTGATCAATTTAAGCGGTTGATTATTACATCTGTGACCAGTATAAGCGGATTCCACTGTACTGAAGTCCTTTGTATTCGCTGTTTCTTGTTCACATGTAAATCTGATGTCCAAATAGGATCAAAAGTGTTTCACTGGGGATATTTAACCTTAAAATGTATTGCATTTCAGTTAAATTATAAGTTAATATTGTTTTGCAAAAAGGGGGAAGAAAACAAAGAATTTTTCTTCTCTCTGCTCCTTTTTATTCAGACTGTGCTGGAATGTATTGGTGTCTGCTGTTCTTTTAAATGAAAAAATAAAAGCCCTCTTAGTGCAACTGAAGATACACTTAAATATGGTTCTCTGAGTGACTGCCAGTCACACCAGTCACTTGGAACTTCTCAAAGAGAGGAACCCAGGAGACCAGACTTAGCTCCCTACGTGTTATTTATAGATGTCACACTCCGGTGGGCTACTTCACGTTCTTGACTTTGGCTGTGTGCGAAAGTCCATCCTAATCACTATATAGGGCACGATGTAGTTGGTACGCCATTTTAAATGAGTGTCTGAACGTCTAGTGGATACAAAAGTAGTGGACTTCTAATTTCCAAAAATGCATAATGAAAAGTAGTGATCATCCATGGTCACTACATGAGCAGATATGTCCTGGAGCAGAGCTCTCCTCGCAAAGCATTATGGGATTTGCCGTCACAGCCACTAATAAAGATGGTGTAGCTACCAGATCTGTTTGTGTGGTCTGATCTACTCGGGTCCTGCACATGCCAGTGACGTTACGCTACATGATTGGCTGAACGTTGCGCAAAACATTGTGGTTGCCAAGACAATGATAATAATTTCACGCAGTGTCCATGTGCCAAGTCGGGAGCATCTGTAGTGTTAGCGTGTCTAATGACCGATTAGGATTAACCTGATCAATAACAAAACTGGATAAACATTTTTTTATGGTGAACAAAGTAACTGCAAGACCACGGTGTAAAGGGGGAGAGCTGGGTAGTGCTGTGGCTAGCTGTGCTCAGTAGCTAACAGGTTAGCCTCTTTTAGCTCGGTCAGTTAGCCATATTAAGCTACACTACTTTAAACTTTGTCTCAACAACAACTGTTAAGTTTTCTACAAGCAGAATAACTGTTTTATTCGCCTAAAATCACGACTAAAGTCGTTTTTAAGATGTCTCCTTTGTCCTCCACTGCCCTCAGATCTTAATAAAAGAATAAAAATAAACAGACTTTTGTGTCACCTTGTTAAATGGCAGAGCTCAGTCTTAGAAGGCAGTACTTTCCCTCAAGACGAACAATGATGTTTTTTTTTGTTTCGACTACTTTAGATCGCCAATGAAATGTAAAATAATAGCAAATATAGGTGTTGAGACTCCAGATGAGATCTGAACTTTAAGAAACCGGTGCAATACGGTTCGTCCGAATGGAGTTGAATTACCGTATTTTCACGACCATAAGGCGCACCGTACTAAAAGGCGCAGTCTCAGTTATGTGTGCCATTTCTGCATTTAACACACACATAAGGCGGACCGGACTATAGGGCTCGTTTTTTATATACTGGTACATGTCCTCTACTACGTTTAAATACCTCTACTGCGTAATTTAAAAATAGAGCGGGAGCAAAACTGAGTATGACTGTGCTTTATTCATCTATTTATTACAAAGTATTAATCAAACCCGGGAGCTGGCCGTGAGACAAACACATCGCTCTGATGACAGAGCGCTGTGATCACTCCTCTGAAACAGGTTATTGACACATAAATTAACTTAAAATGCAGAAATCTGCCGGCAGAATATGTTTGCTTTAATTATCCTGGCGCCTGCCTCCTCGCGGCTGGCCAGAGGATGCTGTTAAAGGGATTCCTACTGTCAGCGCACCGCTGGTATGTGGGGGGTCTGAGCGCAGGATGATAATCTGGATGAACTGACTGCAATGATTAAGTTTTCAGGTGGATTTTCTCAATTAAAAACACATTAAAACTACTTTATTCCCTCTGATCACAGCAAATATAGCTGCAAGGTGTATTTATTACAAAGTATTATTCAAACCAGGGAGCTGGCCATGAGAGACACATCGCTGATGACACAGGGCTGTGATCACTCCTCTGAAACAGTTTATTGACGCATAAATTAACTTAAACTCCTGAAACCTGCCGACAGAATATGTTCGCATTTATTATCCTATTATCCTTTTATAATCCTTTAGATTATTTAGATGAAAAACACCTGCCAGCCGCTGCGGTGAACCCAGAGGCGACCCGGCCCAGAGGCTGCTGTTGAATTAAGTTTTCAGGTAGAAAAATAGAGCGGGAGCAAAACTGAGTATGATTGTGCTTTATTCAAGTATTTATTACAAAGTATTAATCAAACCCATCAAAGTCATCATCCTTAGATTGTTCCAGTTAGTTCTGACGCGCGGCTGAAGCAGCTTTGCTGCTCTGCCTGCGTGGTGCAAAAGTGTGTTTGACGCACGTTGGGCAGAGCTACACTATCCTTTCTCTGCCTCGAAGCTATATTTGCTGTCCAGCAGCAAAACTTCAATTTTTCCATCTCGAGCAGCAGCAGCGCGTCAAGCGCGTAAGATGCTTAAACACTCCCGACGCGCTGCGCCTGCTGCTCAAAACACGCTGCGGGACCTTTTGCTGCGCCTATACGCACGTCAACCATTGACTTTGCATGTAAACTCGCTGCTTCTGCTGCACCTGCTGCGTCCGGTTCACACCGAAGCACAGCTGTGAGATGGGCACGCATGGAGTCACAGATTAACAGAGATGGTGATGAGTGGAAAAAAACCACCTGGTCTCCTTACATTCGCCTCCCTCAGCCATCCTCAATGAGGAGTTCTGCATGGTGCATGGTGGTCTCAAAAGTCCGCAGTAACAACACACATAGGGCGCACCGCACCAAAGGGTGCGCCGCACATTTTGAGGGAAAAAAAAGACATTTATATGCGCCTTATAGTCGTGAAAATACGGTATGTTGACATCATAAGAAGGGGCAGGGCCCCGAGCAGATCTGACCACCCGAGCAGATCTGGAACCTACAATGGCACAGGCACTGCACGGTGGAGGCGGAGTTAAGTGACCAACTGGGAGTGAAAAGTAGTGAACCTCTGTTCGAACAATAAGTTAAACGAGTTCGCTATTAAGTCCACTATATAGTCCCCGGACTATATAGTTACTGAGGGATCTAGTGGTTAGGGGTTGTGTACATTAGAATCTCGACCTGCAAGGAGTAAAACGGAACTCATGTTGCAGCAGCACAGACGTTCACAATGCTAATGTCTACAGTTGCAACCAGCCCTCATCAGACCAGAAAACGAGCTTCAGAGCTTTAAGTCCACATCTGAAAACAGAAGCAACTTCCAGGTAAAGTGGGCTGTAACACGGATTGTTTGTCATAATAACTGGCTTAAGGAAAATAAAGTAGCCTCAGTGGTTTGTATGTTTTAATATACTAAATGTTGCAATTGAAAAGCAAATATTAAGCTCTAACAGGCAATTATTCATGCAAAAGTCTACTGTCATAATTCTGTCAGTTTTAGAAATGGAACCTTAAAGTCTGTTTACAGCAAATGTTAAACTCTTTAAAGTGATATAGTATGCATAGTATCCTATATAGTTTTTTACCATGTTCAATGAAATAAATTGGGCTATAATTAATATTCACGCTTCTAAAGAAATAGTTTCCAAAAGAAGTTGTAAATGTGAGCTTTTTTAATCAGCTAAATAGTTTAAACTTTTAACCAATCTGATACTTTAATTAACTAAATAATGGATTAAAAACAAGAAACACTTGTATTACTATGGTCATATCTGTAATTATTCTATAGCTTTGGAGAAAAAGGGGGTTTGAATTGAAATGGTTGGGTCTTTTGGTCGATATATGGTTTCCGCATAAAATGTTTTTAACTGAGCTGAATTATAAAAAGATCCTGTAATTAACTCAAATTAATTTTAATATAGTCCCACCACAATTATACATTTATATACAGTGGGGCAAAAAAGTATTTAGTCAGCCACCAATAGTGCAAGTTCTCCCACTCAAAAAGATGAGAGAGGCCGGTAATTTTCATCATAGATATACCTCAACTATGAGAGACAAAATGAGAAAAAAAATCCAGAAAATCACATTGTCTGATTTTTAAAGAATTTATTTGCAAAATATGGTGGAAAATAAGTATTTGGTCAGTTACAACCAAGCAAGATTCCTGGCTCTCACAGACCTGTAACTTCTTCTGTAAGAGGCTCCTCTGTCCTCCACTCGTTACCTTCATTAATGGCACCTGTTTGACCTGTTATCAGTATAAAAGACACCTGTCCACAACCTCAAACAGTCACACTCTAAACTCCACCATGGCCAAAACTAGAGAGCTGTCAAAGGACACCCGAAACAAAATTATAGACCTGCACCAGGCTGGGAAGTCTGGATCTGCAATAGGTAAACAGCTTGGTTTGAAGAAATCAACTGTGGGATCAATTATTAGAAAATGGAAAACATACAAGACCACTGATAATCTTCCTCGATCTGGGGCTCCACGCAAGATCTCACCCCGTGGGGTCAAAATGATCACAAGAAGGTGAGTAAAAAACCCAGAACCACACGGGGGGACCTAGTGAATGACCTGCAGAGAGCTGGGACCAAAGTAACAAAGGCTACCATCAGTAACACACTACGCCGCCAGGGACTCAAATCCTGCAGTGCCAGACGTGTCCCCCTGCTTAAGCCAGTACATTTCAAGGCCCGTCTCAAGTTTGCTAGAGAGCATTTGGATGATCCAGACGATGACTGGGAGAATATCATACGGTCAGATGAAACCAAAATAGAACTTTTTGGTAAAAACTCTACTCGTCGTGTTTGGAGGAGAGAGAATGCTGAGTTGCATCCAAAGAACACCATACCTACAGTGAAGCATGGGGGTGGAAACATCATGCTTTGGGGCTGTTTTCTGCTAAGGGACCAGGACGACTGATCCGTGTGAAGGAAAGAGTGAATGGGGCCATGTATCGTCAAATTTTGAGTGAAAACCTCCTTCCATCAGCAAGGGCATTGAAGATGAAACGTGGCTGGGTCTTTCAGCATGACAATGATCCCAAACACACCGCCCGGGTAACGAAGGAGTGGCTTCGTAAGAAGCATTTCAAGGTCCTGGAGTGGCCTAGCCAGTCTCCAGATCTCAAGCCCATAGAAAATCTTTGGAGGGAGTTGAAAGTCCGTGTTGCCCAGCGACAGCCCCAGAACATCACTGCTCTAGAGGAGATCTGCATGGAGGAATGGGCCAAAATACCAGCAACAGTGTGTGAAAACCTTGTGAAGACTTACAGAAAACGTTTGATCTCTGTCATTGCCAACAAAGGGTATATAACAAAGTATTGAGATGAACTTTTGTTATTGACCAAATACTTTTTTTCCACCATAGTTAGCAAATAAATTCTTTAAAAATCAGACAATGTGATTTTCTGGATTTTTTTTTCTCATTTTGTCTCTCATAGTTGAGGTATATCTATGATGAAAATTACCGGCCTCTCTCATCTTTTTAAGTGGGAGAACTTGCACTTGCCCCACTGTGTGTGTGTATATATATATATATATATATATATATATATATATATATATATATATATATATATATATATATATATATATATATATATATATATATATATATATATATATATATATATATATATATATATATATATATTTTTTTTTTTTTTTTTCTAGAACCCTAATAGTTTAGATGGTTTCCATTAAAATGAAAATCCGAGTATTTATATACTTACTAGTAGCTGCAGCAGGTCTGCGTGGGCTATGGCCAGACGGCGGCGACAGTCTGGGATCATCATTCTGGACTCCTGCAGAACCTCCATCTGTGCTCACAGAGATCACATCAGTGTCAGTTCCATCTTTGTTAATCAGAAAGCCCCTCAGTTCTGCTTCTACCGTCAACATTTCATTACAAGTACTTTCTAAATCTGATTGGTAATTTTTTTCCATGTTTAGACCATTAGGTTAGGTACAGGCAGATTGACTTCGCTGGATTTTATGACACAGAGGTTATCCCACACATGCTCTGGTGTTGTTAACGTCTCCGCAAACGCAGCGCTGCTTTAAAAAAAAGAAACATTGTTATTGAGTTATTGATCGGACTGAGAGCTGTGCAGCGGGGGACCACCTAGATCTGCCTGCACACGTGGATGAATGAAGAAACCTTGGGGCGAGGGCACAGTGATCAGGCATAAAGAGGTATTACTGCACCTGTAGTGAAACTACCACACAGTCAGGTGGGGAACTTTAAAGCCACCGTTAATGTGAAATTCCCTTAGAAGGGCACCCTAAAGGGCAGAAAAGAGTCGGCTAACGTCGTCAGACACACTCCTTCTTGACAGATGCTTCCTCACCTATCCCGTTGCGGCGCTGCAAAGTCAAAACATGGACACAGTGTCTCGCATGGACACTGCACAGCCTTGGAGGGCTGAATCGGAGCGCTCCACTGACACGCTGTAGATGACAAGTCGCTGTTTGTCTTCTAAGATGTGACAAGGTGAGCGAGAGAGAAATGCTGAAACAGGAGGAAAGTCACGGTGCCCTCCTGGTGCAGTGGAATGATCCCATCAGGACGGGATAAAGATGACACTTAAAGCGTATTGATTCCATTAAAATATAAACCTCTATGCTATCCTGTCTCAGAAACCTCTCATCTTCAATAATCCACCTGGCCTTCCAATCTACTCATTTAACACCGACTAAGGCTGGCGCTCAGGCTCAGCTGCTTCATGAATCAACAAACAAACATAATCTCTGATAGAGAAGAGGTTTTATTTCTAAAATACTGTGGATCCCACACTACACAGAAATGAAAAATGAACTAGGGATGCTATAATTAATGAGGTTAACTCCAATTAATCAATAAATAATAGTCAACTAATTTAGTAATCGATGAATCATAAACTTGGGTTTACAGACTCTAAAATACGCCCATTACTGAAAGAACAGCCAACTCAGAGCAACAATTAAGCCAAAACTATACATGTTGCATTTGGAAACAGTTCATTGGATCTATTGTAATTCACTGATTGTTGAAATATTGTCAACTAATTTAGCAATGGATTAATTAATAACTGAAGCACAGCGGCTCTAAAATACGCCATTACTGGAAAGAGATGTAAAAGAAAAAAAATAATAAATTGCAAAAAATATCTAAACATTTTTTCATTTAAGATGAAAAACCTTTGTCTGGTAATATGCTCTATCCAGAACTACCTCAATCTGCAAAGCTTTACTTCATCTTGTTCAAATTCGGTAAAAAAAAAAAAAAAAGTTCTCTTAGATATTCAATTATTAATCAGAAAAAAATTATAATATTTACCAATTAGCACAATGATTTGTAGTTGCAGCCCTAAAATGAACTTTATATACGTTTAAAAACACAATATAGCAGAATAGAAGATTAAGACAAAGTAACAAAACAGTAAAATTACACCTTTGAAAGATCTATTTAATACAAAATCAACTTTTTTGGGGCTGTTATGCTATTAATTAATTAATTAGCTGGAATCATGCATGTCTGTGTAGCCCTCATAGGCTCTGCTCTCTGAGCAGCAGCCCCTCCCTGACCTGGGAAAGCTGCAAGCAGCTAAAGCAGAGTAAAAATCACCTGCCTCCTCCAGGAAGCACCTACCTGAACTCGGGTGCGCCTGCCCTAAAAACAAACGCCCACTTTGTCAAATATAGCAAGCCATTATGTAGGGCCGGGCGATAGGGCTTAAAAATCTAATCTCCAGCTTTTTCTTCTTACAAAATGCAAGTAATCTTTTTTTTTATCTTAGTATTTATTTCAATCATCTCCTTTGGTATGTGACCTTATTTCAAAGGGCAACAAAATTCGTATAACAAGCTTCCTTCATTTTTTTTTTAAATCTGCTTATCCCCCCTCTATATAGGGATTTAGGAGTTAAAGCTAATCAAGTAAGCATTGAATACCTGTTTCTTGATGACGTATTCATCCCCTCCCTCAGCTTTCGCACGCTCAACTTTCTCTTCTTGCTGCTTTGCTTCATTTATGTATGAAATCTCCTCTTTGGCCAGCCTGAAATGGACAAGAGGGGGGAAAAAGGGGGTAAACATCCAACACTGGAGACACAATATGGGCTGAACCATGAAAGGCAGGCTGTGTTGGTCACTTTTTACAGACTTGGCCATCAATCTTCATGCACTTCCACTGACCGAGGGGGACACTGCGAGATCATCTCCCACAGGATGTAAAGATACACACCACAGCAACAAAACCCCAAACAGGTCATTCTTCCTCACAGCTGCCAAAATATGTGCTGGCAAAGCTTACACTTATCAGTGTTTCTGATCACATGGACAAAACATGTTTCCCCACCTGCCTCCAGAATAAGGCATTGGAACTGGAACAAGTTTTTGTCCCAGGGGCAAATTTTTTCAACAAAGCTTTGATTTCAAAGGGAGCCTTTTTTATAATTACTTTATGAAAAGGAAAAACAGATCAGGATAAATATTTTATTTTATCTTTAAAATATAAAGATATTCCAGCGACAGGGTTTTCACCACGACTTTTTAAGAGCATAGCGACAAATTTGAAACTAGCGGCTGCTACGCAGACCGAGAGCTTTCTAAAGAGGTTTTCTTTAGAAAGAGAGAGACAACAAAATAATAAAACTGATAAAGAAAGGTTAAAGGCCTAATTTTAAATTATCATGCGATTAATTTATTTTTTTGTTATTGGACAGGCCTAACTGTAACCACAGTTTACAATATAGCTTGTTGTGTATAAGGAGTGATTTGCCGCAGCACACCACTAGCGCTCATAAATTAGTACAAGGAACAGCTATACTTTGGCAAGGTGGTACAGAAGTGTTTTGAGGAGGAAATGCTAATTTCAAAGTATAGCTATATCAATATATATACAATGAAGTAGTCAACAGGATAATAAAAAACATTTATATCATCCTTGCATTATAGAACTCTAAAAAAAATTCTTTGAGGGTTCTTGTTACGACATTTCTGCGTAGGGAGCCGCTATAAACAAATACGTCGAAAACAGGAAGATGGTTGGAGCTGGCATCTGGGCTCCTACTTCCAGCCGCCTGTCCAGCACATTCAGCAGAAATGCTGAAAGTTGTCAAAATTTCACTGAAATTAAGGCGATACAAGAGGTGTCAAAGTATCTATAATCAAAAGCTGTAGTCATATACAATACAAATCTTGCATTGCATCGATACCAAACACTGAGGTTATTCTGGCAGTTTTTAATAATAGAGTTCCGGGTTACTTATTTTGCACATTTACTTAAGTAGCACCTTTGAGAAAGCATGACAATTGGGGAGAGAGATATTTAAATCAATTTCATTATTTGTCTTTTTTCCCCCCATACTCCAGTTACATAAAAGTGTGATTATCAGTAAACGTAATCAAAATTTCTATCATGAGTAAAAATGTTTGACAATAATGATATATGGCCACTTTTAGTATCAATTAATAAGTATTTTTCAAGATATTTATACTGAGTTTGAATTTTTAGCCGACATATTGTTTTTTAATGAGCGTGCGCATCACTGTTTTTAAAACATTTAGCACTTCAACATGAGAAAAGCGCTGTAAAAACATGAACCCCCCCACCCTTTAAACTCACAGGAAAAAAAATCTTCATAAAAAATCATTGTGAAAACCTTAGTATTAAACATTATTTTTCAAATGTATTATTTTTTATTTCTGTGTTGTATGTGAACTGGTCAAACAACTAGCAACTGTTCTTCTGTTAGTGTTCAAAGCTAATCTGACTTTTTAAATTCCTCAAATATAGGTTCCATTTATTCTTATTTCATCCACTTTAATGTTTTCTATGCACCTAAAGGAAATCAAGAAATGATTGAATTTGCATGAAAAACAAAACAAACAAAAAAAGCCAGAAATAAAATGTGACATAATATTAACATAACACGTCCACGACCCTTTAAAAAGTCCAGACTTAATTAGAGCAGCTATACCGCCATAAAAAGGCTAACCTGACTCCGCCAGATGGATTTGCTCCGCATATCCTTCTGGAAACCTTCGGATGAAGTAATTTTGGGAAGGGGCAAAAATACTGGTTAGCTGATTGGCCTATGTTGGTGATAGACGGGCTAAATAAACCAATCAGATCAACGAAGCATATGACGTACTAACAGCCAGGCTACTCTTGCCGAAACCAGTTAGGAGAAGAGCAAAAACATCTTTTCCTCTGAGAAAAGCCTCCAGAGCAGTGTTTCTCTCTTCTTTCAGTGAAGAAATACTCTGTAATTCTGATAAAACTTGCTCAATAGCCACGCTAACGCTAGTTTCATCGGCTGAAGCCGCCATGTTCTTTAGACTGGACTGTCACGCTTCTCGTTGCGTCACACCTCAACCCGCCTCAAAGCCAACGCTTATTGGACGTTAGTTTGGTGAACGGCTCCAAATTTTCTTCAACGGAGAGTCTCCAGACTGATTAGCGAGTGAAATCCTGAAAGCTCGCGAGATCAGGATGGTCTCACGAGGCTATAAAAAGGCTACATGGTCAGCTCTATTTGTTTCATTTCACTGTATTGTCTTTTATATTGTCTATATGCTGGTGAAGGTTCTCAGTCATCCATGTCATGATGACTGAGAACCCTCAAAGGTCATGCAGTTTGCGAAACAAAAGCAAACATTTAACAAACACCCCTTATAGAAGATTTATTTAATCTTAAGGGTTTAAGATAACTTAAACTTTCACATGACTTTGACTGCCATCTGCTCTCTTCTTGAAGTCTGAACAATGAAAAAACATTCTCCTAAACCATGAGACAAAAAAAGACGCAATTTTAGGGATAATAAGATAACAGAGCTTTACAATATTAGAAATAGATCTTAATTATACGATTAAATCAATGAGAAGGCAGGGAATGCAAAATACAATGTGGTGCATTTAGATGCAGCAGTTTATGATAAGTTGATTCCTACAAATGTGTCTTACTTGTTCATTAATCATTCAAAATAAACATTTCAAGGCCAGTGTTGGGCATGTTACTTTGAAAAAGTAATTAGTTATAGTTACTAGTTACTTCTCCCAAAAAGTAACTGAGTTACTAACTGAGTTACTCCACAATAAAAGTAACTAGTTACTAGTAAAAGTAACTATTGCGTTACTTTTGCGTTTCTCGCCCCGTAACCCTCACCACCCAGCCCCCACCTTCTCCCCGTGTGTTTCCAAAGCCAGCTGAATAGAGTGGATGACAAAGACAAGAACCTGCAGAGAGTTTTGCATTTATTGCAACTCAACGTAAATGACATTGGGGGGAACGCCATGTGAAGTTTTTTAACAGGGCATTCAGATCTGGTGAAACTAACAACTGGGGATGTCTAATTCTGAAATCCTGTGTGTTTGGGTTGTTATAGATACTGCAACATCTATCTATCCATCTATCTAGATGTATACTCTGTGTGTGACATAAAATATGGATCTCCATCCCTGCCACAAAGGCCATCAAATAATGTTTAAAATAAAAAATACAGTAGGTTGAGAAGGCAGAGTATCCATCCATCCATCCATCCATCCAGATTTCTCCCTTTCATTTGATCGTTCACGCTCTCCATAGTTCTCCTGTGGCGCGAGCACAGGGCGACTGGTGCGCGCCTTTAGCGAGCATGCGCGTTTCCTGTCGCTTGCGCGGTGAATCGTGCCGCCTGCGCTGTGCAGAGATACAGAGGAAACCGTATGTGATGGGGAAACGCAGCTCGACGTAACACCGGTATTTCCATCAGGAAGACGCTGTTTTGCTGCTGGAGTCCTCCTCACTCTCCATCTCTCTGTGTGTGCTGTACGTTAACACCCACCAGCAGAAACACCCACCTACCAACTGACAGACGGAATCTCACTATACATCAGCCATTCTCATCCTCCCCTCTCTCATGACAAGGCGCGCACCTCTGGATGACCTAAAAAATAATCTTTAATATCTCTTAAACAAAAGTAGCACAAAGAATATTTTTTTCTGCACAAATCTGCACTAACGTTGCACTAACCATTCAGTCTATTTGCAGAGTTTTTTCGACGTGGGTGGGGTGTCAGCTTCACGCAGCTGCGCACGAGTCCTATCATGAAAAAAGGTTCATTGTGTGACCTGAGTAACGCGCAGTAACGGGGTGTCTGCAATGGTAACTGCGTTATAGTTACAGTCAAAGTAATTAGTTAGATTACTCGTTACTAAAACAAGGTAACGCCGTTAGTAACGCCGTTACTTTCAACGCCGTTGGTCCCATCACTGTTCAAGGCAAATATTTGTAGCTTAAATTGGTAACTGACCTATTATCCCTAATATTCAGTTATTTCTTAAGCATTAGCAGCTATTAAGCAACCAGAAAACCGTTTTCTGTCCATAGTAACTACTGTAACCATCAGCTCACACCTTAATATTATTAGCTGGCCCTTTAATCCACCTTTACCATCTCTCCTCTTCACACTCCTACATAGTACTACTCCTTTTTAGTGATTAATTGATCATCAATTCAATCCCTAATTTGGACCAAGTCAGGTGGTAAATGGGCCTTCTTTCATTGATTCAGAGTAAAAATGGGCTTGAGTACATTGATAAATTTTGATTATTTATCAATTACAGGGCAAATGGAACTAAATCTATTACACAGATTCAAGGCCTGATTGGCATAATAGAGTTTGAAAATATCGCTATTAGTAATGATTTCCATCTAATTGTCTTTTTCCGGCTGCGGCTGCTCGTCGGAATGACAACACAAATTTCATTTTTCATAAAATCAGATGTGTGTAAGTGAGTAATCCTTCATTAGTCCGTCACATTACAGAAGAGCCTTGCCTCTGTGTTGCGCTTGCTCCTCGCCTAACCAAGGAAGCCAACAGCACTCTGTCATATTTTACATCAATTACCCCTTATCGTAATACGGTTCCATCAAGAAGCTTTTAAACAGGCACCATATGCAACGCCGCCTCCCGTCTTCCACTCTCGTGTCTGACGCGCAGTGAGTGATGTCGTCTGTTTGGAAAGAAGAAGGTGGCACGTAGAGGAGGAAAAGATGGAGGAAGGGAGGCAGGAATGATTTAAATAAAACTGAAGGACAGTCTAATAACAAAATGTCCATTCCTCCACCTTCCAGTCCGGATGTTAATTTCTTATTTCTTCCAGACTTGGAGCGCTGTGTGAATGAGGGGTGGGGTCGTGGCTGGTTTTAAATAGACCTGCCACCTCTAACTTAATGGAAAAGGCAGCTCTCTGGAAAATAGAAAGAAAAAAAAAAAAAAAAAAAGGGAATTAAAGCCGACCGACACACACATTCGGCCGCCTTCTCTAGCACTGTATTTTTGAGCCATGATGTAGTCTGTGCTGCGACCGGAATGACAAAGGCAAATTACTGTTGTCATTTTATTAAGGGCATCCGCCTCGCTAGGGCAGAGAAGCACTGAGTGGAATGTGAGAAAGCTGCAGGAAATAGACCCGGCTAAAAGAGCAAGGCAGGCTTAGCCAAAGCCTGAATGTATGAAAAGGTGGAGGGACTGAGGAAGGAAGGAGGAAAATAGACTGAGGGGGGTAACATGAACTTATAAGAGAGAACAACTCTGTGATTTTAAAACTATCGGTTTGATTAAACATTCATTTCTTGGAAATGAGAGGGATCAAGATCTAACATCTCCCGCCTGATGTGGAAAATAGTTTATGGTACATAGCAAGATACAGTCGGAAGGGACTGAATCTATTCAGTGTAACTACAATGCTTCCTTGTTCCCAATGACAGCATTCAGGATTTTAACAACATTATTATTCAATCTGTCCTGTGCACGTCATTATAGTGTGCTTTGGGTTATTCACATAACAGTATAGGTCCAAAACTACAACAACCATAGAAGAATATTCAGGATCTGTATGGGTTTAGACCCTGTCAGCAAAGAAGCAGCCAACATTTCTGCAGACCCCACACATCCTGGACACAGATTACTAAGACTTTTCCTTTCAGGTCGGCGCTACAGAATGGTTTTGGAAAATAGCATCTGCAAAAGATACGGCTTATTCTAGGATCGTAATCTTGATGAACTGACTGCACAGACAATGTTTTGAGGTGGGCTTTCTCACTTAAAAATGTATTAAAAACTACTTTTTGCCCACGTAACACAGCTAATATAGCAAAGCCGCTCACTGGCATTGAACACAGGAGCAGCAAGAGCTTTGGACGCATTTGTAGACATTTTACTGGAGCGTCAAAGATGTTCTTAAGGGGAGTTTGACCTTAAATGAAGCAGCAGGTGCTTTTTTGCAGCTCAAATCGCGGTGTGAACGTAGCATTACACTTTCTGTTTATTTCAATTAATCTATGAAACATATTGTACCTGAAAGTTATCTCATGTCTTCCTTATTAATTTTCCACCTCTAGTCAAGCACACATATTTACCATAATCAGGACAAAAATAGTGTTGTAGCAAAGACAAAAATTTGCTTCATTCCACCTCAAAATGCAGGAAAAAGCATACTTTCTGATGAACGCAATGAAAACCATACAGCCATAGTAGTCAACCACTCAGCTCAGCAAACATTTTATTTTCTTTAGTACTTATAAGGAAGTCCTGAAATGCCTTCATAGTGCGAGTACCTGAACAGAAGTAAGGTCATTTGTATGTACAATTCTGGCCTGTAAAGCTGATTCTGACTCAAATTATCACCCAGAGGACATTCTACATTCATTTCCATAAACTTTTCTGGAGGACCAACTTAATAAACATTAAAACTGTCAACTTTATTAAAACAATCAAAATGCAATCAACAGGTGGGAATTGGAGGTCTGCCTTAGCAAATGAAAATACACAAAAAAGTGTTACTATATTTTTAACCAAACTCTAATAAAACCAATGTTTTTTTGTCTTCTTCCTAAAAGGTTTAAATTTGGTTATAAGAAAAAAGTCACAGGGTATATCAGTATAAGAAAGATTTGTAAACTAAAACAGTGTTCTATTCTTGCACATGCCTTATTCTTATGGGAACAGGCTGAAGTTCAACCAGTAGGTGTTTGAGAGAGATTAGAGGTAGAAGCAAAGGAAAAAAAAGATGTATTTTTAATTGATATGAAAATATTTGATAAAGAAAAAATAACAAAAAAACTGGTGATAGCTGAATTAACATAAATACACAGCAGTCGTAAAGGTGACTTGAAAGAGTTGGAAGATGCGCAAAGCGGAGGCGTTAAATCATTTAGGGAGGCTTTTATCTTCAATTCTTCATCTATTTTCACACAAAACAAACTTTATTATCAAAAATGTCTACAGAAAACTAACAGGTAGATTTTTAAACATGCCACAATACATTTTTATTTCTCTTTAAATTTTGTGTATATGAACTTGTGGATAACATTTTAAGAGTGTATTAAACAGTTTTTCCTATTGATATGTTTTCAAGGTGTTTTTATTTCTTTCCAAAAAGGCTTTAAGTGACACAGAAACTGTGAGTTAAGAATGTAGCATCTTGAATACTACAAAAACTTTTCAAGAAAGACATTTTGTTTTACATGTTGCAAATACATATCCTGAATTAGGGCTGCAACTAACGATTATTTTGCAAATCGATCAATGTGTCTATTATTTTTTGGATTAATAATCAGACAGCCAAAGCTTTCTTAGAGATTATTTTTTAACGATTTACATAATTAAACCAGGTGAAACAAAAATTTTCCCACTTCAGGAGCTTTGGATACATCATACTGGCAGACAAAAACATTTTTTTTAGCTTAAAGGAATAGTACACCCAAAACATGATTAGCCTTCATTTTCTACTCACCCCCATGCCGAACAACACTCTGGAGTACTTTTTTGATATCTCAAATGCATCTGGAGATCTGGGAGGCTTCTTGCTGTCTGCTGACATTCAAATAATGGAGGTCTATGGTGCCCGAGGCAGAAAGGTCCATAAAAGTCCACAAAAAACGTGTCAATATTCCTCCATACTGCTCGTCCAATGTATTCCAAGTGTCCTGAGTGGTTAGCGTCCATAATTTACTCGAAACGAAGTCATTTAGAATGTTTTTAGAGCATAAACATTAGTGTAAAGGATTTCCTAAAAGCGCGCCCCTGCGAGTTCACGAGCCTACGGAAACTGCGGTAGACCAAACCAGATGAAAGTGCGCATTCAGCTCGGCAAAGAACTCATACTCTTCCTCAACACTGAAGTCATACAGTCAGACATTTTTCTTTCGTTGTTTCTTTCTTTGCACAGGTAAACAGCAAATTTCTTCTTCTACGCTTGCATTATCAAGAGCAGACGCTGAATGCGCACTTTCATCTGGCTTGGTCTGCCGCAGTTTCCGTAGGCTCGTGAACTCACAGGCGCGCGCTTTTAGGAAATCCTATACACTACTGTTTATGCTCTAAAAACATTCTAAATGACTTCGTTTCGAGTAAATTATGGACGCTATCAACTCAGGACACTTGGAATACATTGGACGAGCAGTATGGAGGAATATTGACACGTTTTTTGTGGACTTTTATGGACCTTTCTGCCTCGGGCACCATAGACCTCCATTATTTGAATGTGAGCAGACAGCAAGAAGCCTCCCAGATCTCCAGATGCATTTGAGATATCAAAAAAGTACTCCAGAGTGTTGTTCAGCATGGGGGTGAGTAGAAAATGAAGGCTAATCATGTTTTGGGTGTACTATTCCTTTAAACACCAACATTTTTATATATCCTTTTACAATTTTGATATAATTAGTGCTCACAAGGGGTTCCTTTGTCAGCTAAAAGCATATTTTAGAGTCTCTACACTCCAATTAACGGATTACTAAATTAGTTGATTATTTCAATAATTGATTAATCCGATTAACTGTTTCAGCCCTATCCTAAATAAAAGAAAAAATGCTATTCCAGATTGTTTAAAAATCTGAAACCTTTTCCAGAATGTTCTGTATTTGAGAGAGACATAATTCCTGTTTAAAAACGGATGTTTTTCTTGCTTGAATATGGTTTTGCTTTAAAGTGCATTTTATGTGAAATAAATAATGATTCCAAACAGTGAAGCAACAAAATTATAGGTTTCACCAAACTATAGAAGGTAAGAAATCTATAAAATTATAGTACAGATTATCATTAACCTTAAAGCAAGTCACGTTCCCACATCTAATTTTGATTTTTTTTTATTCTAAAAAACAAAGAATTAGTTGCGTCTCACAAATAAAGTTACTCCTTCCATAGTAAATCATTTGTTTAAGATTTCAATTCATAGCCGCAATACAATGTAAATAAATACATCTATCGTTTTATTTAAAAGAAAATAATTTATATTTCTGACACCATCAGCTGACACATTGAGTATGTATGTTGAGTAATGATTTCAACCATAACATATTTGGAGTGCTCTTTCTGGCCATATTATTTTTGTAGGTTTTAGATAGTTGCCAATAGAAAACATTGACAACTATTAAATGCAACTTGTTTTTCAGCAGAGCAGACATACATAGTGAAAATGCTGCAAAGTACTGCAGGGTACACAACCTGGCATTAGCTATGTACTAGCATGTTAGCCCACCGCTTACTTTGGCGGCTTCAGGTTATCCTGTCATATCTTACATTAAAAAAAAAAACAAAAACAAAAAAACAAAAAAAAAAAAAAAAAAAACACCGTCACTGTCTAGAGTCGAATGACTAAGCTGTGTCTTGATACCGTTACACGAGAGCGACAGAAAATAATACAAGATATTTTCTTGCAAAATAAGCTACATAGTTCAAGCAGCCCAACCAACATCGAACAATCGAAGTACACTAAAAGCGCACGCGGCAAACACTGTCCCATGTATGGAACGTTTTTATCGGACTTAGCCTGTTAGCTTACTAGCATTAGCATTTGAAATGCACATTCGGGATCCCTAAATAAGCTAACTAAACCTGTTTCAAGTGAAATACACATTTACCTCTTTACGACGCCTGTTTTGATTTTAATATTTCGTATCCTTGGATCTGCCATGGCTGTAGAAGAGAAAAGGAAGCCTTGCTTTGGGACGCTCTCAAGCTAACTGTGCAGAGAGCAGGAAGAGAGATGACGCAGTTCAGTGATGTCAAGTTGATCACAGAGAAGTGTTCTTCTTCTTCTTCTTCTTCTTCTTCTTCTTCTTGTCAAGTTTTATGGCGGTTGGCAACAAACTGTTAGTAGCATTACCGCCACTTACTGGTATGGAGTGTGGTTCGTGACGGTTTAAATATTTATCCTGATACATTCTACCCTAACTTCTTCTAAACATACATTCACACATTCACACTTAAAAATATATACATATTTGTGCACAGCTTTGTATATCATTCCTTCAATCACAAACACACTTACTATAATTAAATTCTATGAAATAATTTCGTTTTCTTTAGAAATCGAATAATTTTTGTTGTGTTTACTCCCTAAATTTATCCTCAGTATATCTAATAAATTAACCTTCTCCTTAATGTCTTCAAACTCTCTCCTCATATATCTTCTCTCTTTTTCATATTTATGACATTCTAATAAAACATGTTCTATAGTTTCATATTTATCACAGAAATCACATTTGCTCGTTTTATGTTTTTGTATTTTAAAAAGTGTATAATTAAGTCCTGTATGACCAAATCTTAACCTTGTTATCACTCTTTCCTCCTTTCTATTTCTTCTTCCATTTCTTCTTTCTCCTACCATCTTCTGAATTTTATAAAACCATCTTCCTGTTTTATCTTCATCCCACCTTTTTTGCCAAATTTCCATAAGTTTCTCTTTAATAATACTCTTTCCTTCTGATTTACTTATTTTAACTATAAAACTAATAGAATGTTTAATTGCCCTTTTTGCCATTTTATCTGCCCTCTCGTTTCCTTCTACCCCAATATGTGCTGGAACCCACACAAATGTAACTATCAGCCCCATGTTTCGTATTCTGAACAGTGTATGATTTATTTCTAATAAAATGTCCATCCTACTATCTGTTTGGTTATTTTTTAAACTTAATAATGCAGAGCTTGAATCTGAACATATTATTGTTTTTAATGGTTTTATGTCTTCTACCCATTGTAACGCTAATAATATTGCCAACATTTCTCCTGTGTATACTGATAATCCATCTGTAATTCGTTTTCCTATTTTTATATTGAATTCTGGTACTACAAATGCTATTCCTAGTTTCTCAGTTATTTTTGATGCATCAGTATAAATTTGAATAAATTGATAATAACTGTCTAAATGTAACTGTACTAAATTAATATCTACCGTGTACGATTTATCTTGTTTCTTTTCCATTAGTGACATATCTACTGTTGCTTCTGGTAGAATCCAGGGAGGTATAATTGATATTGGTGTTGTTTGACTCATTTCTAAACTATTCATTTTAAATTTTTTTATTTTATTTTCAATTGTCCATCCAAAACTCCTCATTTCTTTCTTTTCTTTTTCCCAGCATGGATTTAAAATGTCCAAAGTTGGGTGATCCACATTATTTCCTTGTAAATTTAACCAGTAATTAATTTCTAATTTTGTTCTTCTTAAATCTAATGGTATTTCTCCCACTTCTATTTCTAATGCTGCTGTTGGTGTGGTTTTAAATGCTCCAGTACATAATCTTAGTGCCTGATGTTGGATAATGTCTAATTTGGTTAGATGTGTTTTAGCTGCTGAACCGTACACTAAACAACCAAAGTCTATGTTGGATCTAATCATACTTGTGTAAATCTGTTTTAGTGATTTCCTATCTGCTCCCCAGTCACTGCCAGCCAAACATCTCAAAATATTCAAAATTTTCTTACATTTATCAACAACTTTTTGTATATGTATATGCCATTTTAATTTTTCATCAAACCATAATCCTAAAAATTTTATACACTTTACCTGCTCTAACTCTTGTTTATATAATTTTAATTTTATTTCCTTGTTTATTTTTTTTGAGTAAATAACATTACTTTCGTTTTATCAACTGAGAACTTAAATCCCCATTGCAACGCCCATTTCTCTATTTCAATAATAACCTTTTGTAATTTTTTAACAATAAAATCAACATTTTTCCCTCGTTTCCAAACAGCTCCATCATCTGCAAATAGTGAACACCCCATGTCTTTTTCAATATCTTTAAATACATCATTTATCATAATAGAGAACAATAGTGGACTTATAACACTACCCTGCGGAGTTCCATTTTCTACTATATATTTTCCTGAGGTAGATTATCCTATTCTAACTTGTATTTTCCTACCTGTTAAAAAGTCTTTATTCCATTTAAATATTTTCCCTTTAATACCAAACTTGTATAATTTAATTAATAATCCATCCACCCACATCATGTCATATGCCTTTTCTATATCAAAGAATACAGCCACTACACTTTCTTTATTTACTTGTGCTCTTTTAATTTCGTGCTCTAAACAGAGCGTTGGATCGTTAGTGCTCCTCCCTTTTCGAAAACCACTTTGATATTTTGATATATATCCTTTACTATTTAGATAATATACTAGTCTATTATTAATCATTTTTTTCCATTATTTTACATAAATTAGATGTTAAGGCTATTGGTCTGTAGTTTTCTGGGTTTGAATGATCTTTTCCTGGTTTGGCTATTGGTATTATAATTGATTCCTTCCAGTTCAACGGTAATTTTCCCTCCTCCCAAATTTTATTATATAGTTGTAATATTATATCTTTAGATTTTTCACTAAGTTGCCCTATCATTCTATACCAGATTTGGTCTTTACCTGGTGCTGTGTTTTCTGTCTTTTTAAGTGCATTGTTCAATTCCGTTTTTGTAAACTCAACATTTAACAAATTATTTGTTTCTTCAACGCTCTGTATAAAATCATTATATTTAATTTTTGTATTTTCTCTACCTTTTCTTCCATTTTCACTAATATTATTTGAACTATGAATTTTACTAAACGTTCTTGCCAATATTTCAACTTTATCTTCATCTCTTATTATGTTTGTATCATCTATTTTTAGTACAGGATAGTCGAACTCTCTTTTTATACCATTCATTATTTTGATTACCTTCCAAATTTTCTCTATTTTTGTTTCTTTCCCTATCGTATTACAAACATTTTTCCAATATTCTCTTTTTGCATTCTTTATAGTTCTCCTTACTATTGCTTGTTTTCTTTTATAATCAATTAAATTTTTATAAATTGGATTATGTTTGAGTGTCTTAAATGCTTTATTTCTTAACTTAATTGCTTCTTTACACTCATTTGTCCACCATGGAACCATTTTCTTATCATTCTTACTCCCTGATTTCTTTATAGATTTATCTGCTGCTTCCATTATTATTTTACCAATTATTAAATTTAAATCATTTATATCCATACTCATGTCTACTTTTTCTAAGTTTATTTGACTCAAATATCTAAATTTAGTCCAGTCAGCCTTATTAAAATTATACTTTTTCCCAATTTTTATATTCCTATTATTTAAATTTAGCCCTACTCTTACTGTTATGGGGTAATGATCGCTACCTATTGTAGATTTTTTATCAATGAACCAATCACAAATACCAGCTAAAACATTTGAGACAATTGTTAAATCAATAACTGATTCCATCCCCGTTCTTATATTGATTCTTGTTCCCTTTCCATCATTAATACATACTAGATTTTTCATTTCCATTATTTCTTCTATAATTTGTCCGTTTTTATCATTACATTTACCCCACACTGTACTATTTGCATTAAAATCTCCACACCAAATTACCTTCCCTTCCAAATATTCAGTTAACTCCTCCATTATTTCAATCGATAATGTTTTACATGGATTATAAAAATGTATTATTTTTAATTTACCTTCTTTTTCCCATATCTCAATTACCACATATTCTAGTTCTTTCCCTTTCCCCAATATCTGATATTGTATTCCTTTTTTGATAAATATTCCACATCCTCCTCCACTTCCCTCTGGTCGATCTCTTCTTACACTATCATATCCTTTGATCACAAAATCTAATGTTGTTTTTAACCATGTTTCCTGAACACAAACAATTTCCGGATGTTCTTCCAGCTCATTAATATAACCTTTAAGTTCCTGTCCATTAGCGATTAAACTTCTAGCGTTCCATTGTAGTATTAACATGAACTATTTTCACCCGAAGGTCCTGGTCTCCCATCTTCCTCCAACTTTTTATTTATGTTCTCCCATGATCCCTCTTTAAATCCCAAAAACTTTTCAGCTCCTCTCACTATTATTTTAATCTTCTCAGTTTTGTGTTTGGCTTGGTCAGTGCAGTTGATAACATAAGCTATGAATAATATTAGTTTTTCCACTGGAATTGTGGCTTTTTCTTCTGTCTGTACTTTGCTTTGTTGTGTAGTTTGTCTCACTGTTTGTTTAATCTCTCTTGTTTCCTGTTCCTTCACATTCTTAACTGCTTCTGCATAGCTTATGTTTTTAGTTGTTTTAATCCGTACCATTTCTTTTGCCCTTTTCCTTACTTCACATCCTCCAAACGTGACTCTATGGTTCCCTCCACAGTTACAACATTTTTCTTGTTCTTCTTTACACTCTTCTAATTTGTGATCTTCTCCAAATTTTGGGCATCTTTGCCTCCCTTTGCAGACTGCTGCTATGTGTTCATATCTTTGGCATTTGAAACACCGAAGTGGTGGAGGTACATATGGTCTGACCTGAAAATTGAGGTATCCTATTTTGATGTTTTTTGGCAGCTCTTCATCTTCAAATTCAATAAGGATTGACAAGCCTCTAATTTTTTTATTTTCTCCCATGATTTTTTTCTCCAGAACAGTTCTTTTGCAAATACTCTCCACATTTAAAGCCTTATTCTTCTGTTCTATATCTTTACATATTACCAATAGGTTTCCGTATCTCAAAATCTTTACCATTTCAAAATCTCCGATTTTCTTTTTTATTTCTCTTGATACCACAATGGGACTTATTTTATCCTTTTCTTCCTCATTTTTAAGTTTTAATATTACTTTAAATTCCTCCCTCACAACTTTCCTCCTGACCACCCTTTCTTCTTCTGAGCTACTTCCTTCCAATTCCCGTTTACTACCTTGACTGTCACCTTTTCCCCTTCCTTCATCAGTTTTATTTCTTCCACGACCTCTCCCTCTCCCTCTTCCCGCAGGCGTCCACCCTTCAAAATCCTCGTCTTCCTCATTTCCTATCTCCATTTCCATCCGAACCATTCACATACCAGTTTATGCCAAATCTGCCTTTTCAAAAGTAATGTTTCTGCTTTTGATTTTTCTGCGTCCAGCACAACCGTTTACCACACGTGCTCCACCAAGTTTTACACAGAGAAGTCGATCCGCGGAGTAGATCTTTATTGATTTTCCGGGTCATATATATAAACAAATATGGAATAGCATTTTTTCTTTAACTCAGGATAGGGCTGAAACAATTAATCGGATTAATCGATTATTGAAATGATCATAAACTCAAATTTTCATACATGTGGAACTATTTTAAATCAGGCTTCATTAAGGCTTCATTAAGTTATGACAAGGGCCTGTTCTTTACTGTAGTAATAAAATATGTGTGATGTCCCACCAGTTCTTTCTGCAGGAACTGATATCTATGAATTAAAACTTGTCAATCAACCAGGACTATATGATGAAACACCAGTCATCCTGCAGGAACCAATTATGTAGAGAAACTGGAATCTATAATTTAACACCAGTGTTTCCTGGGACAGGGATGCAATCCTCAGTTTTTATATAAGCCAACAGTTATCATCAAGCCTTTAAAATGTCATGTTGCAGCTGTTTAAAGGATTTCATTATGTCTTTACCAAGAACACACTAATCTGCTAATATAAATTTACTGTAATTTTGTTTTTATCTTTAGCTTCTTTGTAAATGATGTACACAAAAAAAAACAAAAAAAACAAAACACTTTCATTCATGAAGTCGCTTTTGGCTCTAAAAGTCAGAAACATTGGTGTCGGCACAGATCCGGCTCATGTGCTCCACATTAATTTTTCACCTCTAGTCCTCTTCATACCATCGTTATAGTTTCCTGTTAGAGTGACTTTTCTTTCTTTTTCCTTTTTTTATCCTCATTTTCAGTAACTAGAATAAAATGGCTGTTTACCTGCATCCACTCATGGAATTTAAGAAAAGACTTGACCACATTTGCACAACCCATATAATGAGTCTTTATTCGTATAATCAGTATTTATATCAAGTTGAGTGCTTTCTCATCCTTGCCTGTTCCTCCTGCACATGCTGCTGCTAAACAATATTTGAAACACAAAAGTATAGCTTGACTGTCAAAAAATAACTTTCCCTCTACATAAACATTTACGTAAAAATCTTATTTACAGTGCACAGCCTTCATATCTTCTTTACTTAAAACAAGAATCAAACTCTCCACACTTAAAAATCTGTCAAATGAGGGTTTATAGACCAAAAAAGTGTTTATATTTACAGTTTTCCACCTAAGCTAAACAATTGACATGCCTTTACAAAGCTGTTCTACAACGACGGCACATTCAATATCATTTGAATCGGTCTGCGTCTGATATTGATCTGTGTGATCTCAAAGAAAAGAATCAATTTCAGAGCCTTATCCAAGGCAACTTATGTCAAAGATTTATTCCATAAGTATAAAGTCCATACTTGTGCCAGATGCTAATAACACAAAAAGTTTATACATGTAAATAGCAGCATTCACTTTTTTATAAATCATTTTATGAATATCAAAAACACCTAAAACATATCACTTTTACCGCCAAGGTGTTAACCAAACTGATTAATCTTTCAGGTGTTATTTTAAAGTTTCATTAACAAGCTGAAAATCTTCCTTATATAGCAAATTATATAAAAATATATATATATTACAGTAAAAAGCTCTTAATATAGCCGATATTTATTATTATCAGAGAAGTTTAATGTTTTTTTTCAAAGCTATGTAGAGATAATATCCTAATGTCTTTGACTAATGACCACAGGGAGGAGAAATGGTTGTATTGCAGATTTCAGCTATATCTAATACCTAACACCTGCAGTTTGTATGAGCCTCACAAGTTCAGAAACAATTATTCATATATACGTCCATCTTCTGCTTATCCTGGGTCAGGTTGCTGCAGTAGCAGCTTCAGTAGGGAGACCCAGTTCCCAATGTGCTCCCAGGCCAGGTCTGACCGGCGTCCTCCCCCACCGTCGGAGCCAACTCACCACCAGGTAGTGGTGGGTGGAGAGCTCCAGCTCTCTCTTCACCTGAGTGTCCAAGACATGCGGCTGCAGGTCAGATGAAAAAACAACAAATTTAGTTCAAATTCGATCATTGAACTACAGCCTAGGGTGTCCTGGTGCCAAAAGCACATATGGACTTATGCTTGAACATGGTGTCTGTTATGGACAATCCATGACGAGCACAGAAGTCCAACAACAGAACACCACTTGAGTTCAGGTCAGGTAGGCCATTCCTCCCAACCACGCCTCCCCAGGTCTCACTGTCGATGCCCATGTGAGCGTTGAAATCCCCTAGAAGAACAATGGAGTCAATAGGAGCGGCACTCTCCAGTACCCCCCGTAAGGACTTCAGAAAGGGTGGGTAATCTGAACTGCTGTTTGTTCATAAGCACAAACAACAGTCAGAACGCGTCACCCCATATGTATGCGGAGAGTCATCTCTCACCGGGATGAACCCCAACGTACAGGGACCAAGATGAGGGGCAATAAGCATGCCTGCTCCTGCTCGGCGCCTCTCACCAGGGGCAACTCCAGACTGGAAGAATCTCCAGCCCCTCTCAAGGAGACTGATACAAGAGCCAGAGCCTTGCGTTGAGGTAAGTATAACTATCTCTAGCCACAACCTTTCAACCTCGCACACTAGTTCAGGCTCCTTCCCCACCAGAGGGGTGACATTCCATGTCCCAAGAGCCAGCTTCTTCAGCCAAGGATCAGAACGCCAAAGTCCCCACCCTCGACTGCCACTCACCAAACATTGCACCCGACCCCTTTGGCTCCTCCTACAGGTAGTTAGCCCATTGGAAGGGGGAGCCATGTTTCTTCTTCAGGCTGTGCCCGGCTCCATGGGTAACAGCGCTCGCAAGCATACCCCACCTCCAGGTCTGGCTCCAGAGTGGGGCCCCAGTGACCTGCGTCTGGGCAAGGGAACACTAAGTCCATTTGTCTTGCTCATTATTACAGGTTTTTAATATAATAAAAATATTGTTTTCTTTAAGAGTTTTGCATTTTCATCACTTCACTGAATAGAGTGTACAAGTAAAATTTTTTTGCGATCAAATCAGGGCAACTTATTTATAAATGGAGTAGTGAACCGAAAAAAAGAAAATTATTACAGGATTAGCATGACTTCTTTTGTTGTTTGAAGTTGCTGCCAGTCAGATTAATTGGTCTTGCACATTTTATCAGCAAAATGCTCAGTTGAGTTTGATACAGAAAGTATTGGAACTTTGATTTCCAAGTTTTTGTTTCAGATTTGAGACCGGAACTGTGATTGGGCTATTCCAACATATGACATTGGAATGATGTAAACCGCAATGTATCTCTGGCTTTATGTTTAGGGGTTTTTTTTATCTCGCTGCAGTACATCACTACTTCATCTCCAGTCTATGCTCTTTTGGAGCCTTTTAAAAACAGGCCAATTTATTGAATAGCATTATTAAATTTTAAAGAAGGAAACACATAATAATGATGATAATGGATATTTCATATGTAGCATATATATAATTTAAACAACCATTGGAAAAGTTCTAGAAATGTTCAAGCAAAAAAGCAACTACAGTGATTGTGAAGGCATTGATCTGATACTTATTCTCCTGCATAAACAAAGAGATACTCTTTGTAAAGATCAACATAATCATAAGATTTTGAGTGAAAAAGTAAAAGTGTCAATATCACAGGGAAGTCTATTTCAGCTTTAATAATACTGGGAGAAAAAAATCTAAGTTAAATACAGACAAAAACAAGGACATTTTTTCTGTATTAAGTAATAAAACATTGATTTTTATGAGAAATATATCAGAATGACACACATTTATAACAAATCTAAAGCATTCAAAGAGGTTTTAATAGTAGGTGCCCACCATTTCCGCTTGGCATTTTTAAGGAGTTTTACTCTGTGTAAAGCTCAGATATGCAGTTTGTCTTCTTCCTCTATGTGAAACCAAGATTCAAGACTATGGTGAGATCAAAAGAGCAATCAGAAAGCCAGATTGTTTGGCAAAGAAATTAACCAAAACTTCAGAAATTATATTTTTTTGACAAACAAGTCAGACATTTTACTATTTTGGCACCTGCACTGACGTCATTATGATGAATTAAACTAGATAGAGCATATAGAAGCTTTTAATCAATTGTGAAGCATAGGGGTTGAAGTCTCATGGTTTAGGGTACTTTATTCAGACCTGGCCAGCTCACCATCATTTAATCTTCAGTTTAATGCATATCAAAGGGATACTGATGGAATTGTAAGTTCATTGGCAAGAAGAAAAAGACAAGCAACATGGCTCAAGACATACAAGTAAATTCACCAAAGACAGGCTGAGTTATTAAGAAACGGAAGATCCTGGGCCTAGGTAAAGCCCATATCTTCATCTCCTTGATATGCTGTTTGATCATTTTAAACAGTCTCTAAAGGCAGAATCTTACAGCTGCAAGTTAGAAGTGTAGTAACTTTTCTTTTACTGATATCACAGACTGATAGATGACTAAAAACAAGCATCTCACTAACATTACTATGGGGTAACTAACCTCTTTTATACTGAGTAGAGTGTCCTAACAGTCCTCAGCTAGAAAATCATTATCTTTAATTTGATTGGTTTTATTGAGAAAACTCTTTTAATTCTTTTTATTCGATGGTAATTAAACTAGCTTCACACAATATGAACTGCAGGTAATTTATAATAAACCTACCAAAACACTGCAAATGTAACTTCTCTGTTTTTGTACATAAGTCTTTATTTTGTGATTGAACTTCAATGAAAACAAAATGGGTGATAATATTATAAAAAGTAGTGAAAACATAAATGAAAGGTAGTGCTGACTTTTCATCTGCTCTAACTGCACTGGGAGTAACAGCAGTGCACAAATTCAGTGCAGGCTATCAGGGAGAGCTATGGTGTGATTGCATCTGAGTGATGGAAAAAAAAAAGGAAAAAAACCCAGGGCTCTTTCCCTGCAGCTCCATGGCCGTTGATTATTGGTATTTTCCGAGTTTTCCAAACTAATAAGTGGCACTATCAAGCATTTGGAAGCGCCGGGAGACTGCAGACGGGCTGCTCGGCCTAATTGATATTGAGCGTGGCGCTGGTAGGCACGGACGGGGCCGCTGCTGGGTAATTTGCAGTTTAATCAGCGTTTGTAATGAGGGCCGCTGATTAGCGAGGGCTGGAAATAAAAGAGAGTTACAAGGAACGTCTGTCAGAGTCCAGCTATAATTCACCACTAATTGTAATGATTAGAGAAAACTGGATGACTTTGGAGTTTTCTATTGCTTCATGGTGACACTATATATAGGACTATGCCTGCCTATTCCAGCACCTTGTCCTTTACATGTCAATTTATTCTGGCAATTTTCTCCATCAGACATGACTTGTGAAAACACACCAGAGAACAAGGCTGAATCAAAGTGATTTGATTATCAAACAAAAAACATCTCATTTCGAAAATAGGGGTGGGGGTGGGGGGTGGATCTAGGGTGGATCTAGAAAGGACTCTTTTGCAGAGAAGGGAGAGATGTATTCCTTGAGACGTGCCGCGACCACTGCTGGAATAGCCAATGTGAAATTAGTGAGAAATGTGTGCATGAACGCCTTTGGTCAATTAGCGAGGAGAGGAAGAGGAGGCAGGAGGCGACAGAATCAGCTGGTGCTCTCATAGTGGAGGTCTGTCTGTTTGGAGAGAAAGGGAGAGAGAGCACACACACAGCAGCTGCAGCAGCTCCTCCATCCAGCCTGCTGGCAGCCCTCCCTCTCACTCTTTGAGGCTTCATGTGATTTCAACTGAATTATAATAGAGTTGGAGGAAATAACTTCTCTGCATGTGATGATAACCAGAAAAGGATATCTAAACTCACATTACTCCCCTTCAGTGCAATGTAACCCCAATGAAACACATTTTCTCATTTTCAAAGAACCTGATTTTGATTGTCTTGTTTTTAAAATGGCAACCAATTAGCTGTTTTATCTAAATACATTGAAGTTTTTTTTTTAACAAAATGTACTATTCAGAACGTAACCAAGTCATAATAATTTAGCAAATCGTTAGACTTCCAACCCAGCAGGGGCCCAAAAATGTTTTTTTTCTCACACAAAAAATGGGCTGTGTTGCACTTTTTCTTTCCTATTTGATCAAGTTTATAGTTAGAGTTACTCAGGTTATCCTAAGCTATCTCTATAGTTATGCTGCTATAGGCTTAGGCTGCTGGAGGACATAGGGACAACTTTTTATTATTCTGCTTTATTTTGCTTACCTTATTTTACAGTTCTGTAGTATTTTAAACACTTTATTTTCTCTCTACTTTTTCTCATAGTAGCTTCATCTGGTCTGGTTCTTTTTGGCTGTGGGACCATCCTGGAGGGGAATGTCAGCTGGTTTGCTACCATCAGCAACTCCAATTATGGAAGGAGTTTGATCTGTTTTTCAGTGCTCAGTCTAGTTTCTCTCCTAGAAGGAGCTTTGTGCTCAATGTTCACTGTGACTAAATGTATGTGCTCTCTTTCATCCCTTTCAACAGGAAAACTGGCTCAGAGCTCATCTCCTTAACCTTTTTTTCCTAGACAGAGGCACCTGTGGAACTAGCTTGCAATTACCTTCCCTCAGAAAGAAAGTATTTATGGATCCCTGCTTCTATGTTCCTTTTGTATGTCTGCTTCTGTCTCCTTGTACATCTTGTTAGCCTTGGCAGAAATCCACTCACAATAAGCCTGGTTCTGCTGGAGGTTCCTCCCAACATTGATTTTTTTTTTACTCTCCACTGTCACTGCATGCATTCCCGGTCAGAGTGAGTGCTATAGGGTCAACGACAAAACACAAGTAAACATATGTTGTCACGAAATACTCATCGTGGAAAAGCGAATCCTGCAAAGTCAATGACTTGATGGAATCAGTATAGTACATTCCTCTGCTCGACTTAAGGGTTTTACATATTGTCTGTTCATCATTGTGGTAAAATGTCACTAATGCAATACTGTTATTATTGTTACATAATCAAATGTAAAAAAACAAAAAAAAAACATGTTCAAAGGGTATGCATAGTTTTTTTCCCCAGATACTATGGATAAAATAATGATTGAGCTTCAAGAAGCTCCTTGGTGCAGCCACTTTTAGGGACCCAAGTGGTTCCTGTGGTTCTCTTTGGAATGCTGTCTGGTAAAACCACTATTAAAATGTAAAAAGCCTTCCTGGGCACTGCAGCTGAACAGATGACCCTTTTGGTATCAGGTGTGATGTGCAACCACACTGACCCTCTCAATCTGCTCCTTTGGTCGCTGACACAGCATGACAGGGCCGGACCAACCAGCGGGAGCCTGCAGGAGTCTGCCATCGATTCTCCGGCAAGAGGTTATCTATATGTGGTATTTTAATGTCACAGAGTCAAGCCAAATTGATAGTGATAAATATTTGCCGGAAGATTAGGTGAGGGGAGTGTGTCTGGGGCGTTCCATCTCAGACCTGTAACCCCAGCAGGGCTGTTCCTCTCTGTGTCGGATTAGCCCCATCCATCCAGTGTCAATGGCTGTCTTGTTGAGAAAATCAGTGGGTAAACACGGCTGACAGGGAGAGACAGAGCAGTGTGGGTGTTTGCGTATGTGTGTGTGTGTGTTTTGGGGGAGTGTTAGGTATGGAGGATAGGCTGCTGATTACTCATACAAATAGACTCCAAACTCTCTAGTCTCTTTGGAAATCTGTTTTCTCTCTGTTCACCTTATCTCCTCTCCTCTCTCCCCTATATTTACTCCCTTCCCTGCTGTCTCCAAGGACCCTCCCTTGCCCCCTCCACCAACCACCACCTGTCCTGCTGTTCCCACTTTGTCCCCATCAATCACTGCAGCATTGTATCCTGGATGTTATATAGAGTGGCTTAATATCCCCCCCTTCATCTCTATTCACTCCAAAAATCATTCTCCATGAGGGTCAAACCCTGCAGCTTCACATATGACCATGAGTGTGTGAGTCAGTATGTGCTTCTGTGCCAATTGGAAGATAATACAGAGGAATCAACCACCCGAAACAAGTTTGGTGCTTTTTCAGTACTGATCAAGTATTTTAATCCGGGCATCATTGGTAAAGCATTTATCTTAAGTTTCCTACCAAAATAATAAGTCCATTACCAGAATACCTAAACAATCACAACTGACACAAACATCTTTATTAATTAGTTCATTTGTTTTGTTTTTTATTACCCATTACAATTTACAAAGAAGCTCTCTAGAACCCGTGTTGACTCAACAATATTTCATAATTCTAGTTGCCATCTTGGACTTCAATCTTCCACCAGAGGGCAGAAGACAAGTAGGATTTACCTCAATAATGGCCGATGATATATTAAGCATTATATGGAAATAGTACAGTCTGATACCTGCACTTCAACAAAAAAGTAAAAGTAGTTTTCTATAACCTACTTATGAACTTCAATAAACAGCAGTTATAACTCATGGCTCTGGTATTAAAAGGCATATTTCATAAATGTCACCTGGTTTGAACAAGAATAAGGAACCATCAAAGGGGAGAATTAAGAAATAAGAAAGTATGAAGGTATTTAGAATATAAGTCAATAGAAGCAATTGTGAAATCTCTAGAGGGACATCAGGACCCTGGTGGCAGTGGTGCTAACTATGAAGTCACTGTTTCTCAACAAATATGTTAAACTACAGTTATTACCTTTCAGTATTTCACTTTAATGTGTTTAAAGTGTTTTCTTTTGAGCATAGCTGCAGAGCTTGTAAACATTAGTTAGCCATAGATCAGTTTTTTTAATAACATGCTGAAGTACTGCAGCTATTTAGAGCAACACTGTTTAATTCTTAGCCACTAGGGCCACTAGAGGCACTAGACCTGTAGCCCCCAGGTTAAGGAGCCCTGAAAGCAGCTGGCAACACTGTACCATGGCAAACTTAAACTGTCTCCTTCTTTGTTTTGGAAGACTGCTTTTGAACAGCAGATTGGGAAGCATGGAGTTAGGTGGAAAGATAAGGCCACATATAAAGACATAGCTCAACCCCAAAATTTGTTAAAAATGGCACCAAAGCGATCATCGCCAAAACACCCTGAGGGGCAGGCTAAAAGTGGGAAGTGTTCTGTGGGTTTAAGTAGCGTAACTGTGGGAAAAATGAATGAAAGTAGCAGCTGAGTTTGCATAGCCACATTGAGTCATGGGCAGTGAGCAGAGGGGTGCTAGTAGTTACTTCATGGATGGTCATACAAGATGGGAGAGTTTTTCCGACCCTCATCACTGGAGGTTGAGGGTAGCTTTGTGGTAACCTGACTCCGCCAGATGGATTTGCTCCGCATATCCATCTGGAAACCTTCCTTTGAAGTAATTTTGGGAAGGGCCGAAAATACTTGTTAGCTGATTGGCCTATGTTGGTGATAGATGGGCTAAATAAACCAATCAGATCAACGAAGCATATGACGTTCTAACAGCAACGACGAAAACACAACCACAAGCCAGGCTACTCTTGCCGAAACCAGTCGGGAGAAGAGCAAAAACATATTTTCCTCTGAGAAAAGCCTCCAGAGCAGTGTTTTGCTCTTTTTTCAGTGAAGAAATACTCTGTAATTCTGATAAAACTTGCTCGATAGCCACGCTAATGCTAGTTTCATTGGCTGAAGCTGCCATGTTCTTAAGACTGAACTGTCGCGCTTCTCGTTGTGTCACACCTCAACCCACCTCAAAGCCAACGCTGATTGGACGTTCGTTTGGTGAACGGCTCTAAATTTTCTTTAACGGAGAGTCTCCAGACTGATCTGCGAGTGAAACCTTGAAAGCTCGCGAGATCAGGATGGTCTAACGAGGCTAGCTTTGTGGAGCCCACTGGGCCTTACCTGTACCAGCTGATTGCTTAAAGGCGCTAACTTAGCGAAGCCCCAAGCTGGTGCTTCCAAGGCTAGGGAGGACAAAATGACTTATTTTGTCAGTGTGTCACTGAGCAAGTTCTAATTATAACCAAAAGAAGAGATACAATAATGAAAGCCTGATTGAAATCTATGCTTTTACCAACAGGAAAATCGAACTGCAATAGCCAAAGGTCAACCACTCAGCGCAATACTATTTTAAGTCAAATATTTTAGAACTAGAATATCTCCCATGAAAATATTAAAAGAAAGCACAATAACTTTCAAATATAACGGCTTATAAGCAGTTCATTGTAAAACTGTTGATTTTAGGGTGAGTTGCACCTTAATGTTTAATAGACATGTTCATCGGTTAAGATATCTTAGGAGTTGTCCCATTTTCCTGAAAAAAAAAAAATCGGTGTCAGATCCACCAGCATGGTCGTCAAGGTTACCACAATAGATCTTATTTTTCTTCAGAGCAGAAATTGTGTCGTAATTTCATTTTCTTTCAAGGTTTAGTTGTTTTGATCATTTATTTTTAGGTAACATTACTTGTTGATAGGTTTTTGTAAAAAAAAAAGATATGAAAAGTAGAAAAAGTGACGAGAGCCTGGAAAACAAATAAAGAATTAGACGGTTCCATAAATTGTTTGAGGCAGATTGGACTGTCTCCACAAATTGGAAGTTCCTTTCATTATCCCCCTGCCTTTTCTAGCCACTATGCATTGATTGTTCTGGTTTTCACATTTCTTCAACATAAATAAGGAGTCCATATGTCCAGTTATGACAAGCAGCACTGAGTGCCTACTTTGTTGAAGCTGCTAAATAGAGCTGCAAAACATAATAAATCCTAATCCCCTTTTTGCAATATCAAAACCACCAAGGAATGCTTGGATGCAATATTTAGTTGGCTGTTACATTTCAAACACTAAGCAGTCGTGCTCTGCATGCTAGGGGTATTTTTGGCAAGTTGAAAGGGTTCCTTTCGCAATTGATGGCCACAACTTATAAAGATAAAGGATGCCAAGACACAAAGGCACAAAGTAATGGGAACATTGTGATTATGGTACAGAAACATACTGAGAAAAATGGCTGTTATTGTAAATTATTTAGCCAATCCAATGTTTAACAAAAATATTACAACATATTTTTCTGATACTTTTGCACCTTAGATAAGTAGATTTCTTTTATCTGTCTCTTAAGACTGTGCTTCAAACACTCTTGTATTTCAAGAAGAGGAATTTTTCTAATTTTGCAACGCTTCCATTTTTAAGAACATACATATAATCCTTTCAAAGTCGTATTTGGTAAATATTAAAAACATAGCAATTTTTTTATATATGTATGTCCCCAAAGCTTATGTCTTTTCATTGGTATCATGCCACATTGCCTTTCTAGTTAATATTAAGGGAAGAGCATAAGTTTTAATAAAATTAATCTTCTTTTTCAAGCTCCCTTCTTAATGAAGTGATAACAAAATCTCATGTATTAAAGGCAGGATTTGTTAGGTTTCCGTTTCTGTTATATTTTTCTTTTGATGTTCAGTTTTGCTTTGCTCTTTGTTTTATAGTTTTTTTATGGTTTAATTCTTATTTTGTTGTGTTCTTTGGGTTTTTCTCAGTTACTGTTTCCGTCTTGGCTCTGTTATGTTTTTCTTTTGAGTTTTCAGTATTGCTTTGCTCCATGTTTTGTATTATTTGTAGTTTATTTATTATTTTGTTGTGTTTTCTAGTTATTTCCAGTCTAGGCTTTTAATTTGTTCCCCTCTGCTGCCCTCTTGTGTTCTCTTTTTCCCTAAATCTTTTTCTCTCCTGCTCTGTCCTCACCTGTTCCCAATCTTCCCATTAGCCCTCCCTTTGTCTCAGTCTTCTTTAAATATTCTCCCTTTTCAGTTCTTGTTTGCTGGGTCCTCGTCTAACGTTGTCTAACTTCCTCCAACTCGTCTCTCTGAGCCTTCCTCCTGGTGATAGTGATCCTCCTGATGTCTCCATGGCATCTGGTTAGTTTTCACGTTTTTTATTTTTGGATTATTATTATTTTTTTTTTGGACTCCTGGTTTCCTGTTAGCTTTTGGATTTTGTTTTCATTTTTTTGTTTTTTGAACTCCTGGTTTCCTGCTGGTTTGGTCTTTTTTTTATTTTGGATTACCTGCCTCTGTTTCCAGTTTAACCTTTCTTTAAATCATCACAAGGAATTTCACCTCTGCCTCCTTGCCTATTTAGATTTTTGTTTTTGGTGTAAGGTTTTGTAATGTTCTGCTCAGTAACAGTACCATTTCCTGTAGCAGAAAGATGTCTTGCTGTAAGTTTGTAGAAAAGGATGTGGAAGCTCAATGGTAAGCTATTTTAGCAATTGCAATGCAACCTCAACTTGAAAATGATACAGTTTGGGATACTACGCTTTAGCAGATATACATTTACACTTAGCATTTTTCTTTTTTTAAGACTGATGTTTTCTTATTTACCAGACAGAAATATGGTTATATCAGTCTGGCTGATCAACTGACTGTGCATCTGGTGAGGTCACTTCCAAATGAGTTCAAGACCATAAACATTGATGCTATTGCAGTAAAAATGCAGCAAAAAAATATATATATTTTTATTCTACAGCCTTAAAGGCTGGATCAGATATTTTTGTGTAGGTCTTCCTTCCTCAAGATGAATGCTGTTGCACCAGAGAAAATGTGCTTTTCTTATATTGAAACAGATTAAGAAACTAGTAGAATGGCATTAAACATTCAGAAATCTATAGAAGAATCTATTGATCATTTTGAAACAAATGTCCCTTAAATTCCGTTAAAGCCAAGTTTATCATATTTGATGCATGAGTTTTTGAGACTTCCTTATCATAAGAGTGATTTTTTTTTGTTCTTGAAAACCCTGAATTACACAGACATATGTAGTGAACAGAAAATGTGTAAAATATTATACAGAAATGTTTAATGTTTTAAAATTGATGCAAATAAATTCTCCAATTTAACTTATTCAATGCGTAAGTTTTTTTATTTCATTTTCAGAAAGTTAATTGGCAACTCTAATAAAAAAAAAAAAAAATTATTTAAATTTTTTTTACGGTCAAGCCTTATAGGGATAAACTTACACCATTTTATTTTTTTTATTTATATTCCACTGACACTTCATTTTTTGGTAATGGTTGCAGGCGCATATACAGTGGGGCAAAAAAGTATTTAGTCAGCCACCAATAGTGCAAGTTCTCCCACTTAAAAAGATGAGAGAGGCCGGTAATTTTCATCATAGATATACCTCAACTGTGAGAGACAAAATGAGGAAAAAAAATCCAGAAAATCACATTGTCTGATTTTTAAAGAATTTATTTGCAAAATATGGTGGAAAATAAGTATTTGGTCAGTTACAAACAAGCAAGATTTCTGGCTCTCACAGACCTGTAACTTCTTCTGTAAGAGGCTCCTCTGTCCTCCACTCGTTACCTTCATTAATGGCACCTGTTTGAACCCGTTATCAGTATAAAAGACACCTGTCCACAACCTCAAACACTCACACTCTAAACTCCACCATGGCCAAAACTAGAGAGCTGTCAAAGGACACCCGAAACAAAATTATAAACCTGCACCAGGCTGGGAAGTCTGGATCTGCAATAGGTAAACAGCTTGGTTTGAAGAAATCAACTGTGGGATCAATTATTAGAAAATGGAAAACATACAAGACCACTGATAATCTTCCTCGATCTGGGGCTCCACGCAAGATCTCACCCCGTGGGGTCAAAATGATCACAAGAACGGTGAGTAAAAATCCCAGAACCACACAGGGGGACCTAGTGAATGACCTGCAGAGAGCAGGGACCAAAGTAACAAAGGCTACCATCAGTAACACACTACGACGCCAGGGACTCAAATCCTGCAGTGCCAGACGTGTCCCCCTGCTTAAGCCAGTACATGTCAAGGCCCGTCTCAAGTTTGCTAGAGAGCATTTGGATGATCCAGACGATGACTGGGAGAATATCATATGGTCAGATGAAACCAAAATAGAACTTTTTGGTAAAAACTCTACTCGTCGTGTTTGGAGGAGAGTGAATGAACACCATACCTACAGTGAAGCATGGGGGTGGAAACATCATGCTTTGAGGCTTTTTTTCTGCTAAGGGATCAGGACGACTGATCAGTGTGAAGGAAAGAATGAATGGGGCCATGTATCATCAAATTTTGAGTGAAAACCTCCTTCCATCAGCAAGGGCATTGAAGATGAAACGTGGCTGGGTCTTTCAGCATGACAATGATCCCAAACACACCGCCCGGGTAACGAAGGAGTGGCTTCGTAAGAAGCATTTCAAGGTCCTGGAGTGGCCTAGCCATTCTCCAGATCTCAACCCCATAGAAAATCTTTGGAGGGAGTTGAAAGTCTGTGTTGCCCAGCGACAGCCCCAGAACATCACTGCTCTAGAGGAGATCTGCATGGAGGAATGGGCCAAAATACCAGCAACAGTGTGTGAAAACCTTATGAAGACTTACAGAAAACGTTTGATCTCTGTCATTGCCAACAAAGGGTATATAAAAAAGTATTGAGATGAACTTTTGTTATTGACCAAATACTTATTTTCCACCATATTTTGCAAATAAATTCTTTAAAAATCAGACAATATGATTTTCTGGATATTTTTTTTTCTCATTTTGTCTCTCATAGTTGAGGTATATCTATGATGAAAATTACCGGCCTCTCTCATCTTTTTAAGTGGGAGAACTTGCACTATTGGTGACTGACTAAATACTTTTTTGCCCCACTGTATATTTGTGCAACTAAATGAAGTTACAAACATGATACTTAAACAAGCACAATCTTACAAAACAAAAAGACTATTCAGCAAATTCCACTGTGGAAGTTCAATATTTTGTAAAATTGAGATGAATTTTGCTAAGGACTTTTAGAGGAGGATACGGGGCAGTGGCCCAGGGTGTCAGGATTTTGTGGGTGCAGCCATTTTTAGCAGTTGTCTTTGGTTGTTGTTTTATATTTCATAAAATACATCCTTTACCCCCATAGACGTTGATTTGTTTTATTGTGTTGTATTTTCTTATTGGTATTTTAAATTCAAGTAATATTCAAACATTGTTTTTAATACACATTTTTTGAAATTAGAAAAAAATAACCTTTAGTCTCATATGGACAGACTCATATATACATATATCAACCCTAAAAATATTTATTTAAGTTTAATTTAATTTTGAGATTTTTTTAGATTTGTTTTTTGTTAGTTTTTTCGTAACATATGTGATATCAATGTATAAAGAGAATCAAGATTTTTTTAGAAATTTTTTTGATTAATACAAATTTTGAGAGGTATTATTAATTATTATTAATGAGCATTAATTAAAGTGATCTATAGTATAGAAATATATTTTCAGTTTGAACTCTTGCTAAAATCAGTTAAAAAGCAGATCTATCTGACCAACTATTAGTCTTTACTGCTCTTATTATCTTTACCGATTTATAAATATTAATTTGATTTCACATCTTTTTATTAGGTAATTTTTTTTTTTGTCGAACTTACTCTCTAAAAATAAGACTGAAAAATTATAAAGCTTTAAATGAATGTCTTAATTAACACTGTCAAAAAAAAACTACTTTCAAAACTCAACTAGGGAAAAAAACTGATCTTAAATGTCTAATTTTGGTGAATAAAACAAATTTATTTTAGAAAAACACAGAAAGAAACCAGTTTTTTTTTTTTTAATATTGACTTATGATTTAGATCTAGAAAATACAAAACATTCCCAGTTCATCATGTGACCAAAATCTATTGTTATCCTTTTTTTTGTTAGTTTTTTTTTTTTTGTATGTATCTTAAATTAGTCCTTTAGCCCCCTATTTGAAATAAAGACATCATGTCTCCACCGTTATAGCTGTGTTTTATGAGGGGTCCGTGACAGATAGGGGCTCCTTGCCACGCTCGAGCGGGCCCCTTCACTCTGCTCCCGGCTTGTTTACATAGCACAAAGACCATTTCCACAGATTAAACAAATCACCCCTGGAGGTGGACATCTATAATCCACTAACGGGTCACCATTAAGACAGTTATAAATGCCTGTATGTGGTGTTGGGGGTAGAATAGATGTCCGTGTCCAAAGATGACCTTCCCTGAATACAGTACCTGCAGCTCTGCGCAGTTTATTACACCACAGCAGAAAAAGCAAAAGAGAAGGAAGACAGAACGGCTTTGTCACAAAATGTTTTATTAGATTCCTATGAAATGTTTTTTTGCAACAACAAAACAAAAAAGATTTCCCCAAAACCAGCCTCAGTCCACACTCTCAACATAAAGCCTAGTGTTAAGGATCCATAACCATTTATCTCCTTTTATGACCCCATGAAAGACTTTGAGACAGCCATTATAATAACAGGAGACATTTTTTCAACAAATAGAGCGCCCAGTGAAACAGATCAGTAAAACACAGAGTGGATCCTAGACCAATTTAATTCATCATTCCACATTACAGCCTTATGAATTGTTCAAATTTGATAACAAGCACTCAATTCACTCTATTATGTAAGTTAAATTAGACTTTACATTTGAAAAAAAAAGAAAAAGATAAGTTGTAGGGTAATTCAATGGGTTCTTGAATCAAACGTAATTTGGGAGTGAATTTGTTGTATCTGTCACAAATATTCACAATTAGCAGCGGTAATTATTTGATAGTTTCTGCAATTATGGCCTAAACGGTTAAATTCAGAACTGTGTGGAGGCCTAATTGGCCTAAATGTGATATTTTGCATATTTGCATAATGAGGAAATTGGTAGAAAATTGTGTTCATTCATTTGTGAAAAATCCTATGAATTTTATGAATTCCAAAGGCCTGCTCCTGCAGTCTGTGACTTTGCCGGCTGCTCCCCGAGGAGCCAGTTGGAAAGTGGGGCGCAGGCAGGGCGCCAGATGGAGGTGATTTAAAAGAGAGAGGAGAAACTGAAGGCAGGATTTTACAGAACTTCCTGTCTGCAGTTGTAAACTAGTTAAGATCTAAGTAGGCTTTTTAGTTGTCATGTATATGAGCCTGCACTATAAATAATATTTTTTCTCTAGTTATTCTGGTATCAAATCCATCTATATATAAATGTATAAATCGGTGGGTTGTGCTGCAGCCTTGATACAAGAAGGGTTCAAATCCTGCATGGGGTTTGGTTGTTCCTCCCCTGCATGTGATGATTTTCTCTGAGTAAAGCCTAAAAAAATGACTGGCTAGTTCTATATTTTGAAATGCCCTTACTTTTGATTGGGCATGCACAAATGTGTGTATCATCTGTCTCTGTGATGGATTGGCAACTTGTACAACTTAAGGGGAGTGTGGCCTTGTGGTTAGGGCATAAAGCATGGAATCCTGAGGTTCTGAGTTTGAGCCCCACTCCCACAGACTCACACATTAGCTGTCTGAGCAAAAGACCCTTAACCCCACACTGCTCCCCAGGTGCCCCACGATGGAAGCCGACAGCTCCCCATGGGGATAGGTTAAATTCAGAGGTAGATTTCTCCAATGTGAGATCAATAAAGTTCAATTATTATTACAGAGTGTGCCCACTCTACAATGGCAGGTGGAGAATAGAACCAGCAGTGATGTTTCTTGACCAAATAAACAAGAGGCACCAAGTTGGGGGCAATGTTTTACTGTTGCTTTTCATCACGGGGCACAAAACAAACAAACAAAAAGATTTAAAAAAAAACAAAAAAACAACAACAATTGGACAATAGAGCTTTGATATATATTTAAATTGGCCACAGAGCCTCAACAAGTCTTTTTTGTGCTCTGGAACTGTAGCAAAGCTGTGATTCTATTTGAATAAAGCTGAGGCTAAAGTGCAACACCCTAACATACTTCTGCAGCCATGTGTCCATGAAGTTCTGCTCAGAATCCATGCAGACATAAGCAACATTTTTATGAATACCTGTCTCACTACGCTGGTTGGATGGAACAAGTTTCATACCGAAATGTGACACCAAGCTTAAAAGGCTCCACAGCCTGTGGCACCCAAGATAGAGGGCGAACTTTACCAGTGATACCATGGCCGCTTCAGTACAGGGGTCATAAAAGAGCCCAGGATCATTTCCAAGGCTCTGGACCCTGTAGGCCCCTGTCTAGAACTACCCATGTTCACCATCTTCTATGTATTCCTGCAAAGACAAGTGTACGGTGACCAGATGTCCCAGATTTCCTGGGACAGTCCCCATTTTGTACCACCTGTCCCCAGCTAAAGCTGTGCCTGGAATGTCTTTGATTTTACAATTTTTATGAATGAGGGGGGGAAATGTTGTTTATAAACTGTTTTTGTAGTAGAAAGAGCCCAAAACGGGCATGCTTCGGTGGGCAGTGGTTAGTGCACGTGATAGCCAACCCGGGTTCGAATCCAACCTGTGGTCTTTTGCCACATGTCTCTCCCCCTCTCTCATTCCCCCTTTCCTGTCAGCCTATGTCCAAAAAAAAAACACTAGTGCCGTTAGAAAACTAAAAAAGAAAGTGCGTGAGCATGCTGTGTGCAGAAACAGCTGTTAGCTAGCTGGTTGGCAGCTGTTAACATATAGATAAGGAGCAGAGCGCACCACTTTTAAAATAGACAAGGAAGTTTGTTATCAGAAATGGTCGCATGTGTCCTGTGTTATGTCGAGTGTGTTAATCAGTTCATTTGATTTGAATTGGGCTGATCATTGTGATAATTGTTTGGTTCTTGCCCAGGTTAATAAAAAAAGGGGCTTTAGCGTGCTTTATTTTACTAAAGATGAGGACCGGAAATGTAACATAAACCAAGCTAATCAACAAAAAGTAAGATAAACCATTAGCTGCAGCTGGCATGAGGAAATTGACTCTGATAACATTAAACTGAAAATGGAAAACTCCTTGTAAGGCGTTAATCTGGTTGGATGGTTCTCCAGGAATCAACAAGGGTTCGCCTAAAGATGTTTTAGATCTGATTGGTGACCTTTAGTTTATATGTTCAGAGTTAGTTATTGTAAGTAGAGTTATAAGGTGTTTGGCCGAATTTGTAAATACATATTAATAAATACGGAAAAAAAAACAATGAAAGCAGCACTGTCCAAGTTTCTTATTTTGATTTTCATGATATGTATTTATTTTCATCTATGAGACAGAAATGTCCCCAGGTTAGATTAGATCTGGTCACCCTAGACAAGTGGGTTTATAGGACAGAAAAATGGACGGAAATATGAATGTATATACACACAATAGTAAATGGTAGGAAATGTCGTGACAATGAGAAAGCATCTGAGTTGCAGGGATTATTTTTAAGAAGGTCGAGCTTCCATAACGACAGTGCTAATGCTTATCGTTACTAGCAAGCTGGGTTTCTAATCTGACTCATAAAGGCCATATCTAAGCTTTAATTATGAGGAAAGGTGTTAAAGGTCCAATAGTCTGCACAATTTTACAGTTTTTTCACACTTTTTTTAGACTGGCAACCTGTCCAGGGTGTAACCCGCCTCTCTCCCATAGGCATGGAATAAGCCGGAGAAGATGGACAATTCTTTTTATCTTTTCTTTTTTATAATTTGTGGACAAACCAATATGATCTGAAAAATTTGAGTCAAACTAATCAGGTTGAGTCTGTTTATTTTAAAACATTAATAGTTTTTCTAATTATTTTATCTGGGTTTATAGCGTTGATGAAAACAAAATGACCCTGACTTATAAAAACTGATGTGAAATCAACCAAAATACATTTCTCAGTACAGACAAATATCATTAAAATATCATTCTGTCATGTTCGGTTTAAGGTTTCTAACCCACATGCAGAACACACGGAAACAGGAGAAAAGTTCAAAGGTTTATTGAACAAACACAGTGTCAATAAAGAACTGACCCAAGGGATAATCTGATCCAGGACTGGTCACGACTGGGTTCACTGCAGAGGGGGATGGAGGGGTTAGCTGATGTCCAGGTAATTTGCAGGATGAGAGAGTGCAGGTCTGTACCTGTTCTGGAGTTTGAGCAGAGTGGCAGAGGGGGGGAACCAGGAGGGTCCAGAGGCTGTCGGCAGGCTGAGGGCTAGGCGGAGGCAGAGCTTGGTTTGAGTGCTTGCAGATCACAGGTTTGAGTTTCCCTTTCAGATTCTTCAGAGAGCGGGCAGGCAGGTCTTTGACAGGTTTGATTTTCCAGGGTTCTTCAGAGATCAGACAGACAGACTTCCAACAGAGAAACTCTTCAGGGTTTCTGGTTTCAGGCAGGTTCAACCTGGAAAGCAGAGAGGACAAAAACGGATTAGGTTCTGGTTCAGGTTTTCTGGGAGTCAGAGATTCAGACAGGCAGGTTGGCTCAGGCTTGCTAACCATAACTGGCAAAACACTCTGGCGCTGGAGTGATGTCCTCTGCCTCCTTATATACTGGTCTCCTGATGAGCAAACGAGCAACAGGTGGTGCAATCAGCTCCAGCTCCAGGAGACCTAGAACCCCCTCTGGTGGAGAAAAGTGGACAGACCTCCACATCCCAACACATTAAAGTTTTTTTTTTCTTTGCAGATATTTCTTTCGTTCCTGTAATAATTTTATTTCATACTTGCCTTGTTTCATTTCATGTCGCCAACGGATTCTTTAACCAGCTTATTCTTAACATACCACATCATGATCATGTATGTGAAAATACTGTACATGCAGAGACATGATGTCTCCATTAACCATCGTGAAACTTTCTGTTTCCAATAAAAAGAATAGTTGATCTTCTGGTTTTGCTGTGTCACCCTGACCAAATCAAACTTTAACCAAAGAACAAGCTGGCATTGGCAGGTAAGACCTTTAACTACCTATACCTGCTTCACACAATAAGAGACTAAGCAGAATCAGTGTAGTTATTAAGCATTCAATTAGAATCTACACATTTAATGCTGTTTTGTTGCAATGCAACAAGAAAGCTGTTTTAGGATTGAACATTGCACTGCTTACTTATTTTGTTTGACAAATTAGAGATTGCATTCATAAAATTAATTCGTTAGTTTAACAATTTAATTCTGCACGTTTTTGTCAACTTACTAAAAGAAAGGGGTTAAAAATGAGCTTACCTGATCAGCTTGAATTTCCTTGCTTAAATTCAGGCTGAGTTTCATGTCCAGTGGAACCAGTCAGAAAATCCAATGCAACCAGTTAGCCTCAGAAGTCAACTAATTAATAAATACGAGCAAGCCTTTCTGTAATTTAATGTCAGCGGTTTTGTGAAGGTCTCATATTTTTTAGGGTACATTAGTGAATGAAAAGCCTCATGAAATCTAAGAAATACAGCATACAGGTCAGTGATAAGGTTACTGGAACGTCAGAAGCAGGGTTAGCTTAAAAAAATGGACGGTTACCATTTGCTGCAGATCTTTTTCCAGAGATAAATTAAATGGTTTAGATCAGGGGTCTTCAACGTTTTCCAGGCCAAGGACCCCCAAACTGATGACAAGATGGAGCGGGGACCCCCTAATTATATATATTGTATGAAATTATGTTATATCAAACTGGTCCTCTAGTCACCCTATTATATATGGAGTAATGTAACAGAAGTATTTTCTCCCTGGGATTATTAAAGTATTTCTGATTCTGATTCCTGGTTGATGGGACAGGTGTTGTGAATGAAACGGTGCCCAGCTTGAAAGAGCTCCTGTGTGTCACTGAATGTGTGCATTGATGACTGAAAGACATATTCTGCCTCCCTTTATCTGTTTACTACCGTGTGTTAAATTCATGTTAATGTGTATTTAAAGACATTTAAATTAGTGGAAAAAATTGCACGGGGGGATAATGAAAAAAAACTCTAATCAACCAAAACTTTCGCGACCCTCATGCAACACCTCTATGGACCCCCTAGGGGTCGTGGACCCCTGTTGAAGACCTCCGGTTTAGATTAATAGCCAGAAACTGTGGCACGACTAGAAAAACTGGCATTTAAGCGTCTTTCTCCTTCCAATGCAACAATCATTTCAACCTCAATATGAACAAGCTAGGAAAACATCGTACTGTAACTCAAGCAATTATTGGCTCAATATAAATATTAGTATTAAACCCAGGCCACACTTTACATGCTTTTTGACAAATATTATAACTATCTACGAGTTTGTGGTGGTCTAACATATAAAATTCAATTTTAACAGAATTAAGTTTGAGGTTGTAACCAGGAAAACTGTTTTTTCATTCAACAAGATATTATAGAATGTAACACCAGTAAAATATCAGTAACAATGTTCGTTTATTTTTAGTGGAATTGATTACTGCAACGGTGTTTTCACAGGTCTGCCTAAAAAGTGGATCAGACAGCTGCAGCTGATCCAGAACGCTGCTGCCCGTGTCCTCACTAAGACTAAGAAAGTAGAGCACATCACCCCAGTTCTAAAGTCCTTACACTGGCTCCCTGTATCTCAGAGAATAGACTTTAAAATACTTCAGTTAGTCTATAAATCTCTGATTGGCTTAGCACCTAAATACATCACAGACTTGCTATCAGTGTATCAACCCTCCAGACCACTCAGGTCTTCTGGCTCCAGCCTGCTCTGCATACCTAGAACCAGAACTAAACATGGAGAAGCAGCATTTAGTTCCTATGCTCCACTAATCTGGAACAAACTTCAAGAAAACTAAAAAAAAGAGTGGAACATCATTAGTTCAAATTTTTAATTTTTTTTTTGTTTCTGCATTTTTTATTTTATTTTTTTTCCTACTTGCCTTGATTCTGTTTTATTTTCCTATATTTTAATCATATAAAGCACTTTGCATTGTCTTTGTACTAAATTGTGCTATACAAATAAATTTGCCTTGCCTTGCCTTTATAAGGATCCATTGTTGAATAAATATTTTCTCTGCCTTTGTGACAGGAATGCCTGTTTTGTAAAGGTAAAAAAAAAAATGATGAACTCTTTCTGTAAAGCAAAGGCATCTATTTCCTCTCAGTTGACCCAATGCTTTTTTCTTCCTACCTTTTTATCTGTAATTTTTCTAGGGAAAAATAGGAGCGCATTAAAACCTGATATTGATGCTCCATTATCTTATTGGGAATCAGTTTGTTTATGTTTTGTGTTTCAAGAATCATCCAAATTAATTAAAATTTGACAGTTCCAATTAAAACTGTAGCCCTATAATATTATGACGAGGTTCCCGCCGGGAGGTGGGCCGCCTCAACACAAACAGCACTGGTTTAATGTAAAGGTTGAGTGAACGGATCACAGAGCCTTGACGAGGAGTTTTCGAGAGCGTACGCGCACACGTGCCTCTTTCCCCTTTATTGTGCTTCCCTGCCATTACCCAGAACCTCATAAAGCTCATAGACAATAATGATCCTGCCATAGACTGTAATGATCCCGCCATTTCATGGGGTATTACACTATAATGATGATAGTTCTTCCCCTAACATTTGCATCCCATCCAACCTTTAGCTGCTGAGCAGCACCTCCATCTTACCTGGTAATTTATAGAGCAAGGGCGTGAATAAGACTCTCTGGAATAACACCATCCGCCACGAAGATTTATTACGAGAATGTTAACCCAGAAGGCAAAAATAATCCACCTGTAAGGTTTGTGGGGGAGTTTTTTCTTTTTCTTATGTGGTCAGTGTTCAGAAATAGAGACATTCCTGCAAACCCACCAATGACAGAAGATAAAAGATGATAGTAAGGTGGGTGGGAGACCTGGGAGGAGAGGGGAGGGAATTAGGGCGTGGCAGAATCATAAAAATACTCGACGGGGAAATGAGTTGAGAGGGAGACAAAAAAAACAAACTCGACTGTAGACGTGCTCTTTGGCTCACAAATTTTTCTCCACTGTTCTTTACAAACAGAGAGACAATGAGTGGCACAAAGACGACACACTCTCCAACACACATGATTACGGGAAGGGAGGGGTTGAAAAAAAAAAAAAAAACAAGCCTGTGCGTATTTTACTCTGAGAGTTAATGGGAATAAAATACCTTGGTGGATGAGTGCAGATGTGTTTGATACAAATAGTCATTTTCCTATTTGCTGCCTCATTGAGCATGATGAATGATGGGAGTAAGGGAGGCGGCGTGATGAATGGCAGCACCTTGGCTCCATTGCATGCCCTATTGATTCTCCTTCTTTATTACTCCTACAACCCAGCTGGCTGCTCCTGCCCTCCCTATACTCTCTGTTCTCCACTGACGGGGGGAGAAGAGGAGGAATAGGTGTGTTTGTTGGGGGGGGGGAGTTCTTCCTACTGTAAGGCCCCTCCTTCTACAAGAAATGGCATAGCACTGTGTGAACATGCAGGTGAACAAGCACGATGCGTAAGTGTGTGTTTCTTGCGGTCTGCTGGGAATTCACGGATAGGGGGGAAAAAATGAGTTTTCTGATTAGCAGATTAGAGGCCAGGAGTCTCTAATAGGGACTTGGCTGGGAGCAGCTTAGTACGATGGAGCTCCCAGATTACCAGTAGGGGTTGGAGGGGCTGATGTGGGAGGAACAAAACACCTATTAAGATTATACCACATTTTAAAAGTAAAAGAGAGTAAGGTGATATGGGAACATTCGGGGTTACTTAAATAACTTTGATGATTATCAGAAATGAATCAAATACATAACAGTAGCTTGATCAGCCAGAATGACTTAGATGGGGCATAAGTAGGTAAGGGCCCAGTCTCACCAATCACAGCCCTAGAGGGGGGAGTTTAAAATACAGCCACAGTTACCCATAATGCAACAGCGCTTTTTTTCATAACCATAACAGTAAAGACTGCAACCACAGTGGAAACATTTTTAATGATGCCCTTTATTATGTCCCGAATGAGCTAGAATTTGAACAAGTGGCTGCTGTAGGAGCTTTTGTTTACAAAATTGATGTTTTTGTGTCACACCTGTAGTCATCTGATTGGTTTTTACCTATTGTAACTCTGTTAGTCCTGTCTTTTAAATCATACTCTACTCATCCTTTTCCAGAATGATGCAACGTATAAATGGCGTAGGTGCTCTGACTGGCCAGGCTAGCTTAAAGGTTTTTTAATTTTTAATTTTTGTTTTATAGATGCACTCTGGTAATAACACAAATTGGATGGATGTGATGAAATCGTCGTAGACTAACTTTGCTTTCTATTTTGTTTCCAAAGTGGGTTTAGTCAGGAATTTCCCTTGGCCTCCAGAGAATTTTTAAGTAGGTAAAAAGCGGTACTAAAACAAAATATTGTCATGTTTGGTTTAACGTGTCTAACCCACATGCAGAACACTCAGAGGCAGGAGAAAAGTTCAAAGGTTTATTAAAGAAGAATGTACACATTCAATGATCAGATCCAGTGGGGAACTCGTCTGGTTACGAGTGGGTTCTGAAAGGCACACAGATAAATCAGATCCAGGAAGAGAATGGACTGGTCACGAGTGGGTTCACTGCAGAGGGGGACAGAGGAGTTAGTGGAGGTCCAGGTATTTTGCAGGATGAGAGTGTGCAGGGCGGTACCTGTCCTGGAGTAGAGCAGAGCAGCTGAGGGGGGGAACCTTGAGGGTCCAGAGGCTGTCGGCAGGCTGAGGGCTAGGCGGAGACAGAGCTTAAATTGAGTGCAGGCAGATCACAGATAGAGTTTCCTTCCAGTATCTTCTGAGAGCGGGCAGGCTGATCTTTGACAGGAATTATTCTCCAGAGTTCTTCTGAGAACGGACAGGCAGATCACCGGCAGAGAAACTCTTCAGGGTTTCAGGTTTCAGGCAGGTTCAATCTAGGAAGCAGAGAGGAGAAAACAGATCAAGTTCAGGTTCAGATTCTCAGGGAGTCAGAGGTTCAGACAGGCTGGTTGGCTCAGGCTTGCTAACCGTTACTGGCAAACACTCTGGTGCTGGAGAGAAGTCCTCCGCCTCCTTAAATACGGATCTCCTGATGAGCAGATGAGCGACAGGTGGTGCAATCAGCTCCGGCTCCAGGAGATCTCGTACGCCCTCTGGTGGAGAAAGTGGACAGACCTCCAGATCCCAACAAATATTTACAGTCTACAGTTGCCTTAAAGCATGTTGACAATACCAGCTTTATTTTTGGAATCAGGCCTGGTCTTAGGAGATTTTAAATCACTTACACCAGGTATTTTTACCGTAATAACCTAACCTATATAGTTGAAATGGGATCTCCAACTTCAGTCTTTAAGACTAATTGCTCTGCTTTTAGATGAATCCCTTATCAATCAAACCTGATCAAATAAGTGGCTCGTTACCATGTCAATGCCAGATGCAATGGCATGTTTATGAAATGGTCGATCGTTTGATTAATCTCTGTTAGAGCAGAGATGCCCGTAAAAGTTGCAAAGCCGTAGATCTCGAGGAGTAAACCTAACCAAATATTTTAGTTTAACTAAGTGATTATAATGCTTAACTCAACAGAGTAGCTTAACAATCTGCATACCTGTTTATGGATGTGTTTGTTTGTCCAGCCAGAGCTTTAAGTGATCAGTCTGACTAGAAAAGCGTTCGATATATTCGATCCAGTTACGTTTTAAGTAGTTGTTTTATTTTGACTAAACCAAACAGATTCACTGCTATAAATTAACAGAATAAATGTTATTCCTTATACTAAACAATGAAAATGTATATTTGCTTTAGCTTTTTGTAGTTCTTTTCTTAAAGGCTGTAGCCCCGGTTTTGACCAGGATCATCCATGTTCATGTCAGTCCCGTAATAACGTCCAGAAAGTGGATTCATCACAACAGTCCGGACCTCCTATCCTACCATGGATAGTGGTTGGACTGTTGAGTCCCCAAATAGGTGAAGGGACAGGAGGTGGGAGCTACAACATGCCCCTATGTTCTCAGATTTATCTGGTAGCTTCTTTCAGGATCTGGCCTCCCTGCACTCCACCGCTTGTTAACTCACCTGCCCATCAAGCTGCCCAGTGCAAATGCTTCTTGGTTTTCTCATTAGATGTCAGATCCCCCCGCTATTCCTACCAGCCACTTTCCCTGTGCTGCTCTTGTGGTTTACTATTTTGGATCCCCCTGGACTCTAGTTTTTTTTAAAGTTGTTCTTTTATCAGTACAAATGTTGTTGTTTTTTACCTCCTTGAATTTGGGCCATGCTCTATACCGTTACAGGACAACCTCACAATAACTGTTTTCAGATACTCTTTCTTGCTCTTATAAGTGAACCATGCCTTCTTGACTTGGGGTTGGTTAAGTAAGAGATAAAACAAGCGTCATATAGAAATCAGTTTGAGTGACAACTCTGTGTTTTCTGTAGTGGAGTCTAAAGAAGAAGAGTGAACAGAACTCACTCTGTGGGACTTTAACCCCGTTCCCATTGGCTCTGTCAAAACAAAGGCCTGCTCATCCATCCGTCCCTTCATCTGAGTCCACATCTGAGAGGCTGGGCGCTCGGCCTGGGCCGACAGCTCCTGTGGGGGACTGGTGATGCGAGTGAGTTGTCATCAACCTGTCTGCATGATGAACGTTTCTTCCTGGTCAGGATGCAGCTAACCGGGACGTGATTGGCTCTCAGGATGCCACCGGAAGATTAACTAAGGGTCGTGACAACAGGCACAGGAAAGCTGGAGAATTAAGAAATGTGCAAAAGTCAGACATGCTGACATGTCTTCTGCTCTCTGTGCAGATATGGTGACTTGCTAAAGTTTCAATCCCCTCAACCATTATTATTTTATGCCTCTGACCATCGGGATGCAGCAAATATATATATATAAAGGCTAGATCCTGCATATGCTGTTACGCTGTCAAGGCACAGAATCTTGTGCCGCCATTTTTTAAATACTCGCCTTTCCTACGTGGCTCTAGCAGAACAGAAGATGCTTACATGCTAACAATCAACATTGTAATATTACTTTAAAAAGATGTTTTTATTTCTATTAAGTTGTAAATATCCATATTAACTGATAAACTGATTAACTGATAAGACAACGTTATATATATGTCAATAGTTCTATTCATAGACATAAAACCTAAATCATTAATTATTTCCCAATTTATCAGTTATCTAATATTTTTTGTTTTAGATTATATATACATGAATATATGATAGCTGTGGGTATAAATTCCAAAAAAGTTAACAAAAAACAGTCCACTGCACCTTGTTTTCAAGTTTTAAGACATTTCGCTTCCCATTAGGTAAGCTTTTTCATTTCATCTTAGGTGTGTTGGTTTTGTCTTTAGGATGCACTAGAGTGGCGCTGCCTGTATTTAACCATAGACCTCTTAAGGTTACGTATTAAATATGTGACATTAGCGTTAGTAGATAACAGACTGGTTAACGGATTCCTCCACAGCAGGAACTTGATTCATAATACATGTTTGGTCACAAAATATGGTGTAATAACAGCAAGCTGATCAGGAACAGCTGATCAGTGATGTGAGGTAAATATTCATTACTCATTTAACAAATGTGTTTTCATGTGTTTCCATGTGTTTTAATCTCTTCTTATACTCCTCTCATTTACTATCTAAAGAAAAAGTTACAAACTTAGCAAAGTGAGCGTATAAAACTTTATCTATATTTTGCTGTTTCCATCAAGCTCTTCTAATACAATACTTCAAAACGTGCATCATAAAATGATGAAAACACGTTAAATGTTCAGACCGAAATCAAATCAAAAATCTTTGACAAAGCTTGAACATTTCTGTTAACAGATATCCTTTGTCTTTGTTAGGAAAGAATAAGCAGAAATACAAATACCAGCAACATTTTTTAAATTTATGGGAAAACTTTGCACACCTTTACTTTCACTTCATAACTCTGACTCTGAGTCCTATTCCAATCTATTTTATATAGTCTTTATGAAACATATTGAAGCTTTGGCTCCTAAGATGTTGACAGTTTTAAAAATATATATGTTTTCAAGGTTTTGTTAACTAGTCTCATATTGCTAATTCAGTTCAAGGATTGAAAAATACCCTCAATGAATAAAATTGCACAATCTCTGCAGCTGATTAATAAAAATTTGATTCATTTCCAAAAAAGGACCCGTTAAACAGAAATAATCCCAAACAATAACATGCACGCACACATCACCCTCTGAGACCCTCAGACGCACCAGTGGGTCTCACAAATGCACCCTAACACACAAGCACGCCGCTCTCAGCGTGGCTCATACACAAAGCTTCCCAGACTTAAATTACAAATGTTTCAGTGGATTGGAGTTGCAGGACATAATGAAGCAGTGCGGCACGCTGAGAGGTAATTACCCAGCGGCACTCCTGGTGTTCCTGCAGCCCGGCGAGGTGAGGGAGAAGATGAATAGCCAAAGTACGAAACCACTGACCCCTCAAAAGTTTCATTTACCATCTCCTCCTCTCTGTCTCCCCTCCCTCTGGTTTTGGGAAGCTTGGAAGAAGTAATCATCTTGGGACAGTTTTGGTAGGTTGATGAATGGTGTGTGTGGCTGTGGTGCTCATACGCACATGGACACCTATTTATCTGCTCCGGCCTAAACCCAGCCGAGCAGGGCCTTATTGAGTCACCAGAGCCAGCAGAGTGGAGAGACAGGCCAAGGGAGGAGAGAGGGAGGAAGAGGATGAGGAGGAAGGTGGGCTTAGAGGGATGGAGTGGTGGAAGGAGGACAGACTGCCTGGCCTGGAGAGGTGAAGCCGATCAATCCCCCTCCCCTCAGCCTATCAGTCATGTCCTCTCACTCTGTCCGTTTCTGCTGATGACACAGTTTCTCTGCCCATCGGCCCATTTCCAGGCCAGCGAGAGAAAAGTCTGGCTGCATGTGTGGATTTGCCTTGAGTGTGGATGTCTGTGTGTGTCAGTCAGAGTTGCAGAGATCCTCCTGAGGGGCTGTCAGGAGTTGGAGTAGTGTATAGGGAGGCTGGCTGTACTGTCAAAGTTTCCCCTCTTTCTGCAGCGAGATGCAGGGAAAGGATCGCAGAGCTGTGGCCCCTCAGGTGAGCTCGGCTCTGCCTCCTCTCCCAGGCGTGCCAGTGAAGGTGGCAGCATCCAAAGCCTTGTCAATGCATAATGCATTAGAGCCCCCCCTTCTACTGACAGCCCCTTCCCCTCCAGAAGCCAGGCCAGCTAATCAGAAACGACACATTCGAACGTACGGGCGCACACACACATGCGCAAGCCGCGCAGACGTGCACGGGCAGAAATTTACTAATCAAAAAGTGTATTTCCTAGAGGCCGACTCCCAGGAGAAATCCAGCTGGAAGAAATTGGAATAATTTATTAGCTTACAAGTTTTCGTTGACAGTTAGCCCGAGGCTATTTATCTCCGTAATAGAGAACGTCTCCAATGTGGCAAAATTGACCAAATCAAACAGCTTTGATCAGAAAATGAATCTGGCAAGGCTGTCTGTCTCTGGGTGTCCCAGGAGGTGAGAGGCAAACAAACAAAACTGTGAGATGGAGAAACAGACTCAGAGAGAGAGAGGGATTATTTAACAAGTGACCACAGGGAGGAGGGAAAAGAAGAGTGAAGGATAGGTTCACACTGCAAGTGAAATTATGATCAAATCAATGAAATGCGACCGGTGATATTTATAATAGAGGATACTGCTGGATAACTAATGACAACAGCAGAACATCAGAGCAATTTGTTGAGTTTACAGTCTCTCGTCATCAAGTCTGAGAAGGTAGAAATTGTTCTGCTTTTTCATATTACAGCTACAGAATGCCTAATTTACTTTGTCATCTGGTGAAAGATGAAAAGAGCAAGGACATCTATTTGACAGGATGAAAAAGAATCCGGTCAGCACTAGTCACTCCAACAACACACGCTAATGGTTTGCTTTGGCTTAGTTTAGATTAATTAGTGTGTTACAATGTTTACAGCTGTTTTTATACCTCTAACAATAACATGAAAAGCTTTTCCACTGCATAAGGACCCCTGCTAGCCTAAATTTCCTAAGAGCAATTGAAATAACATGGGAAAGGTTTATAAAAGAAAGAAGGACAGAAGTAAAACACTCCAAAGAAACCATCCAGATTGATCTAAAGCCTTGTTGGAAAACCTTCTATGGTCTGATTAAACCAAACTCAACCTAGAATCCACCGTTATCATACATGACAGCACAGCATGAAGAGAAATATGGTGGTGGCACACTGGAAACAACGATCTAGAAATAAGTAAAAAATTCTTAAATTAAGCGTATTTACCCTTAATTTGAGAAGGTAAATGAGATAGTTTGCCAATGGAATGAGTATTTTTACTCTTAAAGTAAGATAGTTAGATAACATGCACTTGAAATAAGACAATGCAATAGTGTTTTCTTATTTCAAGTGTAAATTGTCTTGTTCCTGTGGTAAAATGTCTCTTTTACCACCTCAATCCAAGAGCAAAGGCACTCATTTTAAGAAAAAATGATTTATCTAGATTTGGATTTTTTCCAGTGCAGCATCATGATCTGGGGCTGCTTTTCTTCAGACACAGCTACAGTTAAAGGGGTGATAGAATTATTCTATAGGGTATTTGGTGCTGGTCCTTAAGGTCTCTGAATAGGGTGTGTAACATTGGTTGAGCTGAAAATGGCATATTTGCTGTTCTATGAGCCCTAATGCAAGCCTGGTTAAAGAATGAAATGACAGGTTTTCTTTCTTTTATGGTATGCTAATGAATATTTAGATGAGCTGTGCACTGATTGGTTGGTTTACAAAGAGCGAAGCTGCTGAGCAAAGACGCATCATAGCAACAAGCACTGACTTACCTAAACATCAAATTGTTGATATGGTAGGGTAACCAGACGACCTCTTTTACCGGGACATGTCCTACTTTTGATACCTAAAAAAATGTCCGTGGGGAATTTTAAAATGGCCCTGGATTACAACTACAGTGCAACCGCCACCCATAAAAATAAAGAAAATGGATTTACAGAACTATTTATTTCAGGAGCTTCCTGATTCTCTCCCTGTCTGTTATACTGGGGATAGACTTATGTTGAATTGGACCACAATTGACACACATATGATCCACAAAGACACATCTGCAGCTTCTATACTCCCTGCAGCTAATAGATGATATTCTGGTAAAACTCTACAGCACAGACCACAGCTTACATCACACAAAAGACAGAAGTAGAAAACATACAGTAGCCATTTTCAAAACTTTCAAACACTTTTCATGTCACTAAAAAGTGACAGTAATTTCTTTTCAAGAGTTTATCATGATGTTGATCATGGTTATTTATCTGGGCCTGATTAAAGATGTCTTCAGATGTTTATATTTATATATCCTGACCAGTAGGAGCTAGCATTCATCCACCTCATATTTCCTCATGAAGCTCTTGACATACTTACAATGTCTTTTTAGGGTGCAGAAATTCAGGATTCTTGGACTGGCATGGGAGCTAAAATTATATAATTTGGTCAAAAAGCAAAAAGCTATTACTGTTATGTGAAGCAGAACATGGTGAATAATTTATTGGTGAATCAGCTGATAGACCAGCAGTGCTAAGCAACATGTAGGGGCAGGGCGAGGGATGAGAGAAAGCTGCATTCTACTGTGCTCAAAAATTAGAGTTCAGACACCTAAGAAGAGTGCACTATAACTGAACATATGCAGATGTTTTGTATACAATCAATGTGTCTCTGGTTTAACGATATAGAAACAGAGGAAGAAGAATGCTAACATATAATTCTACAACCTTCCCTATTTTTTTTTTTTATTATAATATGGCAACCTTATTAAGTAAAATGCAAGGGATTGCTTGGACTCTTCTCTTTTTTTCCCTGTCAGAACAGGGAAATTCATAAAAATTACTTTAAATCATAGGAGTGGAAGAACATTAAGAAGTATTAAAACCCTCATTTTATAAAAACCTTGGTCTGCCTTGATATCAGTAAAAGGCCCATGCAGTCTCAGTTCAAATCTTCCTCCACACTTGTCCACCATAACACAATCCTCCGCTCTTCAATCTCTCGCCTACTTAAGGGATTTGCAGACACTTCTAAGCCAAATCTATTTCCACTCCTACACAGTATATATCTCTGTCACTCTGTCTCAGTGACAAAGACACTGAGGCGAGCTGTAAAACACGCTTTTGACACGATCCCCAGGCATGCCTCTCACAGCGAGGGACACATTCATTTGTCGAGCTGGCTGACAGACAGTTCAAAGGGTCATCGGGCTGACACCGAAAAGGGGACAGTAAACACACCGCAACCGTCTCAATTAGCAGCCGGGCCCTTTGATTCCCAGCTGTCACGCTTAGATCTTAGAGATGGGTCTTATTATGTTAAATGGGTGTCAGTCACACAGGCTTCAAGGCTGCAAAACATGAAGAGGCATTGGTAGAGATAGGCCTTAAAGAAAGTTGTGAAGCTCAAGCTGAAAATATCAAAATAAAACATCTTGCTAGAATGTTGAAAATATATAATAACTGTCAAATCAAAATGTAAACATTAAAATATTTACATGATGGAGAAACAGAAATCAATTCAAAAGTGTGAATTGAAATATTTTTTTTGTAACCCTTAAAATTTTATGTTAGAACTGTAAATATACAGTCATATGTTTATATTACTTTTTTATGTATTTATTACTGTTTTCAAGGCTGCACTTCTGTTAGGAATCCAGTTTGTGTGGGTTGTGTTTTTTGTGTTTTCTCCCTCCACCACCAGGTGGCGCCTGGTTCTCGTTGGCCCTTTCACACACCTGCGGATGGTTGCCTCATTACCTGAGGACTCTTAAGCTGCTGACTGCCACTACCTCGACGCCAGAGTGTTTGCCAGTTTTGGGTACTCTAGCCAAGCTGAGTTTTGCTGAGTCAAACTGAGTTTTTGTCAACCTGAGTCTTAACCTTGTTGTTTTTGTCTTTGCCTCTCGGCAGGAAGTCATCCTGAAAACTGGATGTTTTGGACCTTCTACCCCTGGAAGGATCGTCTTGAGCTTCAAACTGAGCTGGGGATTCATCTCCACAAGAACCGTTCAAGTACCAAAGGATATCTAGTGGCAGTCAGCACCTCTGCCCCTCAACGAAACACCTTAACTTGGGTAAACCCTGTCTGCCCTCCAACGAGCAAACCAATTTCTGGAACAACCCACACCGACTGGATTCAGAGAAAGACACCTTTTCTGGAAACGTGAGTCCTGTTGCTTTTTCTGCCTTTTGCAAATCGAAGCTCAAATTTCCCACTGAGCCTGAACTAAACACAGAACCTTCCCCTTTCACTTTTCAGTCCAGGTTCGCCAGCGTTCAGCGCAGCACTGGACCCATCTCTACTAGTTTTCAATAAACCTGTTAAACCTTGCCCTGGTTCTTCTGAGTGTTTTTCTGCATGTGGGTCAGATCATTGAATAAGATCATGACAACTTAAAAAAAAATGAAAATGTCTAGAGCTGTTTTTGTATGTTCTCGTGTAAACAAAATTACAAAATAAATCTGTCTAAGTTAAAATGTGTCCCTTGCCTTTGCATTCTGTTACTTTGAGTAAACAATCCCATGGCATGATGCTGATAGTACCATGGGTCATGCTGGGAATGGTGTGTCCAAGGTAAAGCAGAATGTTAATTATCTTAGAAGTTATGCAAAAGGATCTTCCCTACCTTTAGCATCAAATATTTCTTAAAACTATTTCCATAGCATGTTGTTGCCAATACCTTATATATGTTTTCAGGTACAATAGTTGCTTGCTTTTAACCCCACTTACATAAGAAAGTAGATGGACAAAGGATTCAATGAATGCAAAATATTTAGCCAACACTTTGAGCCTCAATCTGGCAGAAAAGTAAAGTTAACTCAGTGACCTCACAGCTGAAGGGGGAAGTTTACAGAACAGCAAATTTCTCTATAAATGGGCAGTCGCATGGTAAGGAAACAATGATTGGATCAAAGACGGAAATTTCTCCACGGACTGGCATTAGCATTGACCCCCCCATCCTCCTCACACACCCCACCCACCTCCACCTGTTCGGCTCCGCTCCTCCTCCCTCTCCCTCGTCCTCTCCAATCTATCGGCCTAATGAATTTTTACCTGGCACAGACTGCTTTAAACTCCATTTGGATTTGTGCCTACAATTACCTCCTCAGAGTCTCCAAAGTAACTGCGCACAGCCTAATTAGTATGCATTATCAATTAACAAACTTAATAGCTGGCAGATTGATTGGATCCTCGGTAGAAGGTGGTGGGTGGGGAGGGGGGGTGGCAGAGCTGGAGCGAAACACAAAATGAAAAATCTTCTCCCTGTGCGCTTCTCACTTCTCCTGCACACAGATTCCCATCTGTACCATAACTATGCATTCCAATGACTTCACATAAACACATCACTACACATGTGAACCCTTTACCAGGGAGGCCATTAGAAATGTGCTTCATTCTGGAAATGCTATCAAATATACAAAAGGAAATGTCTGTTTTTATGCACAGTCTGCACAGTAAAACATAGGGAGTTAAAAAGAGTCAGCCTATTTTACTCTAAATAGAGTATTCATAACTGTACTGAGTGTAGATCTGCTCAAGTGTTGGAGTTAATAGTCAGTTGAAAATCTGACAGCCATGCAGTGTAACTTTTACTCTGTATGGTGTTGATTACCTGCCAGTCTCTGAGAGGTCTTCCTAATTTTGACACTAAAATTAGTTAAATTATAAGAAAAGTTGACAATTACTATAGAGTAAATTTTACACTAATTTGGATTGGGACTAAATGTTATCTGAAGCAGAGTTATAGTCAATTCTGTAGGTGTTAAAGTCACTCTTGGATTTTTATTTTTCTATCCTAGATATTATCAGAATTAGATGTAAATTCTGCGCCTTCTGTTAAAACAAAAACATTACTTCCTATAAGTTTCCTTAGAACATCCTCAGAGCTGCAGATGGAATTATGAAAGAGGTGCCCTGTGGGGGCTAGTGAGGGGAACCAAGAAGGTCATCTGAGTGCATTGGTGGGTAAGAACTAGTTACATTTACTTAGTTACATTTACTTACATAACTATTTAAACAACATTGGCTTTTAGAAGTAGTTTTACTGTCCTGTATTTTTTACTCTTACTTGACAAGCATTATTAAGTAGTATCGCTTTTTCTTAAACCCTAAGTGAATTGGGAACAGACTTGTTTTATTCAAAGATGCACTGGAGAGACATGCCTAGAGTTTATCTTAAAGAGAGACTTTGTGTTTGTTTTTTTCTATCTGTGGAGCCCAGTGAGCCGTTTGGAGGTGGGCTGAATGATAAACAGTCAGAAGTACAGACAGTTTATAAGTACTTGGCACTATTCTAAAATGCACTATATTGTCACAGGTATTTGTTCACGCCACCAAATCAATGGATTTAGAGCTTTCAATCACTATCATGGCTGCAGGTGGAAAAATGGGTGTAGAGAAATGTTAAAGCACCAAAAAGCAAAAAAAAAACTACTAAGGAAGACCCTAACAGAATAATTAGGTTATAATAATCCGATTTGCTATTGCAGAGAGCAGGGAATACAGACATTTGACACCACAGACTAAGACTAGGATTTCATTAAGAATCATCTACTTGAAAAAGAATTTAATACTTTTTCTGATATAGTGCCTGATCATAAACTGCTGTACACACTGCTTTAAAAATTGGTACAACTTTACAAAAAGGCTCCTCTTATAAATGGCTAATAATAGTTTACTGACATGTAAACATTTTATCACTCATTCATAAGTGTTTTTTAAGCATTTGAAATATTATTCATATCTAAAATATTATGTTTACTTATGCCAATTGTTCTTAAAAGTTAGTCACAGAGCCTGAAATTTTGAACATAAGAAATGCTAAATGAAACACATTGTCGACTAATTAAGGCTCACTAATAAAGAACCGGTCAGTTTTGTTTCTTTTTCCTCCCTAATAATAAACCCTTATGAATGGGTTATAAAGTGTTTACAGATTAATTGATAATATACCATTAAACTGCTTATTAACGATCTACAAGGGTAGCCTTGTAAAGTGGCCCCCACAAGATTTATGTTGAAAGAAAACATTTGAAATAAAGTATATTTTACCTTTTTTTTTTAGTTTTTGCATTTTAGTATTTAAATCCCCCAAATTATAGATAATTTTATGTTTTTGTCTTCCTGATTATGATGTCATGATAACTTATTCACTGAGTAGCCTTCTTACTAAATGCTTATTTACTCCCACATCAGTAATACTTTGGTCTGTTAATTCCTAATATATGAGAAAAAATAAGTTTGAAGTAATGTATATAATCACGTATTATATATTCTTAACATTATAATCGCTTGGGTATATTTTCATGGCTAACTACACACCTCTGTCTGGTTGCATAGAACCGCTGTCTCATCCTGTCTATAGCAGTCAGTAAGCCTTAGCATGATATTACAGGGATAATGTTGTACTGATTTTAAAGAACTATCAACCCTTATCATCACCCCTGGTAAAGATGGGTAAAAAGGCCTGTTGATAAATAATGAATTTATGAGTTTCAGAGCCAAGTCCGGCCTTTTGCACCAGTTCCAGTTGTTGCTCTAAATTGAGATGTCAATAAAATTATGATTTTTAAAGATATACCTGTCTTAGTTGAAAGGCATTTTCTGCAATCTTTCCCATTTTGTCGAGTTGCATAAAAAATAATCTGTTTTATGTCATTGTCATATCTTTATATTTATGTCATTTTTATATGAAGCTGATACATACTCTGCAAAGACCGAAATGTTCCCTGATCAGATCTGCAAAAAACAAAATGATGTTATTCTGTTCTTACAGATGTGTTTCAAAAATTGTTTTTTTGTTTGTTTGTTTATAATAGACATTCTGGTTAAAACCTTTTTCTTGAGATTGGTCAGAAATTTGAAAGGGACGTAGTTACTATGCTGAAAAATGATGACTACTTTCCAGGAGAAAGACAGAATATGTTTTTGTAAAAGTATTAAAATGATATAGCTTCTTCAAATAATCAAATAATTTTGCTTCCACCCCTTAAATTTGATTAAAGGTTACATACTTAAACACTTCATATTCATAATTAGCATTTTATGGTGATATAGCAAAAGAAATACTGATAAAACCTCTATGTAGGAAGAAGGGCATCTGTGAGTTTGCTTTTGTGACACCAAAAATCCTTACAAATATATATTGAATAATTTCCCCATGATTGTATGTGTCTACATTTTTTTTTATATTTTATAAGCTCCAAATTAACAGCATCTCTAACAACCTGTAGCATTTTGTGTTTAAACTAAAGAAAAAAGGCGTAATTGTTTTAAAGCGTGATTTATGGTAATACTTCAGGTAACTATTCAGGTCTGCTTCTATTTTATCTAAATAAAAAACTAAAAGAAACAGGATTTTTTTTCTCAAAACAAGTGCATGAAAATGTGTTAATATCTTATTTGTATCGAGGGAAGTGTACTTTTCTATCTCCACCCCCAATCAGCTTCTCTGGACCTGCTCTTGGTGTATTTTTTAGAAAAAAAAAAAAGCTGTATTTTCTTAGAAGATTACCAAGCTGAAGAATGCTGCCATCTCTCCCTGTGACATAAATAGATGCGGTATTTGTTGTGCTTCATTTCTGCTGCAGCAAATTAAGTAAACATGCAGCTGAGAATTTTTAGAACAAGTTCAAGAACATAATTACACAGCTCCCCTAAGACTGTTGGAGCTGTGTTATTTACTCTCTTATTTACAGTGTAGATAAGGTAGCTGTTAAGCTTGACTCTTAATATTTGATGTGGGTTTTTTTTATTGTTTTTTTTTTCAGATCTTGTTTTCTGAAAAGAGACTGAGTTCGTTTTAACAGCTGCTACTGACTAAAACAAAGGAGCCTTCTAACATTATAGTGGGACATGGACGTTCTTATTTCTTCATTCTGCTATTTAGTAAAGTTACTGATGATATTTTCTATTCATATACTTGTTCGCTTTGTTGTCTTTATTGGAAGGAAAGAAGGCCCTGTTTTGGCTCAAGATATATTTGAAATATCCTAAAATCCTGCTAAATAGGAAAAAGTATGGAAGTTAAAACGCTTTCATTGGCCAGCGTGGATCTGGATTGGGGTTCTGGAACAAATCTAGGCCACTGGTGGGTTACAGTTTCTACAGAGATTCTTCAATTGTTTCAAGTGTGGCACATACACTAAGTTATTATTTAATTAATGAGCCTGGTACAGTCACTAGAGTCACAAAATATGGCCCTGATCCATTTCCATGTTTGTAATACTTATTATTTAAAAGGAAAGCCTAAGATTTGCTGAAAAATGTAAAATAGAAGCCAAGTTGTTTTAAATTTTGTCATATTATAACCATAAATCTAATTTTTTTATTTGAATGATAGACACATTTAGAATAGTATGTAATTGTAAAATAGATGAAGGGGAGGTTTTTAAAAATGGTTTTGATATAGAAATCTTGAAAGTGTTCCAAATTTACTTTAAAAAAAATACTTAAAACCAGTTCAAGCACCTTCCTTTAGAATTTAGGTAACTAGTGAGAAGTATAGACTATAGTTACTTTTTTTTACCGCTATATGGTTATACTTTAAATCCAATTCATGATCTGTGGTGGGATAAGAAAATGAGACCAAGTCCCAGATAACAAAATTATTTCAGTCTGAAAATAAAGAAACGGCAAGAATAGATGAAGCCATAAATCCTGAGTAGAGAGATATGGAATTAATCTAAATTATTACTGTTTTTTGTGTTTTTTTAAAGGGATCATGTACTGAATTCATTTCTGAAATACTTTAATTTTCTGATGAGAAACATATTAACTTAGCATCAACAATGTATATTTGTAATTACAGGGCTTATTGTGACTGCTACTATGCTATGGTGGGATTTTGACCACCTCTTCCTTGGATTTTGCTTTAATTCTATTCTGTTTGATGGCTTTCAAACACCAGCCTCTTTAATATTAAGCTAAAGCATTTGATTCAAAGATGCTCTTTCTACTTTTGATCGTTGACCACCTGCATATCCCAAGTAGACTTGAGCTTGAGGTCACAAACACATATCTATAAATCCTCCTTCAGCTTTTCTTAAACAGAGGATTTAATAATTTATGTTCTCCAGAGAAACAAGCCCCAGATTATGACACACTGAAATGTTGTCTTTCACCTCAGATGTATGAGCACGTGCACCTTTCAAAAAGTGTTCCTCTTGTCTCATTGGTCCAAAGAGTGTTTGCTTAAAAATCTTTGGGATCATGAAAATATTGTTAAGAAAACATGAGATCTCTACTTTTTTGGTCAACAGTAGTTTTCAAGTGGGCATAATTTCTGTTTCTTTTTTTCATTCGAGTTAAAAAGCCTTAAAATCATTAACCATATTTGGGTCCAGGCAGATTGTGTTATTTTAAGGAACCTTCAGCCTACTTTATCATGTCAGATGTGCTTCATGTCTTGATTCAACAGATCTGGCAGTTGTTAGACATTTTGTTTTAATAAAACCTTGGCTTGAAAGGCAGTTTACCATGAATTTATCTATCAGCAAATCATCTTACCATTGGGGGTAAGATGATTTGCTGATAGACTGATTTACTGTAGTTTCTTTAATGCATGAATTCCAAAGGTAGGGGTTAGGAACCCCCAGGGGGTCGCAAGACAAAGTAGGTTGGTCCCAAAAAATTTCTTATTATTTTTTTTATCACTGTGATGTGATGGTATATGGAGGGCCAAAATATATCCATAAAAGTGAATCTCCCATTTAGTAAATAAATGTACTGTGAATAAAATTTCCCATTAAATAAATCCAATACATTTAAGATGATGAATTAGAAAATAAATGTTATTTAAAAAAAAAAAACATTTGTTTAGAAATAATTATTATTTCTTCACTTTATGTGTATGAATAAAAATATAGAGTGAAGTACTTACAGTATATATTTTTTGGTGGTCTTCAAGTCAGTTTCATTGTTATTTCTGGAGTCACAGCCTGAAATAGTATTTGGTTATGTGGCAAAGACAGTTTGCTTTACTGATATACTAAGGAAGTATTTAACATCTAACTGACTGACATCCTAGAGATCTTTCTGACTTTAAACTGTATGTGAGTTGTTTTAGTCTATATGAGCCTTAACGCTGATTTTTTTATTAACTATTTGCCCTTCCTTGATAGATTAGTGCTAAAATCTATTTTTTTCTCACATGATTCTTCTTCTATTGTTTTTTAAAAGAGATGAGCTGAGTTTAAGAGAATTAAGAGTGTAGAAACTTTGCAAAGTAATCAGAGATTGACCTGACTAGTTAAATTAACCTTCAAATTATCTGTGCGGTACCTGTGTATGTATAATCATCTAAAATGGTCTTTTTTAATAAACAAAGGCCCTGACCTGTAAATGCTAGCTGAGCTGAGACAGTAAATGAGAATTCATGTAGTTCAGAAGCTTTGGAGAGAATGAAATTGACGAGCTGTGTGGTTAGATTTAAAGAGTTATGGCAGACAGAAATGGGGACTATCAGCGACACGTGACTTAAGAAACCAATTTGTCTGGTAGATGAAAATGTTTGTTAAAGCAGCAATTCATTCTGGGGACACTGACGGCGCCATTAAAATGTGCTGTCTGACATAAAAGTCGCTGAGTGGATGGGAACGTCTCTATTTTTCATTCCTCTTTTAATTAATGCCCCCTTTTTCTGCAAATCCTTTTGAAATCCCATCTGAATCAAACAAATACAGCTGCTTTATCTGGTGATCTGGTGGTTGTGCTGTAAATCTAAATAGAACATTTCCACCTCTGTGTCAAACATCATCATATCTGGTCTGTTCGTTAAAATGAATAACTTCCGGCCTCCTTTAGATCAGCTACCATCATTCTCCAGTTTCATTTTTTCACCCTTTTTTAACCAGTAAAAATAATAATTCACTCTAATATTGGTCTTTATGCACAGCGCTAATGCTTGAATAACATTCATAAACGCATTACCAAAACATGTTTGACAGAGTCACTTTACATGCAAATTGGCCAATCCGTCCTTAGCCCTGAGTGCGCTGTCCGTGGTGCTGGAATTAATGCACGCTGATTCTCTGCCCCCCTGCGCTGTAGTGAATCCAAATGTTTTCACCTGATTCAAACGGTTTGATTGGAGAAGCTTGCTTATTTACATAAATATCAATAAGACGGCATTATCACAATTAGCCGCCCTATTGGTCACCAACTTTATGTGCTTGGAAATATACTTTATTTTCATTAGGAGGCATGAAATGCAGTCATTAAGGCATTAATTAGGGCCGATATAAACAATTATATGAGTTAGTTTTGCAGTTATCCTGTAATGGGTCATTGTTGTGAAGGAATCAACGCAAGCATGACTATAATCTCTACACAATGCCACTTAAGAAAGGACAAGGGGCGTGAATTCCTGCAACAAAATGAACAAATGGAATAATGGTTGTGCTTTGATAAAGGAGTATATTAATATATATAGGTATTTGTGGTAGAGAAGGTCTCTCAACACCACAGCAGGGGGCTCATGTGGATACAAAAAATAATCCATTACCTGGTGCAAACAGCGGTTGTCGGGATAGTTCATGGTGCTGTGATACAGCAGGCAGAGATGTGGTGTAAATGCAGGGAAGCAGCAAAATTGAAGAGTCACATACAATGAGCATCATCCCAGGAAAGAGGGGTGTAGGGAAAGGAGAGCACATTCAGCAAAACACAAAAGCAGCTTTGGAGAAGTGAGAAAAAAAATCTTTCCTTTATGAGAAATATGGCTGAATTGTTTACTTATACTTAAAAAAAGAGAAAAATATAAGAGAACAAGATGACCCTTGGATGGCTCGAAGTAAGACTGCCTGTCAGTTCCTCAAAAATACCAGCTACAATTTCATAGGCGTACATTCCTGCCTCCATTTCCTCCTCCTAAACAAACCATTTCATGTGAGCTCCTGGAAGTCTACTAGAAATCTTCGGTTTTAGGTAGTGGAAGTAGCAATAGACAAAATAAGGAGAAAATTGCACAAAAAGGAATGAAAAGAAGGTAATTTTTGGTACCTTATTGCTCTAAATATTTCCATTACAGCAGAGACAAATAACCAGAAAAGGATTAAATAAAATCTTTTTATTGATACAGGTGTAACCCTAGAACAGATAAAAATGACCGTGGGTACCCACACGTAGGTAGATATTATTGAATAGGGTCGTAGGACCACATTTGATCTGATAGTAGATGAACAGACAAGTTTAGTAAAGTAGTAGCTTCCAATGCAGGTTGGGGACAACCCAACACGGGGTCTGAATAAGATCGGTACCATCTAAGCATATCTGGTGGGAGACAGCCTCATTATGAACCCAAAAGAGCCAGTTACAAAACAAAATGACAATAGGCGTAATAACTAGTGCTAATAATGTTTGGATGCAAATTTCAACATCATAAACAGCTGATTAAAGTAATGAAAAACAAAAATAACAAAAGAGTAGTTCAGAGGCATATTAGAAATAGAAATTACACCTAAACCTCAAAATATTCTAATGACAAAAAGAATTTGGTTTCTTTCATCCTTACTTTTCTTTTTGCTGCAGTTTAGTTTTTCTTAAATGTTGTCTGAGTTGTTTTTTCAAAGGCTCTACATTTATTTAGTAGCTTCTGCTTTCCTTCCCACATTCATGCTACTTTTTTATTCTGAGATGTATTGTTTCTGTAATTCCAACGAAAAACATTACATTTATTGTTGCAGTCACTTAATCAGCTGCATAGAGCATAACAAGCCCTTTCAAAAGTTGTAGAAAAAGCAGAAACTCCCCTGTTGTCAGGCTTCTTATACTGACTTACCGGTAATGATAATCCAAAATTTAGCGTGAGAAAATTATCTTTCTCTCGGTCAGTAGACTGCACCATCATGGGGATGACTAGTAACAGGACATATGTCTAGAAGACAGTCAATGACACCCTCAACAAGGTAGAGAAGCAATATAAGTCATTGCTAAAGAAGCTAGGTAGTTAACAGAGTGCCTCATTCAAACATATTCATAGAAAGTTGAGTGGAAGGAAAAACTGTGGGAGGAAAAGGTGCAGCAGGGATAACCGCAGCCTTGAGAGAATTGTCGAGCAAACTTATAAGAATTGAAAAAGCTCAAAGAATGAACTGAGGCTGTAAGTGCATTAAGAACCACCGCACAAAGACAAATCCTTCACATGAGCCACACTCACCTTAGAGAGAAAAAGAACTGGACTGCTGCTCAGTGGTTCAAAGTCATCTTCATTTTAAAGTAAAGTTTTTATTTCGTTTTTAAAATCACAATCTCTGAGTCTAGAGGAACAACTTTGGGGCGGCCCAGAATCACATCTCTTAAAGTCAGGGGTTGTTTTTAAACCAACCTAGGCTTCCTCAGCAGTAACTACAGTGGGATCACCTCCACACCACTCTGCAATGATGCACTAATTCATGCATGAATTTACCCAAACAAGGACTGTATTTTTAAATATGAACACCAGACAATTCAGTTTATTTTATAGCCTTTCTGTTCTTAACCTTAACTCATACTCAAATCATCTGTAACACACAATTTGAGGTTTTAATTAACTAAACATGAAACTGCATGAAATTAACTCTTGGTATATTTCACACTAATAAATCTATATAATATCTGAGTTCCACTTTCTGTAACTAGTGGCGAATAATACCGATTTGTTTCATGATATTTCTAATTTTCTTAGTGTTTTAATGAGCTCAGGTGATTGCATTAGACCTTTTCTTTGCAACAGGCCATCATTTTCATATTGCATATTAAAAAAATAGATGGAGTCTATAAAAACAAAACGAAAAAAAAATCCATAGAGTCTGTCAACCTACATGTTGCATTAAAACAACAGTTTTAAGGCATTATTGCTTTGGATAAATGATTGATACACTCATGTTAATTAATACTGTTTCATTTATTGCTTCATATTTCTATGGTAAACGTTGTCTGCAGGTAGGAAAGGAATTTCGTTGTTGGCTGATTAAGGAAAAGCGCACATCCTTGTCTGGTTCAGCTTTGAAAGTGTGTGTAATCGACTGAGAGCGCGTTAAAGGGCGCAAATGAGCGACTTATCAGGAGTGCTGATTCGATTTGTAGGACTAAATGAACATTTGGGGTTTTTCAAATGGCTGAAAATGGCAGCGCCGAAACAGAAACACGTGCCGCTTTTACAAACGCGTCTCAAAAAAATGGGAGAGAAAAACAGGATGGAGGACACGCGAGGGCATGGGCGGCGGCGCGTGCGCCTCCTTCATCCTCACTTACTCCCCCCCTTCCTCACTGATGTATATTTCGTTGTCCGATGGCTTAATTTTGATTTATAGTCCGCCCATAAATTAGAAAAATATGTGTTAGAATTCCAGAAAAAAAGAGGGGGTCCGTGATGTCAGGGGACCGGCTGATATTTAAGATGTCAAAAATACATATTGGATTAGCGCGCTTTGTTCCCCCCCCTCCTGGAAAAGCAGGTGTTTAATCATGGCTGATGGCTCGAGCGAAATGCGTTGGGACAGGCCGGGTGCCGCAAAACCAGCAGCTCCCATCGCGATAAATCATCCCTTCTTTCCTTCTCCTCCTCCTGCCTTTCCTTTGCGCGCGCGCGCTCACTCCCAGGTATATTTACCTCGTGGCGTCACGGCCACGCGCTTCCTCTAACCCCCGCGCCCGTGGGTTAAACCTGCTGATCAGCAGAGTAATTGAAGCAGCAGTCCTTAATGTGAGTCGGATTCAATGACAGTAAAACAATTACTGCCTGGTATTAATTTAATTCTTTGGACTAATCAGGATTTGTGCAGCTTTAGAAAAAGTGCTTAATTTTCTTTCTTTCAGTAGCAGCAGCAGCAGCACAGGTGAGATCCGTTGTCATTTCCTCACATTAGCACGGATGAGCAGTTGTGAACAAACCCGACTGCAGGCATTTTTAAGCTTATTTAATCCCTAAATGGCACAAATTAATGCCATCCATCATTTATAACCAAAAGACACATTGCTTTGCACATGTAACACCACATACCCCCAATTGTAAGTATTTAATTGTTTTTTTTATATATAATATAAAAGTCCTAAACAGAGCATATTTGAAAATTAAAAGGAAAAGGTTATTTTTTTTCTTTTAAATAAAAATGTACAATCAACCCCTGATTTCAAACTCATAACAAAGCTGATTGCATTCAGAAGTTATGTGTGTGATGTCATAGTGCATTTTAGGCCACAGGGTTGTCTAATTAAATAATCCATAAGAACAAGTGGAGCATCTTTTAAGAGGACATGGTGAGGATGTAGAAGATGGTGCTCTAGACTGAAAAAATACTGCAATCACTTTTGGCATTTACGTAATAATATTTAGTTACTTTAACACAATTGTTTTATGTCCTACCATGCTAACATGAAACTATTCTGTTAAAGTAACTAAATATGATTAATCAAATACCAAAATGGTGGGACCCTAACTCTACCTAAAATGGAAAACATGATCCCATCGGCTTTTAGGGAGGAAGATTTCAGCTTTATGTCCAGTTTAAAGTGGACTTGAATAAAAATGCTTCAACACAGGCGTAACTTTCTGAAAGACTGGTGGGGACAATAATTTCTAATTTACTTCAGCCAAAGGTAACATTTGTGTGGAGGCTAACTGTATTCAGAGTGTTTTGAGTCAGTGTTTTTTTTTCCCCCTCTCTCGCCCTACTCCTGTTTCCCTCCTCTCTGTGTAATATCATCGGATCTGTTGCTTTGAGACATCTGATTTGCGGTCGCATTTCACTGTGTACAAAGTAGCTACGTGGAGGAGGAGAGACCCACAGCAGCAATCAGTTAATATTAACCTGCAGCTACTTCAATGTTTAAGTAAAAGTTCGACGAGTTGGTTAAAAAAATTCATTCCACCGAAAAATCTGTTTGTTAGACATATAATGCAAGAAAACATAGTTTGTTCTTCTTTACTAGTTAAAAAAAAGATTGGCCTCTCAGAAGACCATGACTCCCAGTTACAGGTTAAAATATTTTCTTATTGTATAGACAGAATCAGACTGCAGAGCTCCAAATATCTTGATATTTAGATTCTGGCATCAATATATTAGTTAAGAGGGTCGTAAATCTTTTTAAACAGAGCACAGAGAGAAACAGGGACAGCTGGAGATTTTAAAGTTGAAACAGATTTACTGGGATATGCAACATGCAATAAAATATCTCCAAATTTACCAGTAAGTTTACAAGACAAAAAATATGCTGTATTTAAAATGCAGCATATCCATATTTTTTTCTTGATGGATGGTTGGAATTGAAATTGCACATTCAAGGGATGCATAATGTATCGATTTCGGCAAAGGAATCGGCTGTTATTTGTTATCTTTTAATACATGAATGTTTTTGGACCCTATATATATAATGCACTAAAAGGCATCTTTCTAACTATCTATAAATGTAAACAGTAATGGTTCTCTTCTCAACAATAGGAAAGCATTCAATAAATATATGTTTGAGCTCATTCTTGGAAAATACAAAAACCTAATGAAAGCTTTCAGGTTGTGTAACTTTAGGTTCCATCAGCCACCACCCTTAGAGTGCCCCCTCTAACTTCCATTACAAAGTTACACCCTTGGGTTTCAAAATGTTTTACAAGAAAGGTTATCTATCTTCTTGTTACATTGAACCTGGTTGTAATTGATTGGAGGATAGATGGAGACAAAAACAGGAAAATGCTGGAAGAAGATCATTTTCAAAGGATTTGAAACTGAGGAGGAGGTTGATCTTCCAGCAGGACAACAACCTGAAACAAACCTTTCAATTAAGTTTCTGTAGAAACAAGTTTGGAGTAATAAAATGTGGAAAGATTTAAGAACAATTGGCAGTTCTTGCACGAATGTCCAGCAGACCAAGGCCCCATTTTTTTTCTTTTTAGCAAATACAACCTTTCCCTCAGAGAAACCCATAAAGAAATGAAAACAGGTATTCATAAATGTAACTAATAAGAACAATTATGAAACAAGCATCAATGGCTAAGCAAACAAGTATATGTTTATTATTATGCTCTCTCATGGACATGATGGTTAAAACTCTAATGCAAACATTATCATAATCATTATTTATTATTTGGCAGTAGGGGAGGTAAGTGATCAATTATCTAAAGAAAACACATCCCTTGCTAATAATTAAGCTTCCTGTGTAATTTAGAAGTTCATCATTTAAGTTTGTAAAATTCCAGGGATATACAAAAACACGTAGCCTATTAAAATGGAAGTTTTATATAATATCCTTTGTTAGGGACACATAGACTTGCTAGTTACTATATTAAAACATTTGTTAGCAGGTCTAAAGAGGGATAAGAATTTGGTCATTTTGAACCAAGTTGCATGCAGTGTCCTGCAGTGAGACATGTTTTCAAATTTATTCCAATGACCGAAATTATTGAACAAAACATTGAAGAATGTACATTGGTTGAGTGAAATGCAGTTATCAGGCTGAAGTCTAACCAGTCTCAATATATTTTAGAATAGAATTCAACTTTATTGTCATTACAAAGTTGGTACAGAACAATGATATTAACTCTCTGCATTTAACCCATCCTCTTGATGAGCAACCACTAGGCCGCCGTTCACCCCTTTTATATCATATTTTATGTTTTGAACCACAGATACCAAATACAAACACATTAAAAATAACATGTAGTTCACACAATGCAAATCTGATTTCCAACTTTAGAAATAGCAGACTCCTAACTGGACATGCAAATAGGTCTTAGTGAACCAATCAAGGGAGCAAATTCAACTTTTCGCTTCTGGCGTTCCTTTAAAGCAGTTCCGCCCTGGGTAGAGAGCCATGAAATACTTTATCTGGCTTTGAATGCTTTTTCAAGACACTGCCTGGTGCTGTTTTGGGTTGGTTCCTAAGGTAGGGTTGCACTCTAAAGACTCCTCCTCTTTCCAACGTCACATCAGCCTCATAGGGATGACCCCAGCTAGAAGAAAAAGTGCCTGTCTGGATGATCAATGGGAAATAGACGCGGGGTGCTTGAAGCTCAGAAGGCTGGGATTGTGCGCACTGGTGAAGGTGTTGGTGGAGGGGGGGTACGTTTAGGAAAGCAAACATTCCCAAGGTCACCCGGTGAGCTGGAACCATGGGCGGAGAGAGACATGGAGAAAATAGTGTGCCTTGACATGAGCGTGCCGTTTGATTAAAAGCCAAAGTAATGGTTTTAAACACACGCAGCAGAATGCCTTCAGACTCTGCGTTTTAGCTCTCCACCCTCCTCCTCCTCAGGCAAATTACTTAACGGTGCAGTGATGGAAATAAGGTTGTAATGTTTGGTAATGGAAAAGAAAGCCTATACTGCATGTTCTTCTCTTTTTCTGCTCTTCTTGTTTTCTGACATACACAAAATAAATTACCCAAGCTAACAACCATCGCGCATGAGTTGAGGGCTTTTTTTTTTTCCTTGTGGTTCCTCAAGTGAATTGGACTTTTTTCTTCTCTGTGTATTTTCAAACCCCAGTAATGGTGAAAATGATGAGGAATCGGTCTTCTAATGTAACAGCAGATGTGACTCATGGGAAATTAAAAAAAAAAAACTGAGGTGGATTTGAAATCAAAGCACCAAAAAAATGGAGAATTAACAGAAAATGCTGTTTTCTGGTAAAAGAATATGGCGGCTGCAGAATAAAGGAACTTGCAGAGCAAAACAGAGAGCATTGCAATGAAATCCAGTAGAAGATGATTTAATGGGAGGTGCGTGGGGAAAACAAGCTCTAGCATATTAGTTTCCAGAGAGAGAAGTGCTAATCAGGCTTTATTGGACATGAAAACTCAACAATTAAGAGCAGGAATCCACCAAAGGCAACGAGTCTTCCCCTTCCTCTCTGTCTGTCTGTCTGTCAGTCAGCACCTTCTCAACAAGTCTCTTTATTCCTCTTTAATTCTGCATCTCAGGGCCCACGCCGTCCCACCCATTGGCCCCTCTGTCGCCCCGTTTTCAGCTCCCCCCCAGCATTAGTCAGCTCAATGACACACAGTAAATTGCATTTAATAAATTAGCTTAATGGATCCGACGATCGGTTAGCAGGCACAGTGTTTCCTCTGGTTAAGAAAAACATTTATATCCTCCCATTCTTTCCTCTCTGTCTCTCACACACATAGTCCTACAAAATATGCACTCTTCACTTGCAAAAGTTCACTATTCATTGAACTTTACCACATCTGTGTCATTGTGCAACCACAGACTTCCATGTGTTCTATCTGGAAAATAAATGCAGCTCTTCATATATATATATATATATATATATATATATATATATATATATATATATATATATATATATATATATATATATATATATATATATATATATATATATATATATATATGGGTGTGTGTGTGTGTGTGTGTGTGTGTGTTCTTGTTTTCTTGCATTCAGCCACGGACCAAAAGAATAACAAAAACACAAAAAACAATAATTATATAAAACAAAAAGTCAGCTAGACAAATAACTTAGCATATATAGTGAGACTTCTGAGATAACATTAAAACTGTGAAAAAAAAAAGTTATTTTAGACTGAAGCTTAATGCTATCTGCAACTTCTACATAAAATAAACTGTTTAGGTGAAACATTAAATTGGTCCAAGATGCAAATAAATTACTGTTATGATAAATCAAAGAATGATCTAAAAACATGAGAAAATTCTTAAAAGAACTCTACTTTCCCTTCATTTGAGCAGTAGCTATATTTGCTCTTAAAAATATGCTAATCAGATATTATGCACCTGAAATAATTTTTATGCTAAACGTAAATCGTCTTATTCTGTTGGCCATTTTTTAACCTTCCTGCTCAAATCAATGGAAAGCACTTGGTATTTTTTTAGATCTGGCAGTATATGTTTTCATTACAGGGGCCAGGACCAGTTCAGCAGGGTCACTGGCCCCTGTTAGCCATTGTCTAGAATCCCCTATGAAAGCAAATAACATATAGGGTTCATCTTTTATTTAACCTGGTCCCAGTATAAATCCAGCTGTTCCGCCCTGAGTGGTTTGTTTGAGAATTACTGATTACTGATAAAACAGACTCATAAAGACCAATGAATGCAGCAACATTGACTGTTATCATGGGGAAATAAATTGAGTATTTATGGTTTTAAAATATTCATTGTAAAAGAAAATTACCTTAACATGGAGAAAAAAAACACAACTGAAATATTTAGCTTCAAAATAAATATCTACCTCAAATCAAAAGGCAATCATGACAACATGATGTCAGTCCTATTTGTTGGTGGATCTGAACTTATTGATGGACTATTTGATGATGGGCGTGGCCAGTGATGTAACACCATCAACAAAGTTCTAGTTGTAAAAAAATAATAATGGGTTCTAATTCATTCTAATAGAATAGGTTGTCAGATGGAAGCAAAACGTATAAACTGATATTCAAATTACTAGAAAGATGGCTCATAAGAAGTCTTGACTAACGTGAAATAGGGGATTTTTCAAAAGTAGAATATTTACAATATTTAGAGAATACATTAAATTAATTAGAAATTAGGTTAAAGTGATATACTTAGTTGTAGCAAATGAAAGTCATTTCTGAAGTTGGTATCAAATAAAATTCAGCAGATGAAAGCTGATTCTATCTCAATATGACTGAAGCTATTGCCACATAATTTAAACAGAACTACAAAGGGGAAAAAAATAATTGATACAAGGGACTCATCAGTCACTATATCTGTTTTAAGTCATATTATCAAAAGAAAATCTTTTTAGCATTATGTCTTAAAACAGGGGCCATAACAGGGGTAAAAGACTATTTCTACAGGGGCACTGGCCCCTGTCCGCCCCTGTCTACAACTGCCCATGTGCTCAAAGAAAAAGTGGAGAAGTTTAAAGTAAGGTTGGGTTAAAAAAAAAAAGAACAACATCTCAACCTTCAGTTCTGTTCCAAAAAAGGAAATGAGTAAGATGAACACCCCTTTAGGCTTAGAGGCAAAGAAGAGTTGCATCTAAGAAATAAATCCACAGGAGCTACAGAGGAGGGAAAATCTGTTACCAGGGCAACCCATGGTAGGCTAAACAAATTTGATGCCCCAGAGATTTGCTAAAGCGAAGCAAAGTTTAACATCTAACTAGAGCCCAATATATGTACTAAAAGTCATGACAATGATTACATGCGCCACCATAAAACCTTACTGGCACACATCTAAAGACATAGGTTATCTTTATTGAAGGCTGGCAAGAGGAAAGTCATTACTGCAAGAGGGAGACATGCAGTTCTGTTTCCAGTTTATACATAAATCTGCCCTGTTTCTTTAATAATGCAATAGGAAGCATCTTACCACTAGCAGTGTATGGTGAGGCTTTTAGTTAAATGGGACCAACATTAGTTTATGTCGGCCTACGTGCATATTGTGCATATCTGCAAAATAGAAATGTTAAAGGCAGCAAAAGATTTGAGACTAGGCTGCCTTCAAACAGAACAACCCTAAATATGCAGCTAGAGCTATGATTAAAGAGTTTAGATCAAAAGATATTCATGAGCTACAATGGTCCAGTCAAAGCCACAGTGGATGCAAATTAGCTGTTGTGCTAATTCTGGCATATTTACATTGATGCTTTAAGCTGACATGGTAATAAATGTGCATTGTCCTAATTCAAATAATAAAATTAATAAAACTAAATCAATTAATTAAGACATAGATCTATATGGGAATCTGATTTGAAAATTTATGTCTACAAACTTGGTGGATTTTGGTCAATTCTGCATAGGAGGAGAATTGAAAATAGATACTTTACTCTCGACATTCAGCAACTTTTTAAATGGTTATAAATATTTTTACTTTATGCAGCTATTGTGATAATAGAGGAGGGAATGCAAAGTCCTTGAGTGGACAGGTTCCACAGACGTGCGTCCTTTCACCTCTCTGCTGTGGTTCACATCTAGAGCATAAAACGGAGCATCTAAAAACCTTTTCAGACCATAAATCACCATCATCAGCATCAACGCCAGCATCATCCTCCACTCTGACTGCACGCGGTTAAATGTCACTACATCCTTTTATAGCTCCTGCATGTTTGGTTGCGCAAAACAATCTCATCGGACATTATTGATGTTACAGATGTTATAGTAATCAAATTATCGGCCTGTGAAGGGCCTCCGTGTCATAGCGCTGTGTGATGAATTATAGTAAAGGTCACTGGCTGCTGCTGCTGCTGGAGGCTTGATGTTGACGTTCAGGTCAATGCTCTGAAAGGATGCTGCTTCCTCATCCCTCTAAAGATTTGTATTTATTTATTTATTTTGCTCAGGTTAAGTTTGGGGTTCTGATTCATCTCCAGGGAGGAAGTTTGAAGTCAGACCTAAGGTCCAACGCATGCTTAGCTTAGCTTTTTATATTTACAGATAATATGTGTTGAAGGTTCAAGGAGCTTCATGGAGTTGGAGGGGAATAAACACCCCTCGGATCCCTATAATGCTGTACTTTACCACAGTACTTGATAGAAGGGTTTATAAATGTTTTTTTGTTTTTTTTTGTAAAAATTGACCAAAATCTCAAACTCAAAAATAAATGACAAACAAACCATCTGAGGATAATGTTAAAGTTGCTGATGGTTTTCCTGGGAACAAACATGCTTCGATGTTGGTGCTTTTACAGAAATCAGGAAGAATAAAACAACTTGATCTGTTTGCAATGTATATGAAAGGGAAACTATTGCATCCGACACACCGAACTAGAACCACATGCCTTTGGAAAGGATGGGAACTTGCACCTGGCTAAATTCTGCCCTATTATACATTATTAACAGATGGTAGTTAGTACTGTTCTTTATTTCAAAGGTCTTTAATTTAACCACAGAAAAAAGGGTAATGTGCCCTTCCAAAATATAATTATAATTGCAAAAGTTAAATTGTGGTGAGGGTTTTTAATCTGTAATGAGTAAAAAGAAGGGGTTTGGATTCAGACTTTTTTACATATAAACTGATGATAACTCGCTGTAAAAAAAAAAAAAAAAAAAAAGGAAATGTTTGCAGAACTGGACATTTTAAGGCAATAAATGTTTGCAACATTTTGAGTTTAGGAATTCAAACTTTGCCCAATGAATTTTATGTTATTGTAAATTGGAATCCATCATTCATCCAACTTATGTGTCTTACAGCAGAATCACTTTTCATTTACAGCTTATTGCCTTTTAGTGAGGAAATTTGATATCTGCTTTTTCATTGCACCGTTTTTATTTGAGGGACAGCAACAGTCTAAGTTTCGAACCCCTGAGCAGTGTTGTCACAAATAACCAATGAACTGCTCTCTAACCACTTGGCTGTTCCAAACCCTGAAAATTGGTAACTTCAGTTTGCAGTAACTTTAAACGTAAAGTTATAATGGAGGATTTTTGTGAACTTTTGAAAAGACCCGCGCTCTCAACTAAAAGAAAAACCCCTTCACAACCCTGTACCCGCTTCCGAGAGGAAAGTAGCTGTTTGCATCGCTCATACAAGCTTACTTTCAAAAAGAAGATTTGCAATTTTACCACGTCAGACTCACCACCGGTAAGTGAAAATGGTGACGAGCACATAGGACAGCCTTAGGTAAACATATCACCAGAATGATTGACAATTAGGAGGACCACTTATTTAGATGATCCACCTGGAAAAAGTACATCCTCCACTATACCTTTAAATAAGAAGCTTTCTTGTCATTGTAAAGATTTTGCTTAGTTTGAAAGCATATCTTTAGCAGCAGTTTGTATCATTAAAATTTGGCATGAAGGAATCCTGAGCTTTTAACTTTAACATCCAACTCCAAAGGTGCTTTTCCTGTCTTTCAAAACAAAAACATCAGCAGCACTTTCACACACTAAAATAACCAGAAACTTACTGGCAACTCATTCAATGATGTTAAAGAATATAAGAACCTTGGTTTTCTAAACTGACTAAGATTATTGTCCCTATAATAATAATAATAATATAATAGCCCAAGTAATTTTTCGTCAAATAAAAGGACGTTTTTTGTTGTTGTTTTTTTTACAGTGACTATTGAAATAAACCAGTAAGAAGCTTCATTTAAAGTTTGAGCTCTGAGGAGGACAAAATGTAAGATTTGGGGCTCCAGATCACTCTGAAAACACATTTTTATGTAATATAAACGTGGAAGGATCAGAATGTGGGAATTCTGTTCTTTATCTGAAACTAAAAGTTTAAGTTGATGAATGAAAAGAAATGATGGAAGAAACCTGTTATTAGAGGCTTGATTAGAGGGAGCCAAACAGCTGAGATTTGGGCGGATAAATATGCAGCAAAAGTGAAATGCTGTGGAAAGCAGTTTTTTTTTTTTTTTTTTTTTAACAGTAGTCTATACAAACCAGGTAAAATAATTGTCTTATTTATCTATTTTATTTTACATCCTTTTGCTTTTGGTACATTTTCTGAGATTTTATTTCGGTGTATTTTAAAGATTGTTGATTTTTTTTTTTTTCAGTCAAGATGTATCTATCATTAATATATCATTATTATAATAAGACTATTATTATAGGTGTTGGGATCTGGGGATGTACCACCTTTCTCCAGCAGAGTGCGCCGTGGGTCTCCTGGGCTGGAGCCCTACAGCACACCTGGAGCTCGTCAGCCCATCAGGAGACCTTCCCTACATAAGCAGCTGCCAGACCTTCCTTCAACGCCGCAGTGTTGATCTAGTTTGGTTAGCAAACCTGAGCCTCTGTTACCTGAAAGTATTTTTGTTGTCTCAAGAGAGAAACCTGATTCTAATCTGCCTCTGTTTTTGCTCACAGGAAACCTGTCCCAAGTCTGAAGCTCTGGATGAGCTAAACCTGCCTGCCAGCCCTGGTGAGCCAAACCTGAAGATTCCAGTCTGGATTTCTCCTGCTGCTCTCAGAGAAGAGCTGGAAACTCTGATCAAGGTCTGCCATTCAAAGTCAGAAGCTAGACGCTGCTGCTGCTTATGCACTCTGCTGAACCAACAGTCTCTGGACCCAACGGTTCCCTCTCTCACAAGTAAAGCCTGGACTTCTTCAAGGTAGACTCTGAATTATCTTAAGACTCAATTAATCATCTGACTGCCTGGCTAATCAAACTGTCCGTCTCTGCAGACATCAGTGAACCCAACCTGGACCAGTACCTGATCCAGTTCATGTCTTTGTGTGTGAAAACTTATTTCAATAAATTCTGTTAAACTTTTACTCAGCCTCCGTTAGTGTTCTGCATGTGGGTTTAACCTTAAACCAATCATGACAGAACACTACGGCCAAATACAAAGCCCAGCAGAATACCTCCGGAGGAGACCTGAGGAGCAGGATGCTCAAATCCTTAGACATACGCACACCCTCCGTGAGTTACACACTAAAGTTGAACATCAAAACCAAGTGTTACAGGCATATGCTAGCTACATGAGGGATGCTAATGCTACGCCAGCAGTATGTCCTGTTCCGGAACCACTTCCGCCTCTAAGGTCACCGGAAGTGACGTCATTTCCGGAGTTCCGTCCGAGTCCTCCTGAAAGATTTTCAGGTAACCAAAAGGATTGTAAGGGATTTTTGTTCCAGTGTCGTTTGCTTTTTGAGCACTCCCCCGGCAGTTTTCCGAATGATAGGAAGAAAATTTCCTTCATTCTCTCTCAACTTACTGGACGAGCTCTTGAATGGGCGGAGGCAAGGTTCTCTTCTGAGTCCAGCTTTTCATGTACTTTTTCTGAGTTTATATCTGAGTTTTCCCAAGTTTTTAACCATGACTCAGACAAAACTATTGATTCCCGAGCCCTGCTAAATTTAAAGCAGGGAAATTCTACAGTTGCTGAGTTCTCCATTGACTTCCGGGTTAAAGCCGCAGCCTCAGGTTGGAACGAGTGTGCACTTAAGAGTGCTTATTTTAAGGCTTTAAATGATAACATCAAAGACGAACTCGCCACAATCTACGAACCTTCTAGTTTGGAGGATTTAATCCGTTTAACCATCAGATTGGATAATAGACTTCGGACTAGAAATACACTATATTGCCAAAAGTATTTGCTCACCCATCCAAATTATTGGAATCAGGTGTTCCAATCACTTCCATGGCCACAGGTGTATAAATTCAAGCACCTAGGCATGCAGACTGTTTTTACAAACATTTGTGAAAGAATGGGTCGCTCTCAGGAGCTCAGTGAATTCCAGCGTGGAACTGTGATAGGATGCCACCTGTGCAACAAATCCAGTCGTGAAATTTCCTCGCTCCTAAATATTCCACAGTCAACTGTCAGCTGTATTATAAGAAAATGGAAGTGTTTGGGAACGACAGCAACTCAGCCACGAAGTGGTAGGCCACGTAAACTGACGGAGCGGGGTCAGCGGATGCTGAAGCGCATAGTGCGAAGAGGTCGCCAACTTTCTGCAGAGTCAATCACTACAGACCTCCAAACTTCATGTGGCCTTCAGATTAGCTCAAGAACAGTGCGCAGAGAGCTTCATGGAATGGGTTTCCATGGTCGAGCAGCTGCATCCAAGCCATACATAACCAAGTGCAATGCAAAGCGTCGGATGCGGTGGTGTAAAGCACGCCGCCACTGGACTCTAGAGCAGTGGAGACGCGTTCTCTGGAGTGACGAATCGCGCTTCTCCATCTGGCAATCTGATGGACGGGTCTGGGTTTGGCGGTTGCCAGGAGAACGGTACTTGTCTGACTGCATTGTGCCAAGTGTAAAGTTTGGTGGAGGGGGGATTATGGTGTGGGGTTGTTTTTCAGGAGCTGGGCTTGGCCCCTTAGTTCCAGTGAAAGGAACTCTGAATGCTTCAGCATACCAAGACATTTTGGACAATTCCATGCTCCCAACTTTGTGGGAACAGTTTGGAGCTGGCCCCTTCCTCTTCCAACATGACTGTGCACCAGTGCACAAAGCAAGGTCCATAAAGACATGGATGACAGAGTCTGGTGTGGATGAACTTGACTGGCCTGCACAGAGTCCTGACCTCAACCCGATAGAACACCTTTGGGATGAATTAGAGCGGAGACTGAGAGCCAGGCCTTCTCGTCCAACATCAGTGTGCGACCTCACAAATGCGCTTCTGGAAGAATGGTCAAAAATTCCCATAAACACACTCCTAAACCTTGTGGACAGCCTTCCCAGAAGAGTTGAAGCTGTTCTAGCTGCAAAGGGTGGACCGACGTCATATTGAACCCTATGGATTAGGAACGGGATGTCACTTAAGCTCATATGTGAGTCAAGGCAGGTGAGCAAATACTTTTGGCAATATAGTGTAACTCCAGGCAAAGAAGCCTTAATTTTTCTGTTTCTGCTCCTGCATTTAACAATGCTTCTGTTTTTTCTGGATCCCCAGAACCCAGTTCCAAGCCAAGGTCTAAGAACAAACCTCTTTCAGTGCCTGTCCAAGTCTCTCACCCAGAAGGAACGGAGGCCGAACCCATGCAAATTGGACACACAAGGCTATCCCCTGAAGAAAGACAACGAAGATTTAGAGGAAATCTGTGTCTGTACTGTGGTGAGAATGGCCATTTCATTGCTTCATGCCCGGCTAAATCAAAAGCCAGGGCCCGTCAGAGGATTTGAGGAGTCTGACGGGCCATCTAAAATCTGAAAAAAATCCTCATTTATTGTTGCCTGCTACCCTTTTCTTTTCTAACCAGAATCTCACTTTATCAGCTTTCATCGACTCTGGGTGTGAAAGAAATCTCATTGATTCAGATCTGGTCCAGCAGTGAAAGATTGAGACTGTCCCTTTAACTAAGCCTCTCAGAGTATCTGCTATAGATGGAAAGAAGCTTCATCAAGTCACTCATCAGACACAACCTCTAGAACTTCTAATCTCTGGAAACCATCGTGAAACATTAACATTTTTGTTTTTCCCTCTGCATGCTCCCCTCTGGTGCTGGGATTCGAGTGGCTGGAACGTCACAACCCCCATATCAACTGGGCTGAACGCCACATTGAGTCTTGGTCCACTTCCTGTCACGAGTCATGCCTTCGCTCTGCGGCTCCTGCTATTCAGTCCCCTAGAGGTAGGGGGGAGATGGACTCTCCTGACCTTACTTCTGTTCCTCCCGAGTATCATGATCTGGCACCAGTCTTCAGTAAGGTTAGTGTGACGTCTCTTCCACCTCACAGACCATATGACTGTGCCATTGATCTACTACCAGGAGCCCCCCTTCCCAGCAGTAGACTATATAACATCTCCAAACCAGAACGCGAAACCATGGAGAAATATATCAATGAGTCTCTAGCTGCTGGAATTATTCGTCCATCTTCATCTCCTGTCGGTGCTGGTTTCTTTTTTGTGGGTAAAAAAGATGGTTCCCTCCGACCCTGTATTGACTACAGAGGCTTGAATCAGATAACCGTCAAGAATAAGTACTCCCTACCATTACTGGCATCAGCGTTTGAACCTGTTCAAGGTGCAACAGTGTTCACCAAACTCGATTTAAGAAACGCCTATCATCTCCTTAGAATAAGAGAAGGAGATAAATGGAAGACAGCCTTTAAGACCCCCTTAGGCCAATTTGAATATTTGGTCATGCCTTTTGGTCTCACAAACGCTCCTGCTTGCTTCCAAACTCTAGTCAACGACGTCCTCAGAGATTTTTTGAATGTTTTTGTTTTTGTATACATCGATGATATTTTGATCTACTCCAAGAACCTCTCAGACCACAAGAAACATGTTTGTCTAGTTCTTCAGAGACTATTGGAAAACAAACTCTTTGTGAAAGCTGAAAAATGTGAATTTCACCAACCATCTGTCACTTTTCTAGGGTTTGTGCTCGAGGGCGGGCAGGTGAAGCCATCCGAAGACAAAATAAAGGCAGTTCTGGACTGGCCGACACCTGAAAACTGCAAACAGCTTCAGAGGTTTCTTGGGTTTGCAAACTTCTACAGACGTTTTATAAGAAACTATAGTCAAACAGCTCTACCCCTCACAACTCTGACTTCTGTGAAGAAGACATTTCAATGGACACCTGAAGCCCAGAACGCTTTTAATAAATTAAAAAACCTGTTTTCCAGAGCACCCATCCTTATCCAGCCAGATCCCTCTAAGCAGTTTATCTTAGAGGTAGACGCATCTGACTCCGGTGTAGGAGCTGTTTTATCTCAACAGTCAGACTCTGACCAGAAAACTCACCCCTGTGCATTCTTTTCACGCAGACTCTCACCAGCGGAACACAATTATGATGTCGGAGACTGAGAACTTCTAGCCATTAAACTCGCCCTGGAGGAATGGAGACACTGCCTCGAGGGGGCCGAGCATCCAGTATTGGCTTGGACAGACCACAAAAACCTGGCTTATCTCCAATCGGCAAAACGATCCAACCCACGTCACTCTAGATGGTCATTATTCTTTTCTCGTTTCAACCTCATCATTTTTTACAGACCTGGTTCCAAGAACATCAAGCCCGATTCTCTCTCTCGTCTGTACTCCACTGATCAACCTGAGACACCCAAGCCTGTTCTTCCTGCCTCCTGTACTGTTGGAGTCGTTTCCTCTGCCCTAGCCTCTGAACCTGACCCAGGTAACGGTCCTCCAAATAAAACTTATGTTCCATCTTCTGTCAGATCCCGACTGATCCAGTGGATGCATGCAGCAAAATTCTCCGCCCATCCTGGAGTGAGCAGAACTATTGCCCTCATAACAAGACGTTTCTGGTGGCCATCACTTCACAAAGATGTTAAGGAGTACGTTCTGGCTTGTCCCATCTGCGCCAGAAACAAGACCTCTCACCAACCACCTTCTGGCCTGCTGCATCCTCTACCTGTTCCAACCCGCCCTTGGTCTCATATCGCTGTAGATTTAGTCACTGGTCTACCGATTTCTAGAGGTATGTCCACCATTCTAACCATCGTCGACCGTTTTTCCAAGGCCTGTCACTTAATTCCCCTCAGGAAACTTGAAGCATGTTTTCCGCCTCCATGGAATTCCTCAAGAAATCCTCTATGATCGTGGTCCCCAGTTCATCTCACAGGTCTGGAAAGCTTTCTGTTCAGCGTTAAACTGCAAGTCCTCTCTCACCTCTGGTTATCATCCTCAGTCTAATGGGCAGACTGAGAGGATGAATCAACAACTCGAGTCCACTCTCCGCTGCCTAACATCAAACAACCCTACTGACTGGAGTCAGTTTCTGACCTGGATCGAGTACGCCCATAACTCATTGAAATCTGCTTCTACTGCTCTATCCCCGTTCCAAGTTTCCATCGGTTATCAGCCTCCACTCTTCCCTGCAGACGAGAGAGAGATAATGGTCAGATCAGTCCATCACCACATCCGCCGTTGTCAGCGTATCTGGAAGGACACCATCACCACCCTCAACCACTCATCTGCTTCTACGAAACGCTTCGCAGATTCCAGGAGACGTCCTGCCCCTGATTATACCATAGGCCAAGAGGTTTGGTTGTCTACACGTGACCTTCCTCTCAAGGCCATGTCCAAGAAGCTGTCATCCAGGTTCATCGGCCCTTATAAGATAGCTCAGATAATCAACCCCTCTGCTGTCCGCCTGCACCTGCCACCGTCTCTACGAATCCATCCGACTTTTCATGTCTCTCAGATAAAACCTGTCATTACAAGCTCCCTGTGCCCACCATCCGACTCCCCTCCACCCGCCCTGGACGCCGATGGTCATCCGGCCTTCACAGTTCGCCGGATCGTGGACTCCCGTCGGCGAGGTCGCTGTTGGCAGTACCTCGTCGACTGGGAGGGCTACGGTCCGGAGGACCGCACCTGGGTTCCTGGCTCATACATCCTCGATCCGTCCCTGATCGAGGAGTATGAGAGTTCCCTCCCGTCTACATCCTCGGGACCGCCAAGAGGCGGTCGTTGAGAGGGGGGTACTGTTGGGATCTGGGGATGTACCACCTTTCTCCAGCAGAGTGCGCCGTGGGTCTCCTGGACTGGAGCCCTCCAGCACACCTGGAGCTCGTCAGCCCATCAGGAGACCTTCCCTACATAAGCAGCTGCCAGACCTTCCTTCAACGCCGCAGTGTTGACCTAGTTGGTTAGCAAACCTGAGCCTCTGTTACCTGAAAGTATCTTTGTTGTCTCAAGAGAGAAACCTGATACTAATCTGCCTCTGTTTTTGCTCAAAGGAAACCTGTCCCAAGTCTGAAGCTCTGGATGAGCTAAACCTGCCTGCCAGCCCTGGTGAGCCAAACCTGAAGATTCCAGTCTGGATTTCTCCTGCTGCTCTCAGAGAAGAGCTGGAAACTCTGATCAAGGTCTGCCATTCAAAGTCAGAAGCTAGACGCTGCTGCTGCTTATGCACTCTGCTGAACCAACAGTCTCTGGACCCAACGGTTCCCTCTCTCACAAGTAAAGCCTGGACTTCTTCAAGGTAGACTCTGAATTATCTTAAAGACTCAATTAATCATCTGACTGCCTGGCTAATCAAACTGTCCGTCTCTGTAGACATCAGTGAACCCAACCCGGACCAGTACCTGATCCAGTTCATGTCTTTGTGTGTGAAAACTTATTTCAATAAATTCTGTTAAACTTTTACTCAGCCTCCGCTAGTGTTCTGCATGTGGGTTTAACCTTAAACCAATCATGACAATAGGCCTATTTCAGGCATGCAATAATTTGAATAGCATGCAGAATTTCAAAATAGTCTGGGGAAAGTACACTGCAAAAAATGTAACTTTAATAAGTCTTTTTTTCTTAAAATAACATTATTTTTCTTGAACTGAGGAGGAAACTGAGACATTTTGCCAATTGAACAAGACAATTTCCATTTAAAATAAGAAAAAACAGTTGCATTGTCTTATTTCAAGTACATATTATCTATTTATCTTATTTTAAGAGTGAAAATACTAATTCTGTTGGGAAATTATCTTATTTGCCTGCTCAAATTAAGAATTTTTTTACATTTTTCAAGATTATTTTTGCAGCATAATCATCTTAAAATCGCCATTAGGGTGCCTACACTGCAAAAAAAAGAAAATCTAAATAAGTCATTTTTTTCTTAAAACAACTGCATTTTTTTTTTAATGGAGGAGGTCAGTGAGACACTTTGCCAATGGAACAAGAAAATTTACATTTAAAATAAGAAACAACTATTGCATTGTCTTATTACAAGTGAATATTATCTAATGATCCTATTTTAATAGTAAAAATGCTCATTCCATTGGCAAATCATTTCATTTACATACTAAAATTAAGGGTAAATACACTTGATTCAAGATATTTTTACTTATTTCTAGATCATATTTGCAGTGTGTGGCTTATCTCTTAATGGACACTATGACATTTGAGTTTAATCACATTTATAGCACAAAAACATGAAAATATACTATAATTCCCTGAGATCAAGCTGTTTGCAGTAATTCAGATGTCCATTTGGAGTCTATTGACAGTAATTTGTGTTTCATTTTTGGATAAATCCAGAGTAAGATCGGTTTGATGGTACAGAGGAGATGTTTAGGAGGGAGGGGGGAAGCTCTGCTGTCACTTCAGGCCACATTAATCCAGACACAATTAGATGTCAGAGCTCCGCTGCTCTCTGCTTCATGACAGCCTTGGGCTGAGCGCGGCGGAGAGGGCCCCTAATCAGGAGAGTAAACTCCGCTATATTTCAATTTAGGAGGGCGCTCTTCCGCTCCGGGGGCCCGTGGCACCGGTGATAAATAAAACGCCCATTTACTCCCCATTTCGCCACAAACAGCGCTACGCCAGCGGCCCCGTAATCATCGACGCGCATTTTGGTCGCCGAACATAAATCACACAATTGGAAACGCCGTGATTAGAGGGTGCCAAACTCAAACAAATGCAGCGTGTAACCTTGTCAGCTCCTGAAATCATCTCCAATGAGAAATGAAACAAAATGGAACAATTGACTCATATCCAAACAGCGGATCTTGAAGTTGGAGCGCGCGAGGAGGAGGATGTAGGAGGGGAGGCTGAAGATAACAAGATTACAACCTCCTCTGGTGTAATCCCTCTGTATTATGACACATCTGTTATTAAGAAATGGGACAAAGGTGGCTGGCCAGGCCTTAAACCCTTTTCAAATGTTAACCAGCATGTTCGTGAAGCCGCTCAGAGTGCTAATTGGCTGATTGAGTCCATTTATGTGATCCCTGGGTCCCCCTCCCCGGGCTGCCCTCAAACCCTCCACGCCGCCAGTGGATTTGGGTGAAGTGCTGCCCACGGTCTCTATTCAAATACTTCCATATGACAACTGCTCACAGGGCACTCCAATTAAAGGCCAGTCACTTTCCATTTAGGCCGCGTCAATGGATCTGCGCCGTGTGCGTGGCGCAAACAAAAGGAGACTTTAAAGAGTTGGAGCGCATGGGGGCCGAGCTGGGTCCCGCCCCCTCAGCGGCTCTCTCAGGGGATTATATGCTGGATTTGGGAGATTTTTTTTTTTTTTTTTCTGTGCTTCTCTGAGCTAAAGAGATCCAGGCAGTGCGCGCACAGCACCGTGAAAATGAGATGCGCATTTAAATCTGGGAGCAGTGTCCGCCTCCTGCGTCCATGCGCGCCCAGGCCGGCCTGCCTGCCTGCCCGGGGTTAATTAAGCGGCCTTCAGAGCTGCACAGGCAGGAGAGGCCAGGCTCCACTCTCCTTACATCTGTGATTTGAGATTCATCCGGTTTCCCCGGTGGAAGAGGGGAGGATTTTAAATGGTAAATTAGCATTCAGATGAGAGGTGGCTGCAGATTACATATTCCTCAGTGCAGAGAAAGACACCAATAGGTTTAGCTCACACCTAAGAAAAAGTTAGATTTTCCTTTAAAAATTATTCATTTAAACAAAACAAAAAATGTATTTCTGTAAATATTCTGACCATTTTTATGATGTAAGGAAATCCTATAACAATTGTCTCATCAAAAGAAGTTGGTGTCTGCCTCCAAAAACCTTCATTTTCTTTTATTTTTTTGCACTGGAAAAAGTAAAACCTTGCTCAAACTAAAAAAAAAATGTCCAGATATCACATCTTAAATATTTGACTTCACAAAATCTGTATTTAATCGCTTGTTATGACCTGATTATATTATGTTGATGTAAACAATAATACTGCACTTGACACAACTTAAAATCTTTGCCCTGTTCCAAACGATTTTCTGAACATTTCAGTTGATGAATGACATTGGACCAACCTAATATACTTACTTTTAACTAAATTAACAAGAATTAACGTTTGTATGGAAATTTAAATATAACCAAATTAGATTTTTCACATAACATTTGACTTTACTTCAAAAGTAATTTCCATTTCCCATCTTACAAACTCTATTGACACACATTCATTTGCGCACAAACTCACACCTACGGATAATTTAGACAACCTACACATGCACAGGAAGAACGCCATGCAGAAAGATACCAGGCCGGGATTCAAACCCACAACCTTCTTGCTGCAAGGCAGCAGTGCTACCCACTGCACCCAGTGCAGCCCTAATAATAATAATAAGACAATATAATAATATTAAGCTGTACACGTCATCAGCTCTTACCGACCTCCCTGCTCATGCTAAATCCCAGCAGCATGATACTGTCGCCACCATGTATCACCATAAAGGTGGTGTGTTCAGAGTGATCTGCCGTGATATTTTAAAGAAAACCTAAATAGAAGGTTTAATACCATAAAAATCAAATTTATGCTCTTAGGTATGGACTTTGACTGGGCCATTCTGATACATAAATATACTTTGAGCTAAGCATGTCCCCTTTATCTTTTCCAGTATGTTTGGAACAACTTTGATGCAGAAAGTTGATCATCTACCTCTTTAAAAGCTTCTTCAGCATCCATCCCACTGAGCCACTATGATGGTGGGGGACCTGGACTTCATCACATGCGCTGACTGCATGTGAGCGCAGTTCACATTTGACTCAAACAAAAAAAAGATTTACCTGCAGGCCATGAATACATATATACATATTGAGAGAAATCAAAAACTTTGTTTTGGGTCCTTTCTACGTGTATTTAGTTCAGGTTAAATCAAACTTGATATCACAAAATCCAAAAAGAATGAGTTACACAATCAAATCAATAATTTTATCTAGTTTAGAGTGAAAAGCTTTAGTTTGAATGAACAGTTACATGTTACACTTTTTTCAGTGTGAGCAGAAACAGCTACCAGAGAACAAATTAATGTAAACATACAAGATCATATGTATATTAAAATATCTCCTCAGTATGGTAAAAGGGAACGCAGCTTCAACTTAAATTAATTGTTTCAGTCAGTAACAAATTCAGTTAAGTTTGCCCAATTTAATTTATTCAACTTATGCAACTTATAAACTAAATACATTGATTTGGATCAACTTGATTCAATTATTTTGTACCAGTTGAAGCATTTCAGTAAAGTTGGAGTTGAATTATCTTTTTCGAGTGTAGGAAATGGACAGAATCTTACAAAAATACCTCACCTGGATGTTTAAATATTAATCTGCATCCAAAAACAAGCATATAATATATAAGCATATAAACACATTGACAAACGCTTAAAATATAACTGCTTCAAAGCAAATCTGTGGTTCAGATTTTTCATGTTTTTCTCTAGCTGCTATTCATGGTTCATGCTGTGATGAAGCAGAAGAACATTTCTGATTAAATTGTAGAACTTTTCATAATTTGGGAATCTTGAGTGGCTTTTTTTCCCTCATTGCTTTGCTCAATATACTTTCTGATAGACGCCTCACAAGCTGATAACTGTACTTCCCTGCCTCTGAGGAAACATGCTAATGAAGGTATCCTGTTAAATTAGTGGTACAGACAGTTCTCTCTATCCTCTAACAGGAGATTGGAGAGAAGTGTAGTCGCACACGCTGTTCTCTTGCTCCTTTGTTGGAGAGAACTGTGTGTGCTACAAATTAAACCTGATTCAAAATGAAAGAACTGCCAAAAAAAGCAATGGGTTCATTAATAGATTGTTTTATAAAGTAGGCCGACATGTTGGAATTTGGCTGGTAAAAAACCTTTATCTGAATAATTTTGTTTAGCTGCTTTTAAAGCTTGAAAATGATTGAGACTACAAGAGTAAACCCAGCTGGTCATTTGGTTTAAAGCAGAATTTAAGATTATCCAGTAATCTTAAGTAACATTAGAAAATTAAACCATATCTAACAGTTTAAAGGACAATCAAAGGAATGTAAAAAATAAAAATAAAAAATAAGATTCTTTATATGTTAGGTTTATTATGTTTTTTATAATTAGATGTGACCAAAATATATCATGAGATACATAAATGTTAATGTTCCAATAAATACATCCTGTACCATTAAAAAGATAAGTAGATGTAACATTTATTTATTTATCAAATATTAAATATAATAAATTAATATTAAGTAAATGAATAATATTCCATTAAATAGCTGAAAATACATTCTCTTTAAGTAAACATTTTTGATACCAAGTATACCCACCATTAAAGCCTCTCTAGCTGATATTCCAAATGAAAGTCCAGCTGTTTTAACCATTTCTTGCCTGTAAATATTCTAAAGCCCTGATCTGTATTTTTATTTATCGTCAGTTGGCAGCCACATGTAGATATTTAGTTTAATTAAATGTGATATTTTTTTTATGACTAAAATGACTTCACTTTCTACGTATAAATAAATCTGGGTGAAGTTCGTATATTTGTATTCAGAAGGTCACCAGTCTGTTGTATTCTTATTTTTGGAGCCACATGCTAAAATATTTGGGAAGCATTGAATTAAAGCCCCTAATCGTGTTTCTTCACCTTTCTTGAGGTCAACATTTTATTACATGTCTCTTATGGACTTCGGGGCTTGCTTGCAGTTAAACTTTACTAAATGTAGTTTAAGCATTTAACGGATATAAATTATATTTCTTAATGTTCTGTTTCCTCAAATTACATAATTTTTTTTAAATTCATTATTCTATGGAATTGTACCTGATGTGGATCGCCTTTTGCCTGAGAAATCTCTCCTGGCCTTTCCTGGTTTTGTCATATACATATAATGGTCTCACTTAATTTATAGCTGGGAAGTCAAACACATGTGTGACACAAAGGGACAACATCCATGTTTGTTTTCTTGTACTCAGCTACACCAGTCTGAGCACATCTGATGGTTTCCGGCCAATCGCTTCAGATGTGCCTCTGCCATGTTATTGTACCTTTCTAGCATCTGATAGCTTTGACTTTGAATATGCAGATATTCTATTTTCAATCACAGTTCTTATTACCAGAAAAATATTTGCCTTTTGCGTAACGACTACTTTGGTGAGGGTGAAATATCAAGGCATCTGTTCCCCTTGGAAGAGACTGTTCCATCCGAACAACTACATTCCAGCAAATTCACAGACGCAGAGCAGCGAAGGATTGTGTGTTTGTAAACATAAAAATCAAATAAAAAATCAGTGTGACTGGAAAGGAGAAATGCTTTCAGTCCAATGTGATTTTTTTTTTTTCAAATAGGACAGCGGCATGTGAAGGAAAATACCTGCCCATCTATATTTTCTGTTTCTATACAATTTCAAAAACTTTTGAAATGTCAGAAGAAAGACAATGCAAATCAGAAGTATTTAATATCTTCTGGTTTGTAGTGCATTAACCAAGCTACGCATAATTTTGTGTAAAAGTAAGATTATGCAGGAAATAGAGGATGCAAACTAGCATTGACCACATATCTGAGAAAAATGGAGCAAGGTGTAACTCTTTAGTCAAATCAACTATAGTTAGTGATGTTATATGTGGCAGACACATGGAGAAGGAAATGAAATTCTAGCGCCTAATAGAGGAAGCTGTTTCACCTTGTGATTATGTGTTTCTGAGTAAAAATATACCAATTACCATTTTCATGTACCAATATCAAACATTCATCCTCACATCTTATTCATTGCTTTCCATGTATTTCCATGTATCAGCTGGTGATTCTCCTTCTTTTTTCCTGAAGCCTTGCTCCTTAAAAGCTTTTTCTTAAGATTTCACCTTTCTACTCTACTATTTGGGCTTTCTTCTCATCATCTCGATGTTTGACACACTACCACAACTTTAAAACTTTTACACCTCACTCAGGTTTCTATATCATACATTGTTAAAAATAGCAACTAGCAAGTCCCTCTGTCCCCTAGAAAGGGATAGTGTTGTGCCGATACCATTTTTTGGCCCCGATACCGATAATATTTGTTTGAAATTGATGTGTGTGTGTATATATAAAGAACTACTTACTACTTGGATGTAAAATAATTGCCATCATGGCTTTATGAAGCTGCTGCCTACCTTTGTTAAGCAGAAAAAAACACTAATACTAGGTGAATCCAGTAGAACATTTTATTGCCTACCTGGTGACAATAGTTGAATAAACTTTTGGCTCTAAAAATGCTCTATTTGTTGTAACTCGCCGATACCAATACCACCATTTTAGTGCTGGATCGGCCCGATACTGGTATCGGTCTCTGTGCAACACTACAAAGGGCACTTCATAAAACTTCGATTTTAAGAAGTTTTAAGCTAAATTTGATCAACTTAAACTATAGAGTTTTGAATGAAAGATTAAACTTAATTATTGGAAACTTTCTTTAGATCATTTATCACTTACCTCCCCTACTTCCAAATAAGGTGGATGCAGGGCTTTCCACCATTTTGGGACATCAGCATGTCCAGGTTAGAGGACAGTGGGACTACCATAGATTGCAATGATAATGTTTTCATTAGAGCTCTAAACATCCTGTCCCCTACAGAGGACAACAATGAATTGGTAGGATTTAAAAGAGTATTAGATGATAAATAGTGTTAGGTTTATTCTTTTATACATCATGTGCATTGTTATTTTGTTAGTCAGATTAGACAGAGTAGAAGGCCTTCCTTCACATTGTGGATGTCACGGTGTGTACGGAGGTCATCTAACCGAGACAGCCTTCGTGTCTTTAAGAGTACACACGATATGGGCACATCTTGGACCATTGATCCTCTCCAACATGCAAAAAAGTTCGATGTTCGGACAAGTCAATCAGGTTATCCTCTGTTACCACAGCAGCTTTGAACGATAAGAGTCTTTGGGCCCAGCTGTCCCCACACCCCCTGAAGGATAAGTCTTTAGCTGTGTCATCAGCAGTATCACATAGAGGTAGAAGGAAACAGAGCGTCAAGAGGAAATGTCATATTGAATCGTCCATCTGTTCAGAGCACAGGATTGTACTCTGACTCGCTGCTGAGTCCTAGACAATAGGTTAGCTTTTCTTTTCTTTTAGATAACTTTCAGATAGATAGATAGATAGATAGATACTTTAATCTGTCTGTGTCAGTTTGCTTTTTAGGTTAATCTTGTAAATCAAAAGAGGTATATTACTGAGTAAACAAATCTGTGCTACATTCTATCATCTGTTCATCAAAATCTAAAATACTGATCAAATCTAAACTCTCTAGTTTCAACAAAAAAGAACATTTGTAACTTAGTTTAAGCCTCAGGACCCCTTAAAATTGTATGGTATAGAGATTATTTTGTATTTGTGAAACTTTATATGAAAACAAAAACTTATAACTGTCACTATTACTAAAACAAGTTGTAGCTATTTCGCTCATCTCATTCTTATAAACATCATATTGTGTTTTATCGTATATCTGAACTAGCTGAAAACCCTTTTTCAATTCAGCATTTATTGAACTTTAAATTGCTTGTTCTTTAAAACAGGAAAACAGAGAAAGAAAATTAGGTTAAAAAGTCCTGATCTAGTGTTTTATAGTCGATCTCATTAAAATGTAGAAAACCACTTACCGGCGTTGTATGTTTTCAGTTATAATTAACAGAGATATTGCAGGAGTGCAAATGGGGAGAAAGGAACTCGTGCAAAAACAACATAAAAATGGCGTCTAACAGTAACAAGCCTGAATACAAACAACCGCTAGCAGACGAATCAAGACAAACTGGAAACTCAATTTTCTAAACGCTGCTAAATTCCATGAACCGACAATACGTTCATTGAATGGAAGACAAACAGACACGCTGAGGCACTTCTCCCCTGATTTCCAGCATCAATCTGGGCTTTTATCATCATTGAGAGGCTGATGCAGATGCAAAGTGTTTGCAGGGCGTAGAGGCCGGCCGGGCACTCAGCTCCCAGTGTTTTATTGTGCATTCGCTCTGGCATACAGGTCTTCATTAGGAGCATCTAGAGACTTGGCGAGGGGCTTTTGTGTTCCTGTATCCCTGTAGTTTATGTGTCTTATGCACCACTAATATGCCACTGTGTCAGTTGGAGCCTGTTTTAGTGCAGGCCTTTATGGTGGCAAATTGGTAGCGAATGGGACAGCGGAGCACTTTAACAGCACTCACCTTCTCCTCACCCCTTTTAACTTATTAACTTATATTAACTCGTTTGAACCTGTCAACAAGGCTGCCTGCAGATCACAAATAAATCACAGCGTCTGGGCGTGGAAGAGTGTGCAAAATGTGTTTACCTCAGTGTGAAGCCACACACGCTTGAGCTTTTTACCTCGCAGTCACAATTAATGAAGCCAATCTTCATTTTGACTGCGTGATCACTTTTTAATGCACTTGAGTGGTTTTTAAAGTGCAATCAAAGGCTAATTAAAGGCCAGGGCTGACCATAAATGCTCTTTCTCTGTGTTTTCCTTTTTTTGTGTCTGCGCGCATGCTTTCACTTCAGACTGAACACAAGCATGAGTCAATTGTTAAATGCACCTGCAAGGAGGCCTATTGAACTGTGATTCATCTAAAAAGGAGCCCTGAAATAAAAGCAGGCTTTTAAAGAATTTGTGCTGAATTGGTTTTGTTTGCCCTTTGAGGAGGCTGCATGAACCTCCCAAGCATCGAGAGGCAGAAATCCACAGAGTATTGCTACACTTTTAAGATGTGTGGTGAAAGTTGTTTAGAAAAAAGGAAACTTCTCGATTGTTCCCATTTTATCATGTTATAAACACAGATATATTCTCTTTGGATTTCCTACTAAAAGCGGCACATATAATAATGCATCCATCCATTCATCCATGTTTCGTCACACTTATCTCTGTTGGGGGCGAGGGGTGCTGCTGCCATTTCCAGCTGTCAATAGACGAGAGGCGGGGTACACCCTGGACAGGTCGCCAGTCCATCGCAGGGCAACACAGAGACAAACAACCATTCACGCACACACTCACACCTAAGGAGAATTTAGAGAAGCCAATTAACCTAACAGTTATGTTTTTGGACTGTGGGAGGAAGCCGGAGTACCCGGAGAGAACTCCCGCATGAAGAGGTAGAACATGCAAACTCCATGCAGAAAGACCCAGAGCCAGGAACCAAACCCGGAACCTTCTTGCTGCAAGGCAGCAGTGCTACCCACTGCACCCGGTGCAGCCCTAATAACAATAAGAAGAAGAATATAAAATAATATTAAGTTGTACACGTCATCAGCTCTTACAGACCTCCCTGCTCCTGCTAAATCCCAGCAGCATGATACTGCCACCACCATGTATCACCATAAAGGCGGTGTGGTCAAAGTGATCTGCTGAGATATTTAAAAAAAAACTTAAATAGAAGGTTTAATACCATAAAGATAAAATTTATGCTCACATATTCTCTATTGGATTTAGGTATAGACTTTGACTGGGCCATTCTGATACATAAATATACTTTAACCTAAGCATGTCCCCTTTATCTTTTCCAGTATGTTTGGAACAGCTTTGATGCAGAAAGTTGATCATCTACCTCTTGTAAAGCTTGTTTAGTCTCCATCCTTTCCCCTGGATCGCCTGTTTCTGAGCCCTGTATCCATGTTCCCATGAGCAGCCATCACTACTTAACACAGAGGAAATAGTGTAAAAGGCTGTGTTAGCTCTTTCCTGCATGCATGGCCATCAGATTGGTGACCCTTCACTGCTGTATTTCCCTCCATAAAGATTTGCTGAGTTTGGGACTTATAAAATTCCAGTCAATGGATTGGTTTTCATTCAGGAGAAAAAAATTAAAAGGGGGTCAAATACATATAGATGGTGCAATTTTCCCAAAAAAAGAAAGCTTTATTCATTTTCTTTTGATTTTTCAGTAATTTAATGTTTTTTTGTTTAATAGTTAAATGGATATAGGCAAATGCTTGTGCAAGCAATGCACCCATCAGAAAACCTGCAATATGGGCATTTGCTCCCTGTTGCAAACAGTAACCTGTCAGGAATCGCTTTGCTCTTCATCTCCTCTGGACTTCAGATTGATAAATGCACGACTCCAAAAAATTGAAAGTGAAAAATCAAATCAGCAGAGTTGAATGTATCTGTAGCCCTAATGAGCCGTTTATTGAATGTTTCAGCTCGGCAACATGTAGTCATTAGTCTGCACACTTCAGAGAAGCTTCTAAAAGAAACCGGTGTGACTAAAACAGAGAGAAAAAAATCTAATTATGCTGGAGGAAACACGGGAATAGCTGCAAAGCATAATCACTACAATTACTGTTCCCACGGGTCTGCTGGAGTTACATCGTGATTGTTTTTGTTTTGTTGTTTGTTTGTTTGTTTGTTTTTTTTTGGGGGGGGGGGGCATTTTTTGCTGTTGCGACATGTGTCCTTATCTGGGGTTCTATGAATATTTAGCAAATTACTGGAACTTTTATTTTGTATTATAAAGGAGAAGCTGTGACATTCCCATGTAAAAAGATCAGCTGCAGAATGTAGCATTAGCATTAGAGTAAATGTCTTTATCAGTATTAGAAAACAAATTACCATCCACATTTATTTTAAAAAATGTTGAAATAAATTTAAAAAAATCACAAGTATAGGCTAAGAACAGCGGAATATTTTCTGTGACTGAAATAATATTCATGGTACGCTACTGTAATGGTGTGTTTGGTAAAAAAAAGGACTAAACTGAAGGTGGTGATGAAAGCATGAGGGGAGATTTCAATAATAAAACTAAAAGAACCAAAGAAAAGGCACAAGGAGACCAGGACAGAAAGGACAAGAAGAAAAACACACAGTGTAAAGAGAGGATCCAACCAAGACCAAACACAATCAGTAAGGTTAAAATCCTGAGGGAAGAGTGGGGGATGACAGCATGCAGGTGAGTGGACCACGGGAATTATGAGTCTAACTATAACACAAAAAACTAATAAACAATTGGGGAAAAGCTAACCTACAAAAGGATGTAAACTAAAATATACAGGAAAGAGTTTAGTGAATAAACAGAAAAATTAGGCGCAGCTAAATTACAGTATTATATTTGGCAAAGGAAGATTTCAAGAACTATTAAAACACAATAAAAAAGATCAACAGCATATTAAATACCTAAAATGCAATCAAACCCTGATACTTATGGCTTCTGGTTTCTAGTCTGAAAAAGTGATATAATTTAAACGGAATCTCTCTTTCTTTATTTTTTTCTGTGGATTTTGTTTTACTACAAAATCTCTATGCAATGCAGAATTTCTTGTTCCCTCATAATTTGGAAGTTGAATCTTGGAATCTTGGAGCAAGGAAACCGTTTCCAAGTTTCCACTTGGATGGTGTTTTCTAAGTTTGATGAAGGAGAAAAACTCCACTAGAATGAGAAATTCAGACATATTTTATCAAGTTATGGTTGCAGGACATGGAATATGACAACATTAGGAATGCAAAACTGTTCCTCTGGTTGTTTATAAACCTAAAATAGACATTACCATATAAAATGCACATTTGTTTACGGTTTGAGTGAAAAGAAAGGAAGCACATCATCTCAACTTATCATCCCTGCCCAGCCAAACATACATGCTACAAGTTATACTATCTTCTGAAAAAAAAGAAAAACACCTTTCATTCTGGATTTTTGTTTTCTGGGTTTGGACCAGACTGATCTCGTTCACACACATCTAGTTTTTTTCACAGAACCTTTCAATGTGTAAACATGAATCCTGTCTCCAATCTAAAATACCCGTCACATTACTTCTAATTACTGTACTTCTATAACATTAGGTCTTACAAAGCCCAGTCGAATACTCACCCATAACCATGTTCCTTTAGTATTTAAAGGCAACTTTAACACTAAACTACTATTTTATTAACAGCCATTCCTTTTATACTAAACAAGGTGACGTTCACTTTCTATGTTCCTCACCATTGAAACTTTTTCTGAAATTTCTAGAAAACTTGAGAAACTGTTGGTTCATTTAAATCAGGATTAAATCAATTTGTATACAGTAACTTTTTATCATTGTGACTAATGAACTGCTTGAATATTTGTTTATTCTATGTCTTCATTATTGGTATTTTAACATCTTTTTTTAATCAGTATAAATGCTACCTTTATGCTTCATTGTTGTTTTTCTCTCTTTTTATTCCCTGTTTTACATTTTGGATTTGCTTTTATATAATTACTGTACTTAATAAAGTTGCCTTATACATTAACCATTATATTAACCAGATTGTATCTGTTGGGAGAGTAACTGATAACTGTGTACTGATTTTTACCAAAGGAAAAAATTAAAATGCATAAATAAAATAAGACAAGGCACGTTTTGTTACATACTACTGGTTAGGGCATAGAATTTGGAATATTGAGGTTCTGAGTTCAAGCCCCACACCCACAGACTGCCACTCTGGGTCCCTGAGCAAGACCCTTAACCCCACACTGCTCCCTGGGTGTCTGACCATGGCAGCCCACTGCTCCCCAAGGGGTTAAATGAAAAGGTAAATTTCTCCAATGTGAGATCAATGAAGTTCAATTGTTAGTACAATTCAGTACATGGATAATCCATTGTGCTTTACATGAATTAGACAATAAAAAAGAAGACAAATAAAAGGACAGTAAGAGAAAATAAAGATAAAAACTCAAATTAATAACACATCAGTTCTCTTATGACCCTCTGCACTTTTCAAAGAACCGCAGAGAGAAAGGTGAGCTTCAATGACTGTCTGAAACCATAGCTCACCACAGATATACGCCTGAAAGTACGCATCTGCAGAAAAAGATAGCTAACGCGACAAGCGTCTATGATGACCTTATGCAAACATATCACCAGAATGATTGACAATTAGGAGGACCACTAATTTAGATGATCCACCCGGAAATAAAAGAGCGTCCTCTATAACTTTAAACTAATAATAGCTCAGCTAACAGTTTAACTTCAACAGTCAAGGCAACTCTAAACAAATTGATTTTTTACTTTGAATTAATCAAACTCAAGCTTTGAGCACCTTTAAACTTTGTTCCAGATCAGTGAAGCATAGGAACTAAATGCTGCTTCTACATGTTTGGTTCTAGTTCTAGGTGTAGAATAGACTGGAACTAGAGGACCTGATTGATCAAGGAGGTTGATACACTGACAACAAATCTGTTATGTATTGAGGTGCTGATCCATTCAGTTTTAAAGTCTATTCTCTGAGGAGCCAGTGGAAGGACTTCAGAACCAGGCTGATGTGCTCTACTTTCTTAGTTCTAGTGAGAACACGGGCAGCAGAGTTTTTGATCAGCTGCAGCTGATGGACTTTTTAAGCAAACCTATGCAGACACTGTTGCAGTGATCAATTCTACTAAAGATAAATGCATGAATGAGTTTTTCTAGATCCTGCTTGAACATCAGTCCTTTAATCCTGGGGATGTTCTTCAGGTGATAAAACACGGACTTAGTAACTGCCTTTATATGCCTCTGAAGGTTCAAGTCTGAGTCCATCATCACACCAATATTTCAGCCATAATCAGTGGTTTCTAGCTGTAGTAACTGAAGCTGTGAGCTAATCCTGAATCTCTCTAACTTTGGTCCAAAGATTATTACATCAGTTTAGTTTTTATTCAGTTGTAGACAATGATGGTGCATCCACATATTTATCTGTTCTAAGCATCTAGCCAATGCTCTGATGGTTTCATTGTCACTTGGTGACATTGTGATGTGAAGCTGTGTGTTGTCTGCATCTATATTGTAACTGGTTGTTTGCTATTATCTGAGCTATAGGGGAGCACGTAGATATTGAGTAGGACGAGCCCCAGTATGGAGCCTTGAGGAGCCCTGCATGTGATTTTTCTGGTCTCTGATTTAAAGTTCCCTACTGACACATAGAAGTCCCTGTCCTTCAGGTAAGATTTAAACCAGTCCAGTGCTGTACCAGAAAGGCAGACCCAGTTTTCCACACGCTCTAATAAAAATGAGTGATCAACAATATCAAACACTGGACTGAGGTCCAACAACACCAGCACTGTGGTTCTTCCAGAGACTGAATTTATATGGATGTCACTGAGCACCTTAATCAGGGCAGACTCTGTTCTGTGGTTGCCACGGAAACCTGACTCAAAGACATCAAACAGCTGGTCATTGTTAAGGAGGCATTTCAATGTTGATAGAAGCTTTCATTAACTTAGTTGAAAAAAGCACAAAAACAGACAAATATCACTAAATTATGTTGTTAAATACCATGTAGCATGAGCAGACGTTGAGCTGAGATTCAACTTTTATTGGACTCTAGATTAAGGCAGAAGTTTGTATTACAACATGCTAAGCAAACTGATTGAACACATGTTGAGGTCTTTGCCTGGTGTTACTGGTTTAGTGCCCAAATTAGTATTTGGGGCACAAAAAAAGAGGTGATTCAACCTTTTATGTGGAGCTTTTGAAGATAAAGCTGGCTTCATCGGTCGGAAACTCACCTGTGCTTTAGCTCATCTATAAGTGGAGGGCTAAAGCCTGCACCCGAGTTTTTCCCCATGTTGCAATCTAACAATCTTGAGCGTTGGATTTTCTTTCTACGAGCATGGAGAAACATTTAAAAGATTTTAATCCAGGTAAAGACTTTTAAAAGAAAAGACAAAACAGTTTCATCAGAAGCCCCCAAAGTGTAAAGATCAGAGTACACATGGGAATAATCATTTTGATATCAGCAATCACGATGGAAAAACATCTCCCAACTTGACAGCATCTTTGCAGTATTGTTTATATACAATACTGCCGACAAAAACAGTCAACACCCATCCAAATCAGAATCCATGTTATTGTTTAAGTTTCTCTGCAAACAAAGAAACTGACTTAACGTTTTTGCTCACATCCTATGTTTATTTGTTCGTTTTAGTTCCACAATCACTTGCCTTTAATGAAACTTTGATCGTCCTCACCATCAATGTGACCCCAAATCCAACATGGCTACCGTTTGCTTAAAAGGCTTTTTTTTCTATTGGCACTGCCGACTGTTTATTCACAGAACCAATTGTTTACATATGCAATTACCTTCCACTGCACTTTAATTTAGATAGCTTCTGTCCAAACTTTATTTATTCATTTATAGTAAAACCCATCTGTATATATGCTACTGTACATAACTGTAAAAACCCTTTTAATAGTAATATCCACCTGTATATTATATTTGGTACATATCCAGCTGTAAATTTAGTTCATAACAGTAGTTATCTATATATTATATTCATCTATTAGTAAGATTCTGTTTATAATGGTATTCATCTCTATATTTACCCAGTAGAACCCATGTCCTGTATTTATGGAACCATTATTTATCCTGCACTTGCTGCTATTGCACTTCTAGTTAGACCTAAACTGCATTTCGTTACCTTGTACCTGTACCTGTGTAATGACAATAAAGTTGAATCAAATCTAATCTAATCAAAGAATGCATGAAAAATGATCACCTACTGGCGCTGATCATAGTCGATTGCATTCTTAGGGATTCTAATGTTTACAATTTCTGCTGTTGCTTCATCTGCGAGGTAAAGGTTTCTCCTTTATATACCATGACAAACAACTGCTGCTGACACATAAGTTGTTTTTTTAAACATTACTTTATATGTTTGTGCTTCATTTCCCTCTTTCTCTCTCTGGATGATGACTTTATTTAAAGAGTTTGGGATGTTCCCAGTAAACGGATGTAAGTCGGTGCAACATCCTCAGAAGTGATGATGGAATCTCAACCGTGAGCGAGAAAGATCCATTTCCCCCGCCGTTGGCACCTGATGTAATGGGCTCTGGGGTGGAAATGAGAGAACACAGAGCTGCCTCTCCTCCCCGTTCACAGCTCCTTCAACCTGGCTGTGCGGTGACAGCTTGATTTCGGTGCCTCTCTGAGGCGGAGCACGCAGACATGATGGGCCTGTTCTGCTGGTCTTATCAGAGCCTCTGATGTAGAAAGAGATCGCAAAGACAGAGAAAGCAACGGGGGACAGAAGCAGTGAAAGCAGAAGATACTAGAAGAGGAACTGTCTGTCTGACCTTACCAGTGAGATTAATTTCTCATTAGCCAGGTCGTCTTGGATCATCCCCTTGCAGACCTGAAAGGCAGTCACACATATACACACAGAAATGGTACCAAACAAAGCAATTGGATCGAGGCTTTAAACAACGATCAATCTAAAATTTCAACCGACACATCACAGCAGAGTCCTGCAAAGGGTGGATCCGCCACTCATAGAAATACATTCCTCTCAGCATTGCAAGAAATGCTTTTCACTATGATGAAACACTGAGGCCAGATAGAGAACATCTGAATGTGGATAAAAGTTTCACAGTACTAAGTCATACCTTCATTTCAATATGTACGGCAATATTGTTTACTGTTGTCTTTACCATTTACAGAGAGCAAATGCAGTATAAATATAAAAACAGAGATAGTCAAAGTGTCTGATACTTAGCTGAAATGAATAATGTTTAACTTCACTGTAGTTTCCAAACAGTTGTGCAAACAGCATGTAGTGATGTCTGAGCATTTTCAGTTAGTGTCACTATAATTTCACTTTATTTGGTGTTGGAAGACATGTACAGACCAGTGGCGGCCGGCCCATAGGGGGCGCTGTGGCACCGCCCTCCCTGATAAGAAGAGAGAAACGTAAAATATATTTTTAGAAATTAACTCATAAATGTCAGTTTTACTCTCTAGAGTGTGTACCTATAAGCAAAACAAATTATATAAACTACATTTCCCTATCTACTGTCATTCATTTGTGGATTTCCACAGACAGACTCCGACCGTCTCTGTTCTGGGGGCGCTGATCAGACTGCCCCACATTTGCAGAGAATCTGTCAATCATGTACTATTGCTAGGTGAATTTAATGGCCAATCAGCGTCTCAGAACTTTATGGTCTTGGGGCGCTGAAAATACTGCGCTTTAACAGGCTTCTGCACCCATGTGCAGGTGCAGACAATTAGAGGGAAGATGGCGAACGTAACGAGCGAGATGCAGCTTCCACCAAATTCAGTGAGATCCTTATTTATCTACCCGTTTGCCAGAAGAACATCCCTGTTGTAGGGTAGGAACATTTCATGTCATGGTTATTGTGACTGTGACGAATCCACCTCGTCGCTTAAAACTTTGCGTGCCACACACACATTCCTGTTATACTGTGTTTGTGAGGACCAAAACGCTCGCCCTGAGCCCAGTAGCTCCATTAACTTAAAACACACAAACTGTTCCTGGTTACCTGCTGGTGTATTGAGGGTGCACACTTAATATTTCAGTGGGGTTAGCCGTGTGTGTGTGTGTGTGTGTGTGTGTGGGTGTGTGTGTGTGCGTGTGTGTGGGTTTGTGTGTTTGTGTGTGTGTAAGTGTTTATGCTACAGGGACTTGTCATCTTCAGTCTGGCTGCATCTTTGCTGGGTTCAAACCCAGTTTGGTGTAATTGAATAAGTCAATGAATCTGTGTAAAATAATTAAGTTGTAAAAATTATTTGTTTTTGTACATCAATTGTTTGTGGAGGTAATATATGGACAAAACTGATTAATGAGAAGAAATCAGAATTAAGAGAGGCTGAGGTGAGGGGCTTAAACTATTTAATGAGGGCTGTGGGAAGAAAAGCGGCAATTTCTGTTTTCTGTTTCTTTGTTACATTGCTGGTAACTGGAGGGAGGCTGAGGCCCAGAGTATCTTGTACTTGTTTAGTTTCTTTTGCACCTGGTTTTGAGTTTTTGAGCACAATAAATCACCAGCACCGGTAACCCGACTGAGCCTGGATTCTTGGAGGCCAAAGAACCCCGTCACAGTGACCCAAATCATCACTGTTACTGTTATTATATAGTAAATTAAATCATTACTGTTAAATTGTATGTATTGTCCAATTGTTTATTTGAATTCTTATTCCGGATTAGTTGGAGACATACACTAGGCTATATCAGCCCCACCCAAAATATTTTTCACCAGCCGCCACTGGTACAGACTAAACTGTCATAATGACAACATAAAGTCATTTCACTATCTTGTTTTTAAACAATGACGTCAGCACTTTTCGTCTTGGAGACACTGTGAAACATATATTCCCTTTAATGGATATAAAAGGTTCTTGAAGAAGGAGATTTTACAAGTTATCAACCAGATTTTGCATTTTCTACTAATTGTACAATAAGAAATGCATTAACTGCTGCGCAAATGTAAATAGTTATGTGTGAAATATATCAAAGAAAATGGGGAAAACCATTGAATAAATGACTATATTACATCAGAGTAAAAAACAACAGGTTAATGATAGAAATATGCTTATATATCATAGAAATATATGTTAATTCATTTAAAAACCTTCAATCCAAAAAAACAACTACAAACAATAGTATATGTGATATGTAAACAATAATAAAAATGACAAATTCTTTACCTATAATTGTTGGAGTTTTTTAGGGGGCGTCAGATGCAGGAGTTTGCCCCCCAACCTAAGGGTTAGGTTGTCTGTTCAAGCTCCAGCAATGGATTTTATTGCCTTTGTGTCATTTGGCAAGACAATTCCCCTGCATTGTTTACTGATAGTGGTCACAGGGCCCGGCGGCGCCTGTGGACGGCAGTCTTGCAGTGGCAAGAGATCTGGCTAAAGCAATGGTTTTAAGCGCTTTGGTCAAGTCTCCTGACTTTAAAAAGTACCATATAAGTAGGGCTGGGTAAAAAAACCAATTTAATCGATTTTGAATCAATTCCTTTACATTTTTGCAAAATCGATGTCTAGGGAATGAGATCGATTCATTTTATAGTGACCCGCTTGACGTTCACATTCAAATAAGCAGGAAAGATGCACTCAAGATTCCTTCAAGCCAGACAGCTGCAAATATAGCCAATAGGTTGACTGAAGACATTAATAAACGGGGCTGACCAGAAAACACCCGGTGGTTGTTACAGACAACGCTGCAAATATGGTTTGTGCATTGAAGATAATGCAGCTCATGCATGTCTGCTGTGTCACGTCTGCTCCCTCGAGTGAGGCTTCACTTTTTCACTTTTCACAAACAAGTTTGCACTTTTGAGACAGTTTTGTTCACATCTCATGTTTAAACTGTCTGATTTACAAGTTTGCACTTTGTGTTTAATGTGACAGGAAAAAATAAAATACAGGAGTATTTTGAAACACAGTTGAACCACTTTCATTATTGTAAAAAGAGATTGAATCAAAATTAATCGATTTAGAACTGTATGAATCAAAATTAAATTAATTCAGGACTTTGGCAAAAATACCCAGCCCTATATATAAGTAAAGGCCATTTAACATGTTTTCCCTAATACTCTTGCTACTAATATAAAAATAATGCTAATAATGATCATGCAAATGTTAAGTACAGTAACACATAAAAAAATTAAAACTTATTTCTCTCAATTTCCAGTAAATGTCAGATTTAATTTCTCTTAAAGAAACTGTATCCCTTATTTCTTATCTGGCAGGAATCTACAGCTATTTAAGGCAGCATGCATGAAAAAGCAGCTACAGTCCATCTAAAACAAAGGTCATTCATTTAATCTCAGAGCAGCAGATACAGAAAACACGCCAGGTCAGTCTGTTATCTTAATATAAGTGGATAGGTTAGTATTTATATACTTAACAAATAAGAGAAAAAAAAAATCACGTTGTAAAAATCAACAATGCAAACTAAAGAAAAGAGCAAAACAATTTAATTTTAAAACATTTGAAAACTTCTATTTTCACACACACACACCCATTTGTTGCTACTTAAAAAGGCTAAATATTTAGTTTGGTGTGAAGCCAACTGTCAGTGGCAGTACGCTGATGAGATCCAAAGAGCTTTCTGAGTCCCTCAGAAACAAACGTTTATGAGGCTGCTGTGTCGTCCTATAATTCTCTTCTTGACGACTTAAAATTGAAGCTAAGTTTTATAAAAATTCAAAGTTCTTAAAAAGCAGAAAAAGTCTCAAACAAGGATCAAAAAATTTAGACAGAGGCCGCTGAGTCCAGGTCCAGTGAGTTTATTGCTAAACACTACATATTTACACAGCGCTGGTGAGCCGAAGCTGACAAATGGTGAAACCAGCTCCCTTTTATACATTTCTTATCGGTGGAAAAACCCCCTTCAGAACATATTTCAGTCATTGGTAAAGGTCACATTGATATTTATCTGCAAAACACGGTAACATTCATAGACACATCTCATACTTGTGAGAGCACTCTCTCAGGCCATGCAGAAACTTATGACGGTTTAGTCAAAAACATGTTGAAACTTATCCTTTCCCTACTTTAAGCCATGTCAGTCTGGCCTAGTGTTCCTCTTTGTGTCTCAGTCAAAGCATCACCCCTTCTGGGATCAGTACTGCACATTGTGCCTTGAAAATAACAACTCTATTTATCACAAGTTGTATGGCCAAATTTTGCTGGGCTGGTTAACCTTGATATGTCAAATACTTCATTTTTATGAGGGTGCTTTTTCTTATCACTAAGGGCCTTAATCCTGTGCTTTCCAGCAGATGAGTGTGCTTTTCTTCCTCTTACAGTCAGGTGCAGCAGTTACACACACTCATTGCTCTGTTTTTCTCCTCTTGGCCTACATAAATATATTCATGAACACAATTCTCTTTAATCATTTAAAACTTTTGATTCTTGTTTTATTCTAATCATTTATGACAAATAATACACTACATTTCCCCCCTTTGATCCTAAAAGGATCAATTTACGTGATTATGCAGGTGATAACTAATCTAAAACACTTTAAATGTGAACTCACCCAAGTGACAAAAGTTTATATATATATTGTGCACACTAAACTAAACGTGAGATTAAATACACACCATATAGTAGAAGTGAGTAATATAAGATGTGGTGGTGTCTGAGTAAATATTAAACTAATAAAATGCAGAAAACAGAATATATAAAAACAAAGAGGGATCCCCCTCTTGGCTCCCTTAAGAGGACCCGTCCTCGTTGCTTACTTGTTTTTTTTTTTTTTTTAGCAAGATGTTCTAATTCTGTTTTCTCAGCAGAGGCAAATACCAATGCCCAAGCAGCATCTTGTGTTACGAGGTCACTGCAATTATCCCCTACATAGGTGGTCTTTCACACCCATAAATACACACACACAAACAAAAAGCTTCATCAGGCCCTTCATGAATTGGGCATAAACTGTTTTGGTCATAGAGGTGATTTCAGGCTTGAGATCACTGTTGGTGTTGTATGACTCCAGCGGATGAGCCAAGAACTTTGCAACATGATGAGCTTCGGCAAGATCAAGCTTTATGTCATCTGCTATGACCATGGACATAGCCAGTACGCCTGGAATGGGTGGTGGCGGATAATTATATTGGTGGGGTGACGGTGGTCGTCGATCCTCGGGATTCTCAGGGCTGGCAGGGGTGCTGGTTGGGCCGAGATCAATACTGAGGTCCCCTGGTGGCATCGAGATGGACAGTGGCTTCCCAGTAGGTGATGGTGGTTGATCATCAGGCTGCCTGCTGGGTGTCATCATAGGTTGATCCTCAGGCTGCCTGCTGGGTGTCATCATAGGTTTGCTCCAACCCAAAGGTGCACTGCTTGGCCCCTCTGCAGGATCTAGTAGGTACCTGGGAGGAAGATATGGGCATCCTACCCCTAGTGATGGGCCTAACGACGCCAGTGCAGCTTGTAAATTCATTTGGTTTTCTTCATATTCATCATAACTAGCCTCTGCCATGTTCAATAATCTACCTGTGGGGACATAGTATGGCAAATTTAGGCATCATCTGAAGGCATATTATCTCTTATATCTATGGATTATTCAGCATGCAAGTTGCTATATCTACGTGAGTAAGTATATAAGTCATTGTTATGCAAAATATTTATATATATACACTGTTGTTATTAAAGAAATGCACGTACCTGGTGAGGGTGGAAGGTGATCATGGTTATGTTTTATATCTCTTGGTCCAATTGTATCTCTACAACTGGGAACTGACCAGTTACACTTACAACAAGTCTTGAGACCAGTCCCCGAACAAGGGGTATGATGCAACACACAACTATCAATATAATCAGCATTACTGCCCCTAGAATCATTCCTGCTGCCTCAAGATATTTTCCCCTTCCAATCTTGTGAAACCAATCCCAGAATCCCTTCAGCTGAGTGTTCCAATTAGCCGGGAATAATCTGAAGGGCTGGTAATTTTTTAGCATTATAGCAGGCTATACAATCATCTTTAGGGCGCTTTTTGGCTTTGAACATTGCCTGGACAGAGTACTGAATCCATTGTTGGAACATATTGGTTTCCCAGTGTGCAGTCTTTAATTTGTCTAGATCTCTTTTCTGCCTTTTGTTTACCAATTTTAACATTCTATGCGCTTTCCCTACCGTCATTACCTGCTCTGTTAATGTATTTTGGCATATGTACATTTTGCATCTTACCTCAATGATCACCATCCCATCCTCACGGCAGTCCATGCTTTGTGGAACTCCAAGCCAATGTTTCCCCATTGAGTTACCTAAAATTTCTTCAGACATTACATAATCATATCCTTTGACTTGCACATGCATTAGTGATAAATTTTCTCCATCATTATTATTGATTACCCCTTGGTTAGTAGCTAGTGTTACCATTGCTAGTGCACATGTTTGTGTGTGACGCATTAAATGTGTGTGTGCACTGTTAGTATTAATTTTCATAAGATCCCCCCTTGTTAACCCACAAAGGGTTAATACAACAAGAAGTTAATCAAAGTCTGAAGAAGGCGCATACGGGAGATGCCCAGACGGCGATGGGGTGGGCGGGACCGAGTGGATCGGCGGCCCACTTGCTTCGGAGGAGGAGGGGGAAAGGGAGGGGATGAGAGGGAAAGGTGCAGGTGAGGGATGTTAAGGGGACAGGACTCCACCAGCATCTGATGGGCCAGAAGAAAGAAGTTCGTCCAGTGCCTGAACGACGGATGGATCTGGGTGAGACCCAGAAGAAGTCTCAGTGGCAGAAGGATCATCATCATTGCATTGGTCGACCTGTAAGCATTTCATGAGGAGTAAGATGGGTTATGCGGTTAGTTTGAGAACGCATTGCCATCAATGCAACAGGCAAGGCGTCCACCCAAGTCAAACGGTTGTTGCTGTCAGCTATTATCTTAGCAATCTTCGATTTCAGGATCCCGTTAGCTCGTTCCACGGATCCCTGTGACTGGGGATGATACACACAACCAAACTTTTGTTTTATGCACAACAGTTTAAACATTTGCTGGATCACCTGTGAAACAAAATGTGGTCCGTTATCAGATGATATTGTGTCAGGCATGCCAAATCTGGGAAAAACTTCTTTACATAAAAACCGTGCTGCTGCTTTGTGGTCATTATGAGCAGTGGGACATGCTTCTACCCATCTGCTAAACCTACAGACAACCACCAACATATATCTCTTTCCCTGAACCCGAGTTATCATGTCAACGTAATCCATCATCAGATGGCGGAACGGACCGTCTGGCATGGGAATATGTGCTAAGGGCTGTGTGAACATCTTACGCACATTATATTTAGGACAATGCGGACATAAGGCCAGTTCTCTGTCTACCATTGGTGTCATATAAGGTGACCACCAGACTGCCTGTAACTTTTGAACAACTTGGGCTCGTGAACAATGATCAGGTCCATGCATTATTTTAATCGCCATTGGTAATAAGGACAAAGGTAATACAAAATGTCCTCGAGAACTACGCCACAACCCAGCGTGAGGGTGTGTTAACCGAGCCGCCCCCCTTTGCACCCAGAGACGTTTTTCTGCTTCTGAGACGTTGTTTTGGGCTTCTATTAATGAGGCTAGATTAGTAATGGGTTCACACTCGGTTACATGAATCATTGGTCCCTGCACTGCTGAACCTGTGGCTTCTTTAGCTGCCTCATCTGCTAAGTTATTTCCAATGGCAATAGGTGTTTTTGCTGTTTGATGAGCAGCACATTTTACAATAGCTAACGCAGATGGAAGTTGCATAGCTTTAATTAACTATACTACTGCTTGCCCATGTGTCACTGGGGTACCATCTGTTCCAACAAACCCTCGTTGTTTCCAGATGCTAGCGTTTATATGGCATACCCCGTACCCATAAGCACTGTCAGTATAGATTGTCACTCTTTTACCATTAGCCAATTTACATGCTGCTGTTAATGCTTTTATCTCTGCCAATTGGGCAGAGCAAGGTTGATCTAAGCTCATTGATTGTACTTTGGTAAAGGTCCCATCAGGGTTAAGTTGGACTATTCCATATCCCGCTCTATTACCTGTCTCACCTCTGACACATGATCCGTCTACGAACAGTGTCAAATCAGATGGGATTGGATGATTGTATAAGTCCTCTCTTACCTTCATGAAGGTGTCCGTCTCCTGGAGACAATCATGGGGCTCACCTTCTGTGGGCAGTACCATTCTTGTGGCTGGATTAATGGTGGTACAGCGTTGTATTGTTAAATCAGGTCCTGAAAGCAGAACTTCATAACCTGTTCGACGAGCTTGTGTTATCACAAAACGTGGACTGGTGAGCAGTGCATGTAATTGATGTGATGTGTACAAAATGATGGGGTGGCCCATAGTAATAACTGAGGCCTTTTTGTATGCGAAGGCTGCTGCTGCCAAGCCCTGGTAGCAGGGAGGCAGACCCTCTTCGACACCATCTAATTTTGTGCTGTAATAAGTAATTGGCTGTTTACCTGTTGGGGTGTCTTGCATCAATACTGCACATGCATACCCTTGTCGCTCAGCCACATAGAGATGGAATGGTTTGCCATAATCTGGATTGGCCAGAGCAGGAGCAGTTTGGAGATCTTGTTTCAGCAGCTGGAACGCACCCTCTGCCTCATCTGTCCATTGCAATTGAGCCGACTGGTGTCCTTGACCTGCGGCTTTAATCAGTGCTCTCAGTGGAGCCGTTTTGATGGCATAATCGCACACCCACGGTCTGCTGTAACCTGCCATGCCAAGGAAAGACAACATGTGACCAACAGTCCGAGGTTTGGGCATTTGAGTTATGGCTTCCAGTTGGGACGGTGCAATACACCTCTTGTCCCCACTGAGTTGCCTGCCGAGATATTCCACTGTTTGCTGGCAGAATTGCAATTTTTGTTTACTTACTTTGTGTCCTCCTTCTGCCAAAGCAGTCAACACTGTAATGGAGTCTCTTTCACACTGCTCTTTGGAAGCAGAACAAATCAAAATGTCATCAACATACATCAACATTGTAGATGGTATGTCAAGGTGATTTAAGTCATTTGCCAGTACTCGATTGAAAATTGATGGTGAGTGTACAAAACCCTGTGGTAATCGTGAATAAGTATATTGTTGGCCTTTATAGGTGAATGCAAACAAATACTGAGAATCTGGATGGACCGGTACACTGAAAAATGCTGAGCACAGATCTATCACAGTAAACCATTTGGTACCTGGGGGTATATTACTCAGTAATGTGTGCGGGTCTGGTACCACTGGTATCTCTTCTGCTACAATGGCATTAATTAATCTTAGATCATGGACTAGTCTATAGTCATTACTGTTGGGTTTTCTGATGGGAAAAATTGGTGTGTTACAGGGACTTGCTGTTGGTTTAAGAACTCCTGCTGTTTCTAATCCTGTAATAATAGGCTGTATTCCTTCTACTGCTTCTCTTTTAAGTGGGTACTGTCTTTGGAAGGGCAATTTAGCATTTGGTTTAATGGTGAATTTGATGGGGTCTGTTGATTTTACTAATCCTACATCTGTTTTACTTTTAGACCATACTTGCTCTGGGACCTGTTCTAATAGGGATTCATGTTCTGCTGCCACTGCCATTTGTCTTTTCCCAGGAACTTTAAGGTGTTCTGCTATGGCTTCATCAGCTTGTGAGAATGAGATCTTAAAGAACAGTCCATCTTTGGATAATTTAATGCAGTCCCATGCTGTGTTGACCCATTCAGTGACTTGCTTTGCTTTTTGAACCATGGGTCCTAAGTCATGTGACTCATACTCGTCTGCAATCAGTAACGTGACATGTGGGGCTGAGTTGGTAACTTGGAACCATTCTGCTACATCTTTATCAGGAAATGTGACAACAGCTGCAGCTCCTTGTGGTCCAATCACTATGTCAGCATACTGGATGACAGTTGTTTTGTTATTTATGTCTTCATCCCAGCTTTTCTCGTAGTCTTCATGTGGTTTGCCTTTGTCATAAAACATGGTACAATGGAGAGGGAGAAAGGGTTCTTTGGAGTTCTCATAGTGATTCATTATCAGGGGTCTCCATGTTTCCCACTCTAGTTGGAGGAAGGAAGTTGGTGATGTGAGTTTCAGCCAAAATACTTGGTCTTCTGGTTCATGACTTGTTGTCTGTGGGGTCTTTTGTAGACCCAGTGGCATCATGTAGGCTTCATTGTCGTCTATTGCTTCAAAAGAAATTCCATTCGGGGTACATTTGATTTTAGCATTGAGCTGGCACAGCACATCTCTACCCAGCAGATTTATGGGCGTATCTTCTGAGTAAAGCAGTGGTGCACACACAGTCTTTTCACCTATGATCATGGGAACTGGCTCAGTCATGGGTATTATTTGGGTTTTCCCAGAGAAACCTACTGTACGAATCTTTGATGCTGAGAGAGGCAGGCCAATTCCACTTTTCCCTATACAGGAGTAGGCCGCTCCTGTATCAATCATGAAGCGATGACGACTGTCATATATAGTGACATCAATGGTGGGTTCTGTTTGTGGTCGTTGGGTTAATACAGGTAGAATGGCCTCTCCATCAGGTTTCTCTGGGCACCCCTATAGCCAGTATATGTCTTGTCCCGTTCCATAGGTGGCTGGTCCAGCAGTAGGGGGCTGAGGTCCCATCCATGGGTTAGTGGGGCAATCTCTTTGCATGTGTCCAACTTGTCCACATCCCCAGCATTGCAGTCTCCCTCGCTGTTGTCCCATGTCTGGACCTGCTTGAGGCATCTGCTGGTATTGGCCTTGAGGGGGCCTTCTTGGGGCTCCTTGTGGTCCCCTCCATCTTCCCCTCATGGGTGGCCCCCCTCGTCCCCTTCCAAACGTTGCTTGTTGGGGACCTCCTCCTTGGTTTAGATGCACATGAATAGGAGGAACTGGTTGAGGTTGGGTCTGCTGTGGCTGGGCTCCTCCCACAGGTGGTGCTGCTGAATACTGCATCTGCTGTGTGGGTGGAGGAATAACAGGAGACACTACTGGTGCTTGTACCACTGCCTCCCCTGTTGGTGCTCCCTCGGTTGGGGGTGTGGCCACCACAGTCAGTGCAGCTTGATGCTTGGGCTTCTCTTTCTTTGCTTTGGACAATTCCCCAATCTGCAGCTGGGTTAGCTTGGTGGCCAGCATCTTGCTTTGGTCATCAAAGGCCCGTTTCTCGGCCCGATGCATGTTTACATAGTGATTAACATGCTCGGAGAACAGAGGCCAGTCCATCTTCATGAGCCCCACAACTCCGTCCAGTTTGGCTTGTACTTCTTTGGGCATGGCCTCTCTGATGTAGGTTCTGAATAGAGGGCCAGATGTTTTCAGTTCATTCCCATCACTTCCAGTCTCTGTTTTCCATTTCTGTTGGAACCTGTGCAGAAACTGGGCGGGGCTTTCATCATCCTTTAGGCATTCTTGTCTCAGCTTAGTTGGATCACTGCAGGTGGGGTATTTGTTCCTTACGGCTGCCCACACCTTGGGTCTTATTTGGTTGAATGGTATCTTGTCATACTGGTGTGAGGTCATGACCCTTGGAAGCTGGGCTTCGTCAAACACTTCTCTGGCTGCTGAGTGTCCTGCTGTCTTAATCAGCAATGCCTTGATGTCTCCAGCTGCCAGATTGATGCCTCCAGTGATTTCTTCCAGCTTTTCTATCCACCTGTCAGCACCATCTGCCAAAGGGGTCAGCCTTCCAGCAAGTGTGATCATGTCCATAAATGACCATGGCACATATCTGTCTTCTTGAGGTCCTTTAGACAGCAGGGGAGCCATATAGGCCTTTTTTTGATCTGACTCTGTCTTCTGCTGTCGTGCTTGGTACCTGGTCATCATTGAGTGAGGGCCGCTTTTTTCTATTTGCAGGTCCACTTCACATTCAGCTGTGAGTGGCTCCCGTCCTTTGGTCGCTGGTCTGTCTTTCTCCTTTAACTCCTTATGGCATGGGCCTGTTGACAGTGGCATGTCTGAGCCTTCTTCTTCCATTCCATCAGGCAACCAGTCGGTCTCCTCACTCTCTATGAAGACTTCCTCCTCGCTTCTTCTCTCCTCTCCCTCTTTTATTTTAGCTTCTTCAATCAAGGCCTTAGTCCATGGATTTGCCTGATCTGGGGCGTCATTTCGGGCCTGTAGTATGAGCTGCTCTGCTTCCATCCTTTTCTGTTTTTCTAATACTTCCTCAAATTTCTTCAATTTTTCTTTCAAATGCTTTAGTCGTTTCATTTGTACTTCTTTTTCCAATTTTTCCTCCTTCGCTATGAGTTTTACATATTCTTTCGTCAGCTCCACCACCTCCTGGTTTATTTGTTCCATTAGTTCTGGCGATTCATCCAAGACTAGCTTGGTCACAGGCTCTGAGTGTTTTGCTGATTTTTTCAACGATGACTTGGTCCTGGGTTCTGAATAGCTTATGGGGCCTCTTTGATATGGTGAATGCCTGCGACGTGCTGGGGGTAGGGAGCGACTATGGGGAGCTTTTCTCCTTACTTCTGGGGTTCTCTCCCAATCGTCTTCTTCATCACGGTATTTACACTCTGTTTGTGGTGTGTAGTTTATTTCTTCTTCTGTTATTTCTATTTCTTCCTCTTCCTCTTCTAATACTAATTTAAGTTGTCCAGTAATCTTTCCCTTGCTCCCTGATTCTACTACTACTGGGTACAGGCCTGCTATGCTAGGGCGATAGGGTGGTGGCTTATGATCAGTGTAGTCAGGGGCTGTTGGGCTCTTTTGATGTTCAACTTTAAAATATCTCAGGATATCTCTCTGTTCAGCATGTTTCTGTTTCTTATGCAAATGCACTCGGTCACGCCTTTTTTCTTTATTTCTTAATTGTTCTTCAACCTCGTCACAACATGAAGGATCAAAGCTGCCCTCTTTAGGCCAACGATTTTTTCCAGATGTCATCTTATGCCATTCTGTCATGCATTTTTGAATTTTGCGCTTATTGGAGGGGTGTGTCATTATTACCAGTTTGGCAGGCGTTAACCCCTCGGTCTGTTTGCTCGCATTAGCTCCCATGGCAATCAGCAGTCACTTAACCTTTAGGGTCTGTGCTTATTTACTTATCCTTTATAGTCTTTGATTAATTTTTATGTAACTGGTTCTGCTCTTTCCAATACAGATCGTGTTTTCTTAATTTTTAGATTCCCACAATTTGTATTAGGATTTTCAAAAGAACAGATTTAACAATATTATTTTGCACTTTCACTAATTATTAATATCTTATAATTTTTTTTTTTATATAAATACAATAACTTGTAATGATATATGTTTATAATATTTTATCTTATACTGTTTGCAACCTTAGTCAACCTTATTTTGGGACTTTGTTATTTTATTTTATTCTCTTAATTCTGTGTTTTTTTTTTTTTTTTTTTTTCAATTACCAATTCTGTTTTCCAATCCTTATTTAATTTTCAGGTTGTTCTTTTTCAATTATACTTAGTAATCAATTATTTTCTATCAACTTATTATTATACTTTAAGTTTTATCAATATTATAACCTTTACTATTATTATCTTTATTTACCCCTTATTCCCCCTTAGTTACTTAACTCTTTCACTCTCCACATTAACTAAGACACACAAAACACATTAGCCAAGACACACAAAGCAAATGATTATATATATATATACAGTGCACTTCCTTTTCTTCACTGTTTCCTACAGTGGCACATACGTTTTTCCCTGCTGCCCCCGGCTACACCCAGATAACTGGAAATGCATAGACGTCCTCCGGTTGGTCGAGCGGTACTATTCTCCGATTATCGCTTAATCGGTAATATTCTGGCTATCCCTTAGCCTGGCTATCGCTTAGCCTCTCAATACCTTTTCCTCACTGTTTCCCTACAGTGGCACAATACCTTTTCCTCACTGTTTCCCTACAGTGGCACAATACCTTTTCCTCACTGTTCCCTACAGTGGCACATATTCCAATACCTTAAGACTACTTAAGCCTTCTCGTGGAGCACCCTGACTACCTTAGTCACTGATACCCTCACGTAACACGCGTACACTATTGGTTCCGGATTTTATGGCTTCCACAGACTATGTCAAAACGCTTTGACCAATCTGTCCCTTTACCAATCATCCGCTCAGAACAACACGTGTTAAGCTTAACTTATTCACAAAATAATTCAAACACAAAACAGATCAAATGCAGAATAATACAAGCATTAATAACACCTAAAACATACATTCATACATACACATTCATACGTACCTGGACCCTTCCTCAGCTTAGTCTGCCTTTGGCATATTCTTATATAAATTCTTATAAAATTTGGAAATTACTTTATTAAATTTGGAAAACTAGGTTCTTTTAGAAGAGCTTTGTGACGCCTGACACCCACAAGCAGTCGCCGGAGGCTGGTTCCCCACTAATTTAGAAAATTATAACAAATTAGCTCACCTTTAACCGGTGAATTTCTGGGCCCGTTTGGGGGTTCCACGCCTTCCAGCTGGTGCCTGCAGATCGTCCGACGTCCCCTTTTTGCTTTTCTCCTGGCTGGCTCGCCAATTATGTCGTCCTATAATTCTCTTCTTGACGACTTAAAATTGAAGCTAAGTTTTATAAAAATTCAAAGTTCTTAAAAAGCAGAAAAAGTCTCAAACAAGGATCAAAAAATTTAGACAGAGGCCGCTGAGTCCAGGTCCAGTGAGTTTATTGCTAAACACTACATATTTACACAGCGCTGGTGAGCCGAAGCTGACAAATGGTGAAACCAGCTCCCTTTTATACATTTCTTATCGGTGGAAAAACCCCCTTCAGAACATATTTCAGTCATTGGTAAAGGTCACATTGATATTTATCTGCAAAACACGGTAACATTCATAGACACATCTCATACTTGTGAGAGCACTCTCTCAGGCCATGCAGAAACTTATGACGGTTTAGTCAAAAACATGTTGAAACTTATCCTTTCCCTACTTTAAGCCATGTCAGTCTGGCCTAGTGTTCCTCTTTGTGTCTCAGTCAAAGCATCACCCCTTCTGGGATCAGTACTGCACATTGTGCCTTGAAAATAACAACTCTATTTATCACAAGTTGTATGGCCAAATTTTGCTGGGCTGGTTAACCTTGATATGTCAAATACTTCATTTTTATGAGGGTGCTTTTTCTTATCACTAAGGGCCTTAATCCTGTGCTTTCCAGCAGATGAGTGTGCTTTTCTTCCTCTTACAGTCAGGTGCAGCAGTTACACACACTCATTGCTCTGTTTTTCTCCTCTTGGCCTACATAAATATATTCATGAACACAATTCTCTTTAATCATTTAAAACTTTTGATTCTTGTTTTATTCTAATCATTTATGACAAATAATACACTACAGCTGAGGGATTTAAAGAGGTCTCTACAGAATTAGAAATCAGCCATTTAGCTGTGTGGATAAACAGTGGTGGAGGACACATCAAAACACCTTCCAACATGTTCAAGTCTGGTATTCTGTTCTAGTTTAATTCTAAAGCAGAGAGCAAGATGCTTAAAAAATACATAAAAAAACAGCTTCTGCAGCAGACTGTCAGGTGCAGGTTTGTTCAACCAAAAAGAAGCTGTAAAAGTTTAATGCTCTAGGAACACGTCCAAGTGTAAGGCTTTTGAAAAAAAAACAAGACTCACATTAGAGAACATAGACAAAGATCATCTTCACAGGAAAAAAATTAAACTTATTCTGACCTGAAGGAGGAAGGTGGACATCTAACAGTGGAGAGCAGGAGTTGTATAAACGTTCCTCAAACCTTAGAGACAGACTATCTGAAAGCAAGCTGAGATTTGTCAAACACATCCAACAATGGTATTGATCTCCTGTGTTTTAAAGTTAAAACAATGCAGATTTTGTGAATAAAATGCAATTTTATTGCAATTATTTTCTAGATATTAAAAACATCCCAGGCATAAAAAAATAAAATATTTACTCATAAAAGACTGAATATTTAAAAGAGTTTATACACTTGACACTGTCTCTCTTCCTCCCCCGTTCAGGACCTGGAAGCTACACCAACATAGCATCTCCAGACCTTCTGCTTTACATTAATGCACAGTTTACTCTGTATATATATATATTTTTTGTCTGCACCATCAACACCAACTCAAATTCCTTGTAAGTGCAAACCTACTTGGCAATAAAGTTAATTCTGAGTCTGATTTATTATAATTTTTTTATATATCTATCATTATAAAGTAAATAATTTGGCTAGCTCCTATAATGGGCAACAAAAATAACATTGGTTGATTTAGCTGTTTATATTATTTATACACCAATGATATCAGAGACAGTTGCTCTTTATGCAGCCAGATGAGCTGATTAAAAAATGGAAATGGTACAAAACTGCGATGGGAGACAAATAATTATCACAAATTAATCAGTCCTTGTCAGTAAGCGCATGATTGTTTGAAAATATAAACATTGCCTCCATCCTCTTTTATGTTAAGTAAACTAATTCCAGTTATATGAATGAAAGTCATTGTTAGATACTCACAACCTGAACATAAGATTAAATATTGAAAGATTCTGACACATTCCTTTGGTCTAAAGTACAGGAAAGTAGGCTGTAGGCTAAATTTCACTATTGTTTACATTGGTTTATCTTAGCAGGTGGAACAAAAGGCACCATCTGAGCAGGTCAAACATGCACTAACAGCCATAGTTTTGGGTATTCAAAGAAAACCAATGCATGCCTGGAGTCATCATCCAAGCTTCATGCAGAAAGTCCAGGACTTCCTAGCTGCACAGAAACAGGTAGAGGTTCCAACATCCAGATCATAAAACATAAAGAAACCATTAAATTAATTAACCTGAAACATTTGGATGCACATTTCTGCAACTTTTCTCGAGTGGAAACGTAATCTACTTATTCTTTATTTTTAAAATATGAATACCTTACATACAAAAAATGTTGCTTCTTTTTTTCTATGATACGAGGTCATGCTTTCAATTGAGTAGATTTCTGAGTTTCACTTCATTAATATTGTGTATTCTGACCTATTGCTGCTAAACATAACCTAAAAAGAAGCAATCCTTCCTGATACACTAAGGTATTGCGATTTTCTGATTGTTTTATGTTGTTTATGTGATTATTTTTCTGAAAAACTTACTAATTAATTGAAAGAAAAGATTTCTAAAATGGATATTTTATCTCTTAGGTAAATGAAACAAATAATATACATTGCTGGTCTGCATCATCCCACGAAATATAAACTTTAAACGTAAAATCTACAAAATATTATCTCTGTCACAATACTCCATTGTGGGATAAAACAATGAGATAGAAAAACACTCCAGCTTTTCTATGCTTTTTGAACTGCAGTAATTACAAACCAAAGATAGGCTAACTCAGGCTGCCACAGATATTTAAATATGTTAAGAAAAATAAAAAAAATACAGATTGCAGACACCAAGAGGAGGCTGTATTTGCACCACTGCAACCGCAGTGAAACTAGAACCAAAATACTTCAGCAATGGTATAATATTACTTAATTATGAAACTAAAATGGTAAATAGCCTGTACAGTACTTATATAGCGGTTTTTCAAGTCAGGAAACTTGACCAAAGCGCTTTACACTACATTCAGTCATTCAACCATTCATTCTCACACTGATGGTGGGAAGCTACATGGTAGCCACAGTTGCCCTTTGACCCCCATCAGCAGGCAATGCAGGTGAAGTGTCTTCCCCAAGGACACAATGACACCGAAAGCCAGAGCAAATCTGCATCCGACGCCATAGTAGCCCACAGTCACTATGCAGATGTAACCCTTACCTCAGCATACTGGTTGCTTGAACCACATGTCTGATGAACTATTTTGATAAGGCTTCTTTGAGCACTAGGTGGAAGTCATTATGCATAAAAGTTTCATTCCTAAATGGTCTATTATCCTCAAAAGAGGAAAAGTATCATCAAATAATAAAGTAATGAATAACTGAACTTTATTGATCTCACATTGGAGAAATTTACCGCTTCTTTTAACCCATCACTTTGGGGAGCAGTGGGCTGCCATTGTGGGGCGCCCGGGGAGCATTTGGGGATTAAGGGTCTGGCTCAGAGTGAAAAAGTGAAGCCTCACTCGAGCAAGCAGACGTGACACAGCAGACATTCATGAGCAGCATTATCTCCACTGCACAAACCATATTTGCAGCGTTGTCTGTAACAACTACAGGGTGTTTTCTGGTCAGCCCCCATTTCTTAATGTCTTCAGTCAACCTATTGGGTATATTTGCAGCTGTCGGCCTTGAAGTTATCTTGAGTGCATCTTTCTTGCTTATTTGAATGTGAACATCATGCGGGGCTAGACGAACACCTCACACTGTTACTTGTTTTTCAAAGTAAGATAGTGAAGGCGTCATGGAAGCGACCTGCCGACCCCTGATGCAGCAGAGCACTGAATCCAAAACACCATTAACTCCAAAATACACAGATTATTCATGCATTAACAGGGATGCCTACCTCAAAGAGTTAACAGTGATGTGCCACAAATTGCCTTCGTTTACTCACATTTAGAGCTGCGTACGTTTTTTTCTCTCCCCTTGATTTCAACAACAGCGCAGTAGAGGTTCAGTGCCTTAGCAACTGCTCTGCATATAACCTTTTAATGATATATTAAGAATACGAAAATAGCTTTGTTTTTTTTAAACCTGCTTGTTTTCTGTGAATAATCTACCAAAGATTTAATTACTTTCTACATCCAATCATTAACACTTAGTTAAAGCATTCCACTGTTCACGAGGAAACATGTTAGGGGTGTAAATATGTCTGAAAGTCTTCACTCTGAAGCATGTTGCAGGGTGATGTGTGCGTGTGTGTGTAATGGGAACAGCTGGCTGAGGGAATGAGTACAGAGGGAGAGGTGATGGATGCGAGTAGAGCTCCTGTGACAGATGAGCTAACAGGTGTTCACCACGGCCCTCAGAGAGACGCTATTTATGAGCCAGAAAAGACAGCCAGACGCAATGCACACCACGCCACCGGCCTCCTCAATGCCGAAACACATCACAGACATCTGCACAACTTCACTCAACAAGGAGCAACGCAGCAGAACTGGCTGCAGCCGGTGGCAGGCGCTGCCTTACTTTACATAGCAGTCAGGTTGAGGTTTCATCAGCCCAATCTGTAAAGAACAAAATAAAAAACATTCATTTATCTTTTATTGTTGAATATTTAACATTAAACAAAGTTTACAGCTATAAATGAACTTAACATGTATGGGTGTTTTTATGTCGTACCTGAGGAACGATCTTTCTGCCACTTTATTACTTCCCTGCAGACACTTTGGATTTCTTCTCATCAGAAGATGTAAAAGATGGAGAATCAAACATTTGAACCCCTGCAACATAAATGATGAATACTTTCATTTATGAGAGCGTTACCAGCATGGAGTCGGTCACTAGGGTTCAGCTACCCTTTGTTTGCAACTGTGGTATAATGAATAAATTAATTTGTATTGTTAAGAAAATATTTGCAGAATCACATTTCTGAGAGAGTTCAGTTTCTTGTCCTCCACTTTGGTGCGATGATGTCAGGTAGGAGCTCTGAGCATAAGATCCTGTCTAGAAGCATCACTGGGACGTGTCGGGTCTGTTGGGGCTAAATTACCTGGTGGGATGCTAATGCTCCCTCCTTTCTGTGGTTCCTCTAAGCTTCGGGTACTGAGGTGAAGCTTGTTATCTGCAGCCAATGTGTGCGATTCTGCGCTTCACATTGAATCCTGAGACACTGATTCCAGCCTCACTTCTCCAATGGCTGTGGTTATACCCGTTAAGTAAGCACATTTTTTCTTCCACTTAATTATATCTACAAATATGCTTAATTACAGCTTACTGTAAACAAGTTCCCATATCACTGATCCTTTGTTGCCCTTCTCCTTGTGGAGGTGGTCAGAAAGTTACTTCCAAATGAGTCATCCCATAAGCGGGTCCTCGCGGACTGCAGTCCTGCAGGTTTTAGAGGTTTCCTTGCTCCAGCACAGCTGATTTTAATTGAAAGCTGATTAACAGGCTTTTGCTCAACTGCAATCATCATAACCAGCTGTGCTAAAGCAGGGAAACCTTTAAAACCAGAGGACCGACTTTGGGGATGCCTGCTTTAACAGTATAGTTAGCAAGTTCATTCAAGTGCAACACCTTAGCTTTTCCAACTTTCACATTTATATTTTCTGGGACATGGGATATTGTGTTTAATGAAAATTCTAACAAGGCTTGAAATATTTCACTTTATGCTTATGCAACTAAAGTTGAACTAAATCAATCTACCTGTCTATGAGAGAGAAATATAGAAGACAAATAAAAGTTTTCACATTATTCTATACCTGAATGCAAACATCAAGTTTGAAGTGTATATTCTGTAAAAGTAAAAAAAAAAAAAAAAACTTCAAAAAAAAAATAAATAAATAAAATCCACTGGACTTGGCTTCCAAGATTTGAAGACGTTTCACCACCTCTCCAGGAAGCTTTTTCAATTCAAAAGTCTGAACATTTTTTTGAACTTTAACAGAATGACCATGACCTGGATGACTGAGAATCTTCATCAGCATTTGAAGTGTATACCTAGCCTTTTATGACTCTGGGTTCTATTTGGGGAATTTGCTCTAAAAAATGTTCATGAACTTTCTGACCTTTTTTGGAAATCACCTAGAGCAGGCATCCCCAAACTCGGTCCTCAAGGCTCGCTGTCCTGCAGGTTTTAGAGGTTTCTCTGCTTCAGCACAGCTGGTTATAATGATTGCAGTAGAACAAAAGACTGTTAATCAGCTTTCAATTAAAATCAGCTGTGCTGGAGCAAGGAAACCTCTAAAACCTGCAGGACAGGGGGCCTCGAGGACCGAGTTTGGGGATGCCTGACCTAAAGCACCTTTAATATTTCAGTGGTTGCACGATGTTCTATAACAGGGATGTCAAAGTTCCAAAAAGGGCCGTGTGGCTGCAGGTTTTCTGTCCAGCCAAGCAGTCTTTCTATTTTTTCAAAACACCAGACTCCAGTCATCTCATCAAGTGAGTCCAGTCTTACCATGATGACTTGATGAGATGGAGTCTGGTGTGCTATTGCTTGGTTGGAAAGAAAACCTGCAGCCACACGGCCCTTTCTGGAACCACTTTGACATCCCTGTTCTATAATTTCTTAAAATGGAGAAAATACATTTTGCAACGAAAGGAAACAAGGACAAATTCAAAAATGAGGTTCCTTTATGGAATATTTAGATTTTTGTTTATTCAGTACGTGTTATATGTAATGGCCTTTAGATTTGGTTTAACTTATGTCCATTGTAGGAATATTGTTTCATGGGAGGAAAAACAAGAATATGTAATGATGAAATTTTGTATTTTCTTAAAGGGGAACACCGTTTTTTTTTTTACATTGTTTTTCTCTTGATTTTAAGTTATTACATCATGTTCTACTCACCCATATTAGTTTTTGTCATTTGGAGCTGTTCTGAAGATATTCCGTTGGGTTATAACAAAGTAACGTCTTCCTATGGGCAAACAAGTTGAAGGCACAAACTAAACTGTTCATAATTTATCATTTATGGTACGCCAGCATTCATAACATGTAGGCGAAGCACTGTCCCCCAGAAATCTGCAGTTATATTATTTATATCTTTTAAAAACAGAGTCTTTATGACGTCATCCGCGCACCGGAGTTGTAATCAGTTTCCTCAAACAAATTTATAAATAAAAAAATGCACCCTGCAAAACTTTTTCAGTACAGATAGGTTCTTGGTCTCACCAGAAAATTAAGATTCATAGGAAATATAGGAGAGTTGTCCATATTAATTTCTGGGGTTCTTTTGTGCTCAATTTAAATAAAAGACATTTCTTTTTTTGTTGATTGTTAAAATCATATTTAGTTGCTATATTTCACTGCTTTGGATCAGATTAAGTTACTTCTGACGTGATAAAAAGAAGTTTACTTATAAAAAAATGTAAATATCCGACTCTGGTTTCCATTAAGTATGTAAATGTTTGGGTCCTTTTAGAATAAACATTTATTACGTATTCCTGTCAGTGAAACAAAGTCTGAGTTCTCACTTCACAGAGGACTTCATTCTTAAAGCTTATTTCTGCAAACTGCTGGTTAATAGACTGGAAGCTGTGGGAGAAAAAAAGGAACATCATGTCCAAATGTGTCGTTATATCCTCACCAAAACCATCATAAACCTGCTACTAGAACAGCTCACACTAATGGTTTTATTTTACAACCACCTGATATCAAACATCTGCAGGAAAATGTTTCAGTCTAAGTGAAGAATTTTTTTTTTCTGTGACAAAAGAAAAACAACATAAATAGGTTTATTGACAAAGTCCCATTTTATTGATCAGAAAAAGCATACAGATAAAAAGACCTTTGAGAGTAACTGATCATTGGTTTTCTATGCAACATTATTAATGACTGAAGGCACTTTAGCCATCGATCAATGGGGTCTGTTTAAAGGGTGGAATGTAAAGCTACATGAACAACTGGTCTGCTAAAGAATTTCACTAATTTATAGTTTCCTGATGAGAAAGTCAGTCTGTTCTTTCCGTCCCTGGCAAGTAAAAAGAGTCGATTACAGCAATGAGGAACTGAAGCACTGGTAACCTGATGCAGATGGAACTATGGAATGACAGGAGTGTCATTGAAAAGGAAAATCACTTTCACGAAATACAAAAGACATAAAAAAGTTAGAAAAAAGAAATAATTAAATGTAAAAACTGATATGTATGCAACTTCAATTCAGCATTTCAGTTTCTGAAAATGTCTATTTTTTGTATTCATCTGAATAAATTAGGTCTTTCTGCTTTACTTATGTTAAAACGAGCATCAATGGTTGTCGAACCCAAATTTATTTTATGCAAAAAAAAAAACCTGAAAATAAACAAAATTAAATGAAAATAAAACATATCTTTTTTTAAATTATTTTTATATTTATTTTCCAAATTATTAATTCCTTTATTTTATTTGTGGCACTTCTATCATTCCATACAGTCCAGATAAAGGGTCAGTGTTTTAATGAAAGGAGTGCTGTCAGTATTCTTTGTTTTGGCTGAAAATGGCAGCTTTGTAAAAACAGTCATTTAAGTGACACATATTGAATTGCACAGCATTATCTGTGAAGCTTTCTTAGTGAGGGGGAGAGCAATCCAGCCAAGATTTCCACATATTTATTCCGATAATTCAGGACGATCATTTCGCATACCAGCCTATTAAACCGCAAATACTGAGCAGGGCTTCGTTGCTTTCAGTTCTTTTTGAGCTAAGCCTCCTGGATTTTAGGAGTGTGTCAGGCACTTGTTAACAGAACCAGACCCGTCCGGAAAAATGGGAATAAAATATGTGAAATCTTTAGATAGGAATCTTTTCCCTTTGATCAGGACTTTACGCCTGTGACAGGGCTTGTTTGAGATCTCTGAGCAACATGGACGCCATGATGGTCTTCTCTGTGTTGATGGTGAGGAGTGCAGTGGAGGACTCCTTCAGCTCCAGTGTGACCAGGACCAGCGCTCCGCTGCTGACGGTTCGGCCAGCAAACCTGCAGGACCACAAGAAATAAATTAGTGAATTGTGACTTTAAAAAAAACGGGAAAACTAGCAGATTGCACGACGATAGAAACCATATAAACCTTTCCACCTCATATGCACAGCCATTCAATTCTGCATGACCTGCTTCTTATGGGAATTCAAGATTCATGAATAAAATCTTAAACAACTACAAGATCTTCATCATTTTAGCAAAGTTAAAAGGTCCAATATTTTTCCAAATTACAAACTTTAAAATGAACGTACATAGAATAGATAGCCTTCAGATGTTAAGTAAGTCGAGTCTGTGTGTGATTTAAACTCAGCTAAAATGACTTTGAGGCTTTGTGAACATCAGAGGACAAACGGCTTCATGAAGACAACTGGAAAAAGCAAACTGATCAATAGAACGAAAGCTGCAGGATGCTGCCAAAGACAGAAGGGCGGAAGTTCAGCTTCCACCTGTACAGAAAGTCTAAACACAAAGCTAGAGCTACAGTGGAAAAGTTTAGACCCAAAATACATTTGTTTAAATTTAGACACAAATCTAACTAAACTTAAGTCAACTTTGAAAATGGATGCAAACAAAAATAAACTACAATCAGGAATTAAACCAAAAATGATTATAAAGTCTAGCAGGAGGGGCAAAATAATCGAATTTGAGTTAAACCAGCAGGAAAAACAAACATTCCTACATCTCTTCTAGCTGCCTATGAAGCACATATGTAGAAATAAACGTCTGACTGCAGCTGGAAGAAAAACCCCGTGACAAAAACAGGTAAATATGATGCCCAGTCCAACCGTTCTACAGGCCTGCATGCAGAGGACCAACAGAGAGTCTATTATCCGGTGGGACACGCCCTTTATCCCCCTCAAACTGCTCTCAGCCTCTTTTTATGGACTGTGGGAGTCTATGAATGTGTGGGAGCTCTGGGATCATCACTGGGGACACCCCCCCCCCTTCCCATCCCACCAGCTCCCTCTGGGCCATGCGGAGAAATCAGCCTCCCGTTTCCTTGGATACCTTCCCTGCAGACCGAGGGCATATCTGGGTGCACATGGTCCCCATTGAGGGAGCTAACAAGAGGTAGACAGAGGCTGTGACCCAGTGTGACCCTCTTTGAGCATGACGGTGTCGAGCTCTGCTGCACGCTCTCACGTGACGCATCCCCAGCCATCTGCCTCCATTTAACACGACATCCCCACAACAAAGACCCCCTGCGGCAGCCCGCTTAGGCCTGACAAACAGCCCACAAAGGAACCCACTTAGGCCTGACTAAAGCCTGTAAAGAGTCCCCGCAGGACGGCCTGTGGACGGCAGAGAGCCCGCGGCGCCGTGCGGCGCAGAGACAGGGTCTAACACATCCACCAATTAGCCCGCACACATTACAGACAGACAGGGGGGGGGGGGGCAAAGCACAATGAAACAGTGCTGGCTCACACAAACGGCAGCGTCTCTGGGGAGCTGCTAAATTACCATCAACAGACGAGAGGGAGTTTATCAGGGAGCCCTCAGCGAGGGAAGAGAGAGTCCTCCTTGGACTTAATTAAAATATTAGCCACTTCAGCAGGAAGCGGCTCATTCAAGACGAAGATGGATTTCAACCAAAAAAAAAAAAAAAAACCTCTTTGTTCTGCTTTAATTTCTTTAAATCATTCAGTGATTGTAAAACCAGTTCTAATTACTCAACAGGCGCCCATGCTGTGACCCTGGCCTTTTCTAAACCCTAAAATGAAAAAAACAAAAAAGATATTTCTTTATTTTAATGTGACAAATAAACATACATGGATGCTTTGTTTCCTCTGCCCCCCTCTGTCAGTAGCCTGGGGTGTCTATGTGGTCCCTGTGGCTTTGCTAATGGATTTAGGATATAAATCTATCATTTATTCAGCTGGTTAACACCACCCTCAGGCTGCTTTCATTTCATCTCAGGAGATGCTGAAGTGTGCCCCCGAAAGCGCAAGACCGCCTTTGATTTCTGCTGCCTTTTTTATGGAGTGCTTTGCAGTTGTGGGCGAAAAGAAAAAAAAAAAAAAAGGAAAAACAGCAACGACAAAAAAACAAAGAAATAAAGTCACCACATCTGGATGTAGCACAACATCAGTGCATCTCCACGGAGCAGGAGGGAGCGATTAAGGTGGAGCGTGGCCCTTAAACGGGTCATTGGTATTCTGCTCTCTCCGTATAGCGGGCTAAACGCTGGATTAATTGCGGCGTGTGGAAAAGAAAAGCAAAGCATAACCCCTGGACTCAAAGCAGGTGGATTGACATCGATCGCCGGGGCTGCGGCTTAGCATCACTCTCCAATTATCTGTGATTCTCTCCGCACCGAGGAGAGCCTAGAAGTGCCATCTGCCTCTCCTCCACCCTGCAAACACAACCCAGGATTCCCCTTTACACAGGCTTCCTACGGACTCTTTAGATCCCCACTTCATTCATACCCCAGCTTATATTTCCATTCTTTTAATTCAAATTTAAAAAGGCTTTTCTAAACACTTAACAAGATCTCAGTGGGTGTTGATAAAATACAGCAGAACAGATGTTTTCCTGTTCATTTAAACGCATCAGAAAATAAGAGCTGACATTATTTCTGGCGTTCAAAGTTACATAAAAGCTCGATCGGCCGATCGGTTCCAAACATTTTTGGTATCTTGAAATCGTTTGTGGAGCTGTTAGGTTTTATCAGCTCCATGTTCAACAGATCATGAAATAATGCTGAAGTTGGCTTCCAGCCATTTGGTTAAAGGTCGTTTCACAGCTTTTTATTTTATATTCTATCTATACAAGTATATACACACACATATAAGGAGAGGGCATTTATCGTATTGTGATAAGTTTCCCCTCATGACAGCAACTTAAATGATTAATTAGAATCAAAGATTATAAAAAAAAATTCCAGAAGCTGAATTTTTATTTTCAGTTTTTACGTTTTTTTCCTTTTTATTCCATCCGGGCATTAAAATTTTATTTACTCATATAAATATGTTTATTGTTCAAAATGATTATTTGTGATTGTGAGGCTATGATTGCTGCGTTAAGCCGTCAGTTACCTAAGAAAAACTGCAAACTAAAGTTTTTTCTTTAACCACCACTTTTATCGTTATCACAATAATATCACCCAATATTTTTAATAAAATCTGCCCCAACAGATCTATATCCATCTATACATTTATATCTATAGTTCTATAGATTTAAACATAGAACTCTCACAGACAGATAGAAAAAGATGAATAGAATTTTCTGTTTATAAAGATGTTTGGAAAATCTGGATTTTTTTCTCCCCTATGATCTCCTTGGGCTTCCGTAGCCCATAGTTTGTTCTCAGACTGGCTCACGGTGTGATACCACCAGCTGTAAACATTTAGTGTTTCATATTTTTATTGTTTCTAGTGAAACATGATTGTTTTACAGCTTGAGTTTTGTTGCCCCCTAAATTAAGGTAACATCCCACAAGAAATGATGTTCTTTAAAGCTAATTTTAATGTTTGGTTTTTTTTTTTCCTTTTTTGTTGTTTTACTTTAAAATGTACTTTAGGGAGTTAGTGGTGGGAATCCAACGGTTACCAAGTCACCTGATGTAGTTCCTAGCAGCCAGTTGTGTTTATCTTGCAGCTGAAGGAATAACAAAAATAGAAAATCTAGGAGTTAGCAGATTCTGGCCTTCTGACTGGCAGTGAGCAGCAACGGGTGGGGGAATGGCAGCGCTACTTTTACTATAATCCATAGAGATGGAGAAAACTGCCACCGTCTGATTAAACTGATATTTATGGAACATTTTTGCAGTTTTTAACAGCAGCGTTTAAAACTACAGCAGAATCCCTGCAGGCTGCGCCTTGATGCTCGCATGTAACCCGCCCTGCAGGGCGTCTGCAAGTTTCATAAAGGTCCATTTAAATCCTTTTAGACTATTATTCATTTTATATTAAACAACTGTCCATGCAAATCCATAGTGGTACCTGTTCTGGTAACTGGAATGGGTTTAAGCCACCTGTTACGCTGTCCTATTGAGGCCAAAGCTTTTTAAATGTGATATCCTCAATGATGAAGAAGTTAGTTATGGACTTTTTAATTTTATTTACTTCAACATGAACTAAGTCAGTATAAGGAACAGAAAAAATAAGGTTAAATTTAAAACAAATGAACTAAATAGAAGTTTAAAACCTTTTAGGATCTAGAATTGAGATAATTAAAGTTGTTAACCCATTCAAAGCATCGCCTTTGATAATGTTCAGTTTAAGAAGCATAAGTTTAGTTCAAAGAGGTTAAAAAAGCATGAATATTTTTTTACTTTTGCCAGGCAGAAACGGAGCAATCAAACTAAAGATGAAACATCAAACACAGGATGTGTGTTCAAGGACAAAAGAGATTTTTATTGAAAGGAATGAGAAATGAAATATAGTTTATCTTTGACAAATAAAAAAACGGATAAAATATTTATTTTAAGCAACTTAAGTAATAATATTGAACTTAAATAATGACAAACGCTAACTTAATAGTTAATGGCTTCATATGAATTGGGTTTAGAGTCACCTTCATGCAGAGAAAACACAAAGGATTCAGCTTCACATAGATCCCCGACTTAAAACTAAACATCCAAACGAATCTGATGCTCTGAAAATGAGCGAGTCGGCTGAGATGGAGACTAAACTGCTTGTCCCCCCCCCCAGTCAGACGCCACAGAGAAGCTGGAGTCAGTTGTGCAGCGGCTGTGGACTGCTGGTCCTTGGCGAGCGCTGGAGCAGACCCGATCCGGCCAGATCGAAGCTGAACACAAACCAGCCGAGTCAGAGCAGGCAGAAAGCCAAAGCCATTAGCTTCAATTAGAACTAGGAGCCCTCCACGCGTCTGGGCCGTACAGAGGGACGGCAGGGTGAAGACGAAGCGGAGGACAAACAGACAACAGAGGCCGAATGAAAAAAAACACGGCGAGATGAGTCAGAAAAAAAATCCCCATGACAGAGACGGTCGTTCAATTAGGCCCGTTATGAAAGAAAGCAAATTAAATTGAGAACAGAAAAAAATCTGTTTTAAACAAACAATCTCATTACAATCCAGTGTAAAGACAAAGCACAGCCTATAAATCAAAGGCTTCAGTTTTTTTCTTTTTTTTTTTTCTTTCTTTTATCATTTATTTTAGGTGAAAATTAAGCTCTAACCAGCAGGATTGGCAATGCATGCAAAATTCGATCAAATTTGCTTTCAAACGGACTGAAAAATAGAGCACATTTATTCTATTCCGCCTGTTTAGACATAAACAAGAACAGCGTTTTCTACATTTGCTTTCCTGCTTGATTTATTGCCATCCCCCTTTCCAGCAATCAATTTCTCTGTTTCAGTGGCATCAGCCCCCCCCCCCCCTCCCCCCTCCCCACTCCCACTGGCCTGTATGGGAAAAGCAGTGCTGCACCCTGCTGATGAATGGAGGGAGTGCAGAAGGAAGCAGGCTGCGGTTTGTTGCTTTGTTCAACAAATAAACAAAACTCTTCGACACCATAGTGTTCCCACAGCTGCCTACGCGGACGTTATTGCTACCTTTCACTGGGAATCTAAACTGTTTATCCTCTTTGCAGATTTTAAAGCCATCTCCTCTGGATTATGGGGTGGCTTTGTTTGGAAATAAGGGCTCCTTGATGGAGGTCACTTTACACGTCACATTTAATGCAGAGTGACCTCTACATTAAGCTCTCAGTGGGTGTATCCGATCTGTATGATTAATCTAATGCCTGTGTGCGAGTGCCATTTAAAGCAGGAACTGATGCAATCTATGGGTAATTGTGTCACTTATGTGAAAACTGCTTTCATTTTTTTAATGTGCAATAAGCCAAAGAATTCCTGATCAGAGTCTAAATGCAAACCTCCGTTGCTCTTTTCAGTTTCTCACACTAGTCTGAGGCGTCGGACCACTTCTGCACTTCCACACGCCAAAATGTTCTGCATAACAACAAACGGATCATCTTTAGCAGAAATACAACTTGGTAATGATTGATAAAGATGCAGTTAAGAATGTTTCACATTTACAGCCGGCCGTTATAGTTTTCCATTAGGTGATTTATTTTTGTTGTTTTTGTTTTAAAGGGCTATTTTCCAAAATGCTTCAGCTCATTTTAATCTTACAACCACTAAAATGGTTTTATTCTGAGAAACAAAAAAATTAATACTAACAGCTTTTTAAAAAAAATGATTCTTTAAACTTATAAGCATGTCATCATCTTTAAAGTCAAACAGCTGCAGCTTCCTAACTGTAAGACCTGCAGTTATGGTTTATTTTACCACAGTGTTTTTCACATATTTCCAATCGTTTTTTTCTGGTCACTGCAATAGAAAGTGTAAAGTATTCTTTCAGCCAGCTGGCAGGTAGTGGAGGGGCAGCGCTCTATTTTTATTTGTACTGCAGCATTAAAACCAGCAGGAGAAAACTCTGATCTGATGCCTTTACTAGAATCCCAATGAAAGGATTTTATACCATAGGAACATTAAACTGAAAAATTACCGGGTGGAACATTAGAGGTAGATGGGTCAATCAGCCATATATTATTTTTGGCTAATATTATTTTTTCCCCCTTGTTTTGACATCGGCCGATATGTGCATGTTCTTAACCCTTTAAAGCCCGAATCAAGAATAAAACAAAACTGAAAATTACTTTTTTTTTGTTTGAAGTCCTTATTTGGCCTTTTAACAAAATATGTAAAAAGAAAAAAAAGAAATACATTTTTGATACTAATAATTTATTACTATGCGATAAGAAAAGATAATTTTTTGTGTAGTCTTCTGCCCTCTGTTATCAGGTATATCTGATTGTGGACAATAGGATTTTGACCAAAGTTTTTACCATTAAATTATGCAAAAGGTGTCAGATGCAAAACATTTCAGAAATCGTATGTATCAAATACGATACATTTGGCATTATAGGGTTAATTTCGTCACTTAGTCTATTTGCTATCCGTTGTTAATGTTACCTTGTTCTTTTTTACAAATGCTTATTTTTGTGTTTAAATTGAGAACTGTGTAACATTTATAATCATTTCATCTCTATCGTTTTAATGAAGGGGGGGAAAAAAAGCAAGAATGGCTTTAAGAATCAACCCAAAACAAGAAAGAAAAACAGCAACACATACTGAAACAATGGATTAATCAATTATTGAAATAATTGATTTAGTAATCGATTAATCGTTAACTAAAACATACCTTTAGCTGAAAGAGTAACCAACTTAGAGCAGTAATTATACCAAAATTGTAAAAAAAACAATATATATATATACATATATATATATATATATACATATATATGTAAACATTTTGCATTTAAGATTAAAAATCTGTCAATATGCTCAATCCAGAACTCCTCAAGTGGAAAAGTTTGTTTCACCTGGTTTAATTTAGTAAAAATCTCCTTTAAAGAGCCTCTTGGCTATCCGATTGTTCACATCTGAACTTATTAATCTAAAAAATTATTGACAGATTAATTGATTTGTAAAATAATCATTAGTTGCAGCTCAACATGTACTGTAGACTGGTTAGACTGATGTCAAATAATGGGTATCAGCAGGCTTTAAAAAACCTGTATTATCTAATCTCTATCATAGACTGATCTAAACTATTTTTCTATTTGTTAATCTTCAAATCATTTTTTTTAGATTAATCATTTAATAATCAGATAACAAATGTGCCTTAAAGAAGATTTGTATAAAGAATTTAAAGCAGGTGAAGCTAAAAAGAGGATATATTCACAGGAAAAGTTTCTTCATCTTAAATATTGGCATAATTTCTAATTATGCCAATATTTATATATTATGCCAATGGGTGGGTTGCTCTTTCAGCTAATGGTATGTGTTAGAGTTTCTTTGCTCCAATCTACAATTAATCCAATACTTAATTACTTTATTTCAATAATCAGCTCATCACTGTTAATCCAATTTTTTTTTCAGTCCTAATTTACAGATCTGGCTGATTTTTAATATTAGAACTAAAGACAAACCAATGAGTTGATCTTGGTGTCCAGCTGATCAAATACAAACAAAAATGGATTCCTCCTCTTTTTATAACTGAAGAAAACAAAACGTGTCCTCTAAACCATCCACCAACAGCAAGTGCTTTGATTTCATTTCTTTGAACAACCATATGTTTCCTAATATATAAACACAGAATAATCTGGTAATGTTTTTATTTATGACAGATTTAAATCCCACCTCCATCTTATAGCCACAGCATGTTTTTTCCCCTTATGCGTTCTAACCTTATGGTGGGGAAATAGGATTAGAATCAGAATAAACATATTTTGGCATCAAATAAACATCTGGGCATCTCTGCTTAGACTTCTGCCTCCGCAACACAGCCCCAGATAAAGCGGGAGAAAATGAATGGAATAAACAACTTTTTAATTGATGCATTTCTACTTAGAAATATAAATTCAGTCTAACAGGAGGTCTAATAAAGTAACTCCCTTTCTGACCCCTAATTATCTGTGTGCAAAACAAAAAAAGGTGGGTTGACCTAGAGGACTGAGATGTGAGAGAGGAGAAGAACCAGTCCTCCTCCTCTGCAGACAAGCCTGTGAACCTGGGCTGTTAACTTGATTGGGGATTCTGTCAGCGAGGGATTCCATCATCTCCAACAAATGGAGCTCCAAAGACAGGGTGGAAAAGCTGCTGATCATAAGGACAGCATGGGAGAGTGTCTTCATTACTATGGGACTCGGTCTTCCTCTTGAGCCGTCACACAGGCAGAAAAGAGATTGATAGCCCAGAGTCGTCTGATCTATTGGTTATTCTGAATGAAGTATGGGCATATTGGTAGCAGGCCTCTCCCACTGGCTAGCATTGATTTCCACTCACTCCTTCAGCTCACTGTGCCCTTGTGCAAATGTCTCCTTTTTTTTTTTTTCCACACCCAACTTCCTTGCTGTCCCTTATTTATCCAGCGCCTCAGGCGTTTTGCCGCCATTCAAGCCTAAATCTATAAAGAAATCATTGTTTCAAGGCAGAAGGATGTATGTAACCAGGTAAAAACAGAGCAAAAGAGAGAAGGACAAGGAGGAGGAGAGGGAAGACAAAGAGGAAGTGAAAGACAGACAGCAGTGCAAAGGGTGAGACAGATGGGGGTGCAGGGATGAATTGAAAGAGGGACAGAGCAGGAAACTGAGGCAGAGCGGGAGGTGTAATTATCTATCAGGTGTTCGGGTGTGCGTGACAGAGGAGGAAGCTCATTAGCACACTCTGTGTACACCAATTACACAGCCAGGCTTCTCAGGGCATTCCCCTGGCATGGTGTGCGTGAGAGGCGGGGGGGGGGGGGGGACAGGCACCTTTAAGGAGGACAGATGTAGCATGAAGTCAGAGCAAAAAGACACATTCAAACCTTCAAACAAACGTCCCACAACTTGGATCCTTTCTGGACTTTCAGACACAAGACAAAGTATTTCATTAAGACTGGATGTGATGGATAAATCTAAACCAGGCGTGTCTGCGCCTTTCAAAATTCTAGTTTGGATTCAGGCCCCTTTACTCTGTTGCCCCTGAATTTAAACCAGTGCAATCAATGGCCTTCAGAGGTCGGGATGAACCCGTAGAGCCTGCAAACCAACCCGGACAAGAGCGTCCGCCCAAACATTTTTTTTTAAAACCAGCATCTGAAGACATACAACTCAGGATATCTTCTGACAAAACAGTAATTTATCAAATAAACCTACATTTTGTCCTTTATGGAGTTTCAAGAAAACAATCTAAAAAAAATTACATAAACAAACCATCTCCATCCAATTAGATTTTTTTTTTTTGCAGAAACTGTCAATTTAAATCTTCAGAGCCTTAAAGGGTTGCTTTGTTCTTCTGGTAAAACAGAAGCAAAATATGAATACATTTTGTGGGGGTGTAAATACTTTTCCAGTTTCATTTTATTTTTTCCTCTGCCAAAAATCTCAGACTTTTATTTCTTCCAATTATTCATGTACATTTTTCTATATGTTAATTCCCTTAAAATATCCCTTCAATTGTTCCGACTCAGGCAAAAGGATCCTAATCATGATATAACCACATTTGACACTAAAGAAATGGTTTAAGTGGCAGATATTCATTCACAGGTGGATCACAGGCCATTTCGATATGTCAGCAGTATTTTACTCACTCTTCTCTTTGACAGAAAACATCTTCCACTACAACAAAGATGGACACATCTTTTTAGCCTTTCTATTAAAGCTCTATTAGCACTGACCAGCTGGAACTTTCCAGATGTGTCTTCAGGTATTTTAAAAATAAAACCCGGGTCCATAAGGAAATCCAAAATAATTTCCTACTTTTTGATTAGATGCATCATCACATTTCCACATCACATTTTTAAACATTTCGAGATGAGATTCTCTGTTCAAATGTCTCATATCCTCCTTTTTAATCCTTCTAGAATAAGCTAAAGATATTTAACATAATTTCCCTTTATGGCGCCCATTTCATGATGCGCTGATCAGCACTGTAAGGATCAGTGGTGTAGATTCCACACATTCTGGTACGATGCTAAAGGACTGAATATTAGTGTCTTTTTCCCTTTTAACACAATGCACCAGTCCAGTGAGAGGCGGTAGGACCGGTGAATAGAAGACCAGCGGTCGGAGTAGCACTAGCTGGACTAACTGCTTCACAACAGTTCACAACAAGTTCAGATGGCCAGACCGTTGAGAAGCAGATATGTCAGCAGTGTGGGGGTATTTCTAAGTGGTAAGGGAATCTCCCAGTTCGCTTTGCATCCAGATTCCGGTGTGTATGCAGAGCTTGGCTAGTTTCAAAACTTTGGAAGCACAAATAAAGCGGGTTCATTCTTGATGGAGGAAGTCTGCAGGTTATGGTTAGAAAGGTTTTTACGAGGAGAAAAAAAAAATGGATCTCAACTGAATAGGATTCCTGTTTAGGGAAGCGTCCGTTCCAACCGTTGCATTTCTGAATTCTCCTTAGTGGTGCACGACTTTACACGAGTGAATAAAGTGAATGTGATTGGTCGATTATGAAGGATCGTTGTGGCGGAAGGTTCACAAGCAAGTTTGTGGCCGGTTTCTCTGAAGCATCTTGCTAACCAGTTAGCAACTTAGCACTAGTAGGTTCCCAATGGGAAATTCCATTGGGACCAAGTAGCACTAAATTGGTGACTTAGAAACGACACTGTCAAGGAACGCTATGGACAGAGGAAACATGCAAGAGGAGGAGAGTTTTTTGTCGGAGGTCGTGGATGAGTCTCCTCCGTCAGACATTTTTTATTTAGAGGAGGAAAGCGGGGACAAAGTTGTTATGGAAGAGGACGCCAGGGCAGCAGAAGCTTGGTTTGGTGTAGAAGGCTTACAGCCGTACATGTTTGAACCCTTGCCTCGCAACGCTGCCAGTTCTGTTAGCTCTACGCCTGCTGAAGACACAGACGTCTATCCCCGTGAACATTGGGACGCAACTCAATGGGAAAGGAAATGATTCTTATTTCTTATTTCAGCCATTGCGTATATTAGCTGCGACATATGACTCAAGATGCTATGACCAAAAAAATTTGATTGACAGATGACCGTTGATATATGATTGGCCGAATTAAGATGTTCAAGCTGACGTATAACTAACTGGCCTGCATAAGATAGCGAAGAAAAAAAAAAGAAAAACTTTTAGTAATCGGATCGATACTCCGTATTGGCAAGTACTAAAATGTCAGCACATAAATTCTGATAGAGGTTGATCCTTACAACATGCTATCACGCTACTTGTGGTGTTTTGGCTCATCTTTGGGAAGGCTAAATGAAGTCTGAAATCCATCGCAGACAGAAAACACATTTTTACAACTATAGCTGCAAAAGCAGACAAAAATTTAAATGGTTGCTGTTACTCTGTGGATTAGCGGCTAAAAGAGCTAATTTCCACTCAACTCTGCTGCAACATTTTCTGTGCTGATTGGATAAAGTGGGCATGTATTTTACTGTGCAGGCTCAGCGCAGTCATGGTAGGTGCTTCCTGGAAGGGGTGGGTAATCACTGGTTTATGTAAAACATTAATGGCCACTCAATTTTCTGAACAGAGAGAGGCTGCTGCTCCTTTTGGTGAAGGAATAGCATCTTAAGCCAGATAAAAACTCAGAAAAGGTGATATCACTTGATACAGGCCATCTCAACCAGGCATCCAAAATTTGCTGGATTTTACAACAATTTAAAGAATACTGAAAATAATTTAGAAATAATAGTATGTTCATTTAGACCTTAAAACACAAGCTAAAATTCTCATTTTCACTTAGTTTACTGTTATCACTGATTTTAAATTCCATTTCTATTCTTAAATTAGATTTATCAATTGCAGTCCTGTAAGAAAAAACTACAAGCTACATAAACCTAAGCAATTTGTGCAATAATAACCTACAGCACATAAGCAATTAGGTATTAATAGATAAAAATACTTTTAAAAGACACAATATAAACACATTTATTAGCAGAGCAGCAAGTAGAAACAGAAGTAAAATTATTCATTTGCTTTTACCTCTGAAGGTTGTTTTGGCTGGATGAAACCACTCCTACGTTGGCCACAAACAGGACCTGCTTGCTGATGTTCTGGTTGGAGGTGTTAGCAGTTGCCATGGTGATGGTTGCTGAAGTCTCATTCATGCCCATGAGTTTTTCTGAAAACATGAAAGATATTTTTTTTCATAAAAATCATGTAGAACACCAAATTCACAAGGTGGCTTCATTTTATATCAGTTTTATGTTCAACAGATGAAGAGGTCAGCCTAGAGGAGCAGAGATGAACCCAGGAACTGGCTGCTGATTAGAATCACACTTTTCAGCTTGAGCAGCCCTAAACAGCCAGTCAGAAACGTAAAAATATTTTCTGTTTAATCAGTGAATGCATCATACTAAGCACTAGCGAATGGTACAAACAACATCCGTCTTAGGTATAGTTCTTACTAAAAGAGACTTAAGGGCAGATTAGACTTCTGCAAACGCACGCATCCAATATTGCTTAGGTCTGGTCGCGAACCAATTTTCCTGGTATGCTTCTACACAGTCGGTCTGGAATTTCTAGGGGAGCTCAGCAATTTCCTGCCAAAGCGCAAGGGGGAGCATATTTGAGAACTCGCATGAACTTCGGCGAATGGTCACGAGAACTTGGGCGGTGCCAGCGGGAGTGTTTGTCTTCCAAAACACAATGGCGCGTCTGCAAGATATCAAGGTCACGGAGATTGATCTAGAGTTGCTAGGCATTAAAGAGGAGCAGGTTCTGTTAATGGAGTTGGTAAAAAGACCAATTAACCTTTCATTATAGTTTTCCATTGTAGTTGTTCCTCGGTTTTTAAAAATGGCGCGCCCCGGCACTGAATCGAAAAGGACGACACAGACAGCCGGAAAGGCATACCAAGGACCAATCACAGCTGCTTTTTGTCTGCGCACTTCTGCTTGAGGTCTGCGAGGGTTTGCGACCGTCCAACGCGTAGTCAGGATTTTTTTTGAGGTGCGCGACAATGGTTACAGAACCTCTGCGTGGGGGGCATGGGCGTGAGACAGATTTTACGGTCTATGCATCACAAGCATAAATTGGCCTTAAAATAGCAAGAAAACTTTATAATTAATTTATTTCAGAGTGAGTAGGAACAAGAGCTGATAGGACTTACATCCTCAGACATGTTTTCAGTTATTTTGAGAGGAGAGAGCAAGATTTTCTACAGATAACAAAAAGGTAAACCAGCTTACTGTAAAATTGCTCATTCTATTATTTTCAGCTTCATAGCTCTATCCATTTAGAGAGAAGCTGAACTTGAAAATGTTGGTACTTTTAGGCAAATCTTATTAACAGAATATGGTTGAAAACTGTGGCTTTAGCCAAGCTAGCCATGATAATGCTGTATTTGTTGATACAAGCTCCTAGAAAGACTTAAGCAATGTTATCCTTTGCTAACCGTGCAAACAAAGCAGTTAAAAAAAGCAAAAAAACCCCGAAAAGCATGAAGTCAAAAAGAAAAATTTAGAACTGCTTGAAGAAGGAAAGCTAAACCTGATATCGATGTAAAGAATAAAAGTTTAGATCATTTCCACAAATGAAATTGCCTCTCGCCTTACATTACTCTGCATAAACGGATTAAGGTAATAAAATTTAGCCCAAACAAAGGGAGAGTTTATTTGTAAAGAATAATGTAAATGATTTAAATGAAAGAACTGAGACAAACAGGAACATTTTAGGCAGAAATAAAAGTGGTCCAAACATTAAATCTAATAATAGCACCCTATTAACAGATAGAAACTATGGTCTTCACTCTAGCGGGAGATATTTAAGCACCCTTGTTTGAGAGAAAATGGTGCCAGATGAACAGGCTGTTAGTATTCCTTAAATCTCCCCTTTCTTTCGTCTAAGTGCCTCTGTATCCAGTCAAGCTCAGACAATCACCAATAAGGTTAATTAATGCAGAAGCAGCGTTTAAAAGCACACTGATGGGTTCCTCTCAGCTCTTACAAGGAGGCACTGCATCTGGAGGATATGGGCTAATTTAAAGACTGAACAGAGGTTATTTTGTTACTGTTACTAAAACACGTTTATACTGTCTATAAAACAAATGCTAAAGGATCAGGCTAATATGGTTTAGGAGGATAAACATTTCTTGCTTTATATGAAAATGTAGCCCTTACTAATCTCAAACAGAACTACATAAGAGCACATCTTAAAAAGGACAAACATAAGATTGTTATTTATAAACTTTAGACATTATAATGTGTGTATAAATCACATTTAATTATCTTGTCATTTAGCTTATCATTAGAAGTACATGACTGACAGATTGTCAGACCATATCCATATCAAATCCCATATACCAGATTGGATCATGATCAAAGTATAGATCAGAATCAAGCTCTTACAGCATAGTTATTTCCAATCATAGCGATTTTAAGCCTTACAATATAACGTTGAAGGGCAAAAAGTTACATTTAAGACTAATTCCAATCCATTTTTATCTTATGTGATCAGTATTCTCCAATCTATGTCACTTCTCATTAAAATGAGTCTTATGCTGCATTCACACTGAACGCGCTTTGAGCAGCAGAAGCAGCCGGTTTACATGCAAAGTCTATGGTTAAAGCGCACAAAGCAGCTGATGCACAAGCAGCTGGTGCTCAAGTTGGAAAATCTGAACTTTTGCTGCTCGAAGCGCCACAACAGGGCAATCAGAGAGAGGCTCCGCCATGTGTTGGTGTCCTGGAAGGATATGCAGGCACCAAGTTGTCAAACTTGAAATTACCTAAGGAAACGATTCTCGCACAGCTCTTGGAGTTGGAGGTAAAACTCCTCAAACTGAACCCCTCTGAAGTATCTGGTTTAGTCTATTGGTTTTACTCAATAAAACACAACATAACTCATTAATGTTACAACCCAGAATTAATACAGACATGGTGCATAGGCGCCTAATGATGTTGTTCTCTTGTTTTATTTAGTAAATGAAGCCAAGCCAATATGGACAAGAATCAAAGATGAAGCAGCAGACTCTTCTTTGCTGCTCAGATCACATTCAGTGTGAATCCAGCGATAAATCAATTGAAAGTATTTAGGGTTGCATGATGTTAAATAAAGTTTTTTGATAAAGATTGTTTATTATAATCAGAAAACTATCAAACTATCTGATGGAATTTTCTCCTTCCATCAAGGTAAGTGAGCTAAGCTATTTAGGTTTTATTTTAGTTATGCTTTCAATTTAATGGTCATATATCTCACAGCTGTCAATTAACTGGATAAAGATATTTATTTTACAACATAAAAATCCCAGGAAAATCGATCCAAAGTCTGCACATGTAGTCTTATCTGTAAATTCACCCGGATCCTGAACCTGAACTAAATGCTCTGGGTGGAACATGGTGCCTGTGCAGTTTCCACCTCCAGTGGAACCATGGGGTAAGAAATCACACTCAGGAAGGTATCCACAGCCTTTACACTGAAGCTAATAACTAAGCTGAGATGCAAACACACAATTCATCCTTGATATGTTTTCACAGATGTTTAGCCATACCACAAACAAGGGAAAAGTTTATTGCCTTTGTACAACACTGATCCACTGGTGTTTTACCAGAATAAAGTGACAGATGTCTAAAATTCAGATGGATTGTTTTCATTTCTATCATTTTCATAAAAGAGAACTATAATAAAATGTGTACTCACTTTGTTCTTTGCAGAAGTCTGGTTCTTGCATGGTACTGGGCATTAAGAGCTCTCCTACAGTGGGCTGAATGGATACGCTGAACTGGTCCTCCTTGGTGCTGAGGAAGGATCAACAGAATCATAAACAGAATTGCAGAATTACAGACCCTTTTAGATATTCTAACATGCTCCTCACAGGGCTTTGGATATCTTTCAATTAAGATGTTTTTTTTACTAAACCTTTTGACGCTTCCCTCTTTAAGCTTTCATCTAAAAATCTGTAACTATCTGAATCAGTTTTAGCGTGGCTCATTCCTCCTTTTCTACATGATGAACTAAACTTAAAAAAACTGAAACAACTTGATTTAGTTTGCAGTTTGCATGAAGGAGGAGGAAAAAATGTAAACAGAAGAATCCACAATAAGCCCTTTAGCAAGCAGCTGCTAGGTTTCTTAGGTTCCTCTTGCAGTGCAATATTACTTACGTTTTTTTCAGTCTTTAGTAAATACCCCCTAGATGGTAGTGATATTTTTTTATGGTAAATTTTGATGATTCCATGCATATTTCCTTTAAGATGCTGTACAGCACATGGGGTCACAATTTGCACAACTGTCTATTATAGAACACACATCTTTTCTGAGAAACATAAAATATGAGCAAACGAAGCCTAAGGTGAACACTGACCACATAAAACAGGCATTATTCGTTACTTTGCAAGCTAAGCGCTAAGTGTAGAGTATCAGATGATTATCAAGTAAGAATAAAATAAAAAACTGATATCTAACTTCTTTTATCTTATCACCTGGTGAAATAAATCTGAGCTATAATTATAAACCACTAACAATGTAGGTTTAACTTTGGTTGGAGACTGTTATTCTGAAGCTAGCAGGGAAAATATGTCAGAAAAGATGTGTGTTCTAGAATAGACAATTGCTAGTGGGCTGCAAAAATATTTGTACTTATTTGACAAAAGCAAATTGTGACCCCATGTGCTTTACAGCATTATGTTCATTCAGCTCCTGAAAGGAAATACGCATGGAATCATCTAAATTTAGCATCAAAAATTATCACTACCATCTGGATAGTTACCGAGGACTGAAAAAACTTAAAGCGGAACGCCGTTTTTTTTTTACATTGGGCCCTTGATTTTATGTTATTACATCATGTTCTACTCACCCATATAAGTTTTGTGTCATTTGGAGCTGGTCTATATATATATATATATATATATATATATATATATTAGGGATGGAATGGTTCACAAAATCCACGGTTCGGTTCGGTTCATGGTTTCGTGGTCACGGTTTTCGGTTTGGTATATGTTTATTGTTACACCGAAAAAAAAAAAAAAAATAAATTAATTAATAATTATTATAAAAATTATGGAAAAATAAAAATGTATGAAATTAATGAAAAAAATCCCAAAAAATTAATGAATTGTAATTATTTTTAATGATCCGCGGAAACCCTGGATCATTTCCACATGTTTTGCTGCTTTGAATTTAATCATCTCGCGCATGCTCTCTAACATCTCCAAGGGACTCAGAGCGGAGCGGACGAAGCAACAGTGGAGGCTGTAGGCTTTGCTTTGTGCAGGCGGTCTGGTGCGCAGCGGGACGAAGCAGAGCGGAGCGCATACGGAGTATGTGGGATTTCAGGGTTAGCATGACATGTTGGTCATGTTGCTGTTAGCATAAACAAAACGTGTTGCACAATGCTTGCTCACTGTTGCACTTTTATCCACAACTTCCTTTCCACCATCATTGTAGGTCACTCTAAATGCAAAGCGGTCCCATACAGCAGACCTATAAAGTGCTGCTGGTGCGTCTTCCAACTCCTGTTCTTTCCCACTCGCCATTCGACACAATTCTCCACAACAACTGTTTTTTTTTCTGCTACACCCGGCTACACTGCTTCGCTTCTTCTTCTTTTTGCTTACTACTGGTGGTTGGCTTTGGTCGCAGTACCGGCACCTTCTGCTTGGGTGTGTAAACGCTTCGCCTGTGAGAATATGGAGCAGCGCATGAACCGAACGAAACACGCGAACCGAACCGAGACAGTCGAACCGAACGGTTCTGACTGTTTTCAAAAACCGTTCCATCCCTTATATTATATATATATATATATATATATATATATATATATTGAACAGGACTCTCAAATCATTTCAGAAAGTTCCTTCTAGTTTAAACCGATTCTAATTGTAGCACGCCAAGTAAAATGCACTCTATTGTTTTACGCATTTTTGTCCATTTGCCTTTCTGTGTATGAAGTGTTTCTCCTCCGATTGTCAGGAAAGCCAGTCCTCTGCAAGTAGCATTTTCAAACAGATTAACACCCCCATCTCAAACAGATTTTCTGATAAGGTTATTGATCCGCTGAGCAGCAGTGCCAATGGCATTCAGCAGGAGGATTTGGGCTGGTGCTGATTAGCGAGGGAATAATTGTTATCCCAGCGAACTGGGATCAATTGCTGCTGATGTCTCACCTGGGAACGAAGGCAGAGTGAGGGTGAAAACAAATGAAAATTTGGATGAGAAAAGGCAAAACGAGTTAAAGCCGGACAAGATGCAGAGCAGCAGTTTCAGAACTGATTCAAACAGTCACACTGCTGATTTTTTTTGGTAGAGGGGTTGTTTTCCTGATGTCTTACCATAACTGGAAATTGGCTGCTTGCGTCGAGTCAGTGAAGTCGATACCCATGGATACAGTCACTGAGGCCCCTGGCTCCAACCGCTCTGAGAATGGAAACGAGGGAAGGAAACGAGAGTAGCAAAGAAAGAGTGAGTTCCAAGGGCATGGTGTGCAGCGTGGGGAAGGATGAGGCAGGGAGAGTGGAGGTGGAGGAGGAGCGGGCTGCCGCCGCAGCAGCAGAGTGGAACAGACAAGCATCTACACAGCATGTGTTTTCTACATCACAAAGCAAGGCCACCATGTGTGAGAAATCTATCCTTCAATCTCCTTCCCAACAAATTCAGCCTCTGAAGTAAGGAAAAAAAAAAAAAACACGAATAAGAGGCAGCTTTCCAAAAAAACAGAGCCGTCAAGGACTAAATCAGCATCGAGAGAGCTGAGTGGGGGGAAACTGGCAGAGTGGGTAACAGAAGACAGCATAAAGGTGTATCAGGAGCTATGAGCAACTTTAACTAAAGTTTGAGGAATAGTTTTATCACTAAAAATCTCCCGTTTGTTAGTTTCTCAAATTGTTTTTTCAAAATTAAATCAAAATAAGTTCGTCTGAACGAACTACATAGAAATAACGCAATAACCACTAAGACCAGTCGTTCTTTAATTCAAAATGTTTTATAGTAAAAAAATAGCTAAATAACTTATTATCATTCTTCTATAAACAAACAAAGAGCATCTCTACATAAAGCTTGTTCTGTATTCATCCCCTGCAGTTTATCCAAACTGAATCTAGCCACAGGCTCACAGTACCCACACTCAATCGATCCAATTTACCCACCGTTTGGCTGCATGAGCTCCCCCAATGCCCAATCAATCCCCTGCAAAGGGCGGTTTTAACATGCTTCATCGCACATCACTTCTGTCTCACCGTGCATTCAGGCACACATGCAGAAGACAATCCTAAAAAAAAAAAGGTACAGTCTGCAGACAGAAACCTGGGTGATGGTGGGAGAATTTTCCTTTTCTGGTCGATATCAATGAAAAGGAGATTTGATTAGATCTGATGATTTGTCATTTAGGTTGAGGTAAAGGGACGGAGCTGTTTGGAGAGGTAATCGAGCTCAGAAGGTTGGATAATTTGACAATTAAGGTTCCGTGTGGAATAAAAACATCACAACAGAGAAAAATCTCAATAAGTTCGGACATCGTGGAGCAAGGGTTCACCTCTAAAAACGAATAAAATAAATAAATGTGGGTAGCAAAACTTTAAAAGTGACATCTCAGCAAAAAACAGAAAGCAATTTAAAGAAATTAAACAGATTCAATAATCAAAGACCATAAAACAACTTTAACAAAACATATTCATGTCCGTGCAGTCAATAGAAGGTCAGGTGTCTCCTTGATGGTCTGACTGTCGACTCACTGCTGCATATATCTCTTAGTAAAAATGACTGCATCAGTGCAGCTCGTTTAGAAGGTGGTCAGCCTGCAGTTCTGCTGAAGGGCCCGTCTGCACCAGATGTCTCCTATTCCTGTAGAAAATACTCTATAAACTCCGCGTTGGGTTAAAGTAACGGTGATACCAAAGCGGTACCGGAGCGGCATCTGGTGCAATCAGCAAAGGTCTCTATCGGCAAAATTACCAGATCGGTGCATCTCTAGTTTTACTCATCAACGTGTCGGTCATTCAAAGTGTTTTTCATCTGGTTTACATAATCATTTAATTTAAATATGTGTTATTCTGCACAATATTAACTACATTTAACCATTTATATTTTAAAACAAAATATAAATGGGAAAAATAAAGAGTTAAAACAGTTCATGAAAAAAGATAACAGAAGGGGTTATTTCTATGAACGATTTTAAATGCTGTGATATTAAAGAGTAATAGATCATTTTTTTAGGTATATAATTTTATGTATATATTCTGTTATTTCCCAGATTGGGATAAATAAAGTATATCAATCTATTAAAATCAATTTAATAGTGTAAACTGGCTGGTGATCATTTTCATACAGGTTTCATTTTTTAGACTTCTAAAATTTCCTTCAATTTTAGCCATAATTGGTTGTTATGTAAACTTTAAATCAATACATTTGAAGGTTGTTAAACTGATTTTTTTTTTTATTGGAACTGAGTAAAATCTGCAGCTCTTGAGGAATCCTTCAAATATCTCATACAGATGTAAAATACCAATTCTTCTTCAACAGAAACAACTTCAAAACACATTTACTTTCTGTTAAAATAAAAACATAACTCAGGGTTGTCCTGTTTGGGGGCTACATCAGCTTTAAATAATCATGTCCAAGTTAATTTTGCAGCTTATTGCAGCAATGAAATGCATGAATGTTGCTTACAGCGTTTAGTCTCAGACCAACTTCATGTCTTTACTCACAATTATGGTAATTAAAAACCTGGTTATTAACCCTAAAAATTTAAGAAACAACTAAAAATGACCATTAATATCTCTGAGACATAACAGCTAAATTTGGTTCCATCATGCTAAGAGTGTCTGAAACTACCTGACTTGATCCTTCGATAGGTGGAAACACCTTCCAACAGAATTACTGTAACTAAAACTCAAAAGTATCCATAGTATTTGGTTAGAGAATAAATATTCCTTCTGGGTAACAGATGCTGAAGTTTCCTGAGTGGAAGGAACTCACCGATGGTGTTGAAGCAGTGGATATTCAGGCTTGCCGGGCTCCGATCTCCTATATGGATCTCTTCCAGGCTGTGGTCTGAGCTGTTGGTCAGGATGACCTGAACTGAAACCATACTGGGCTGGTACAAACACGGTTGCCGGGGGAAATGGTACCTGGCCAACAAACCTTTCCCTGTCATATGGTGGAGCAGCTCGTAGGTTTTAGCAGGGCCAAATGAGGAAGTGGTGACCTGGAAATACATTGGAAAGACAAAAAGAAAAAGGTTTCATTTAATTTCTAGTTGTTTTTAAGCGAACAATTAATGATGGTAAATAGATTTTGTTAATTATGAAAAAGATCCAACTAAACATTTCATACTTTTCTTTTTAGATTTTACGTAAAAGACAAACACAAAGGTGTCTGTGAAACAGAAACAGGATAAATCATCCAAAACAACCATCAGCTTTCCCAAGACCCCGGATGTTACCCAGGCATGCCTCAAAATTGGCCCTTTGACGGCCAACGTCCTGCAGCCTTTAGAGGTTCCCCTTCTTCAGCACAGCTGATTTCCACTCATAGCTGACTAACAGGCTTTTGCTGAACTGCAATCCTCAGAACCAGTTATGCTGAAGCAGAGAATCCTCTGAAACCTGCAGAATAGCAACTTTGGGCATGCATTGTGTAACCATATCTCTGTATAGGTTGGGTGTTCTATTAAGGCCCAAAGACGTTTCTTGGAGACCATTAGACTTTTTCAATTCAGTTCAAATGCAGTGCTGAAATGATAAAATAAGAACTTTTGTACTAAATAGTTTTATTTAAAAACATACTACTTTCCATGTGCATTTAGAACATTTACGTTTGCAGATTCAATAGCATGAGGCCCCCAAACATAGAGTTCATGCTCCTTCTCTGCTCTTGCTTTTGATGCTCCTGGAGATTCTCTCCTATTCGCATGTGGACCCATTTCTGTGCTGTCGTGTCAATTTTGTCACTTTAAATGAGGAACTAAGCTGAGAGAGTAAACTGCTTCTGATTGGCTACTTTTCAGGAAATCCTATGTCTTCAGACAGAACTGTTTATTCTCTTTTTGAGGCTAAAGAAATTAGCATCTTTAGACTAGGGTTGCCACCCATTCCTTAAAATATGTAGTCGTCTTTTATGAATCAGTTAAACATTGCTTTCTGTATTAAACCAATAAGGGACACCATTGGTTCCGTATTATCATAAATATCCGATACACACAAAAAAAACCCACAGGAACTAGTAAAGCTAGCAAAATTGTCCTACGAGTTCTAAGCTGGACCTCCTCAGCTTCACATCAGCTGCTGCCATGGTTGCCTAGTGACGGACTAGCTTCCTCTACGCTGCCCCCCGATACTACTCAGATACAGACATAGAGGCAGAGGAAAATCCCTGGCTGAACGGTGTCAGTGGGGAAGAGGAAAATGATAAAATATGTCAGAATCTCAGTGAGTGTTAACAGTGAAGCTTAGCGGATGATTCATGGCTAAACGGAAAAAAGACAGACTCATCAGAACACCAGAATCCCAGCATGCATCCTTCATTCCCTGACCATCTCCTCTGGAGTTAGTGATAATTTATTTCATATTCTGGCCATTTGTCAGTACAAAAGGCTATTTAAAGAGTATATCATGCTAAGAGTACAAAAAAAATAACAGAAGAACACAAATATTGCTAAAATAATGCAAATTTTTTTGTTTGGCTTTGTTTATATCTTTAACATGTTTTGTAGTTTTCAGTTCATAAAATCAGCAATAATTTCTATTTTATTTTGTTCTAAAAAAGGTCTACTTTTAGATTAATCCCAAAAAATATTAAATAGATTAACGGATTACTAACAGAACTGATGGCTGCAGGAAGATGATCACTCAATCAAAATCATTTCTAAAAAATGTGTTTTTTTGAAAAAAAATCAAAAATTTTCTTCAAAAAAAAAAAAAAAAATCAAAAACCAGCTCAAATTTTTAGTTTCCTTCAAGCCCTTTCAACACAATACCTCAACATGTGGATGATAAAAACAATGGGAACACAATCAGTGATCAAACATTGCCAAAAAACACAACAGACAGATGAGGAATGTTATGGGGAGTCTTATAGTGTTTCCAAAAAGTCTCAAGTCCAACATCTAACAAAATGAAGCTACACAATGACAAACTCTGATAGGCCAAGCAGGACAGGCTTTAAAAAGAGGAGCTGCAGAGATCAGCAGTTCAAGTAGGACATTCTGTCACGTCAAACAGAATTGCTATCCAAATATCTGGTATTTTATCAAGCAGGGATCAGAAAGCTTGTCATGGCTGATGAGAGCGTGGATGGAGTTAAATACAAGGCAGTCATTGAATAGACTGTAGAAGCTACAAATGATTCTAGACTGAGGCTGGATCTATTCAAAGTCCTGAGCAAAACAGGACCTCGAGACACTCTATACAACCTACAAGTGGGTAGTAACTAGTTACATTTACTCCGTTACTTTTAATGGAGTAAGTTTTAGAAAAAAGAAATACTTTTATGAGTAGTTTAACAGCATTATACTTTTTAGTGGAGTAGAAGTATATAAAATATAAAACTTAAAATATCAAGACTCTTGGTTAATAGTTCTGGGTACTCTCTACAACTAAACGTCACTTTTGGCACTTCTCGTTACCCTGAAATCCAACATCCTCCGTCTCCACTCCGCTGTGCTCCAGACCTCGTGCGCAAAGCAAAGCCTACAGCCTCAGCTGTTCCTCCTGTATTGCTGCGCTCCGACTTATCCTTGAAGCTCGAGGAGAGCATGCGCGATATTAGCATTAAATTCATAGGAGCAAAACATGCAGAACTGAACACTTAATTTAATATGATTTAATATTTAAAAAAATCCCCATCAGCATCCAGCAGATGTTCAGTTTCTGATGGAAATGAGAAATCTGCTTCCTGGTCCGTTGAAGTACCAATAGTTTGATCCAATCTTTTAAATAAACAGTGTTAGTTTTTTTTTTTTATACAAGAATTATGCTCTAATTTGTAGATACCGATCTGTTGGTACTGTATTTTAATTTGACAAACTGGATCTTCTTGCCGTTCTTTTTCCTGTTTGGCTCAACCTGCTGCTGTGAAGCAGGATTCTCCACCATGAACAGAATCAAAAATAAATATGGATCCAGGCTCAAAATGAGGACCATAAAAAGCCATTAAGCCATAAAAAAGAAAAATTATTTTAAAATATTTGAATCAGGAAATTGTCTATATACACCAAACTGAACGATTGTTTTTCTCTACTTGAAAATACAATTTAGATTTTAAAATGGAAAAATGTTCTTATCTTATTTTTTTTTTATTTATTTAAAAATTCAATGTATAACATGAATGCATAAAAAACATTTTATTTCAGTGTTAAATTCCGTTTAAAGTAACAGATTATAAATAAAAATTTCTCCGGACCTTTACTGGTTGATGATTTTCTTTGGTTGCTGATTTTTAATTGGTGACCCCAGCTCTATGTTATATGTTGATTACTATCTCATTCTTTGAGAGACCAGAATTTGTATATCACTTAATATTTTGTTCAATTTTACATCATTTTGTAAAATATTTAATCAGGTTTACTAAGTAGATTAACTTTTAAACTCTTGAGCAATTTCTTCAAAGCTACTTTTTACATTTACTTGGGTAAAAATATGATAAAGTAGTGCTTCTCTTAGTTAGGTACTATCTTTGGGTACTCTAAGTACCTCTGATCCAACCTGAGCTAGAAAACAGTGGGCTAAGGTCACAGCCTCCAACTTTGCAAAGCTGTTAGATAGACCTCAAGAACTACACATCTATCCTTTTCCTCCTATTTTATGATTCTTCTTTGGCTCGGCTGCGCCGCAGATATGACACAATACAGTGGGGAGGTTTGTACCACAACGCATCCAAAGAAAAGGACGTCCGTCCCTCACACCATGTATGTTCATACACCTAAATGCATCTAACCAGCAGCTAGTACAGCTCTCGTTAGTGAAGCAGGAGCCATCTCGACTCTCTCGGATGAAGAGGAGTGCATTTATGAAACGCCCTCAATCAGTGGAGATAGATGAAAATGGGCTGTATGCTCAGACAAAGCAGGCTGAATAAAAACAGCTCTAATGAATGGAAACACAAGAGCCTGTCTTGGCCAAACATGGCTGTTTAAAGGAGCTTTTACCCTTTCAGAGGCAGGAAATTGTATTACCTCCAAGAGACACAGAAAAGAAAGGAGGTGGAGGCGGCGTTTTAGTTTCTATCTTTAAAATTACCATCCCTTAGCGTAGATGAACACCGTTCACACTTAAAGTTCTCTCTTGATGCTGGCCGCTGACCGCACTAATCAGAGAGACGAGTTTTCACAGCCTGCAGAGGGCAACACGATACATGAGCTTTAAATGCAGGTAATTGTTGTTTCTGGACTTTATGCAATATATAGTATGTAGTTAAAAAAAGGAATTATAACCATAATATTTCCTCCTGGTTATTAGAAGAAAAACAGATAATTTGAATGAACGCAGCAATGATTGTAGAAAATAAACCTGAGAAATAAAGGCTGATACAACCTGTTAAGTCTAAAGGAATCATTATCATCTGAAACTAACCAAAACTTTGCACCAATTAATATGAGCTTAGGAAAAGAAAACATGAATCTATAGCACAAAAAAAAGAATACAAAACATATTTTCAGGATGTCTGAAAAATAAAAGAAACTGTGGAAAAATAAAAGCAGCAGGGAAAAATGTAGCAGGTGATTAAATATTAATTTTGAATTAAACAAATAAAAAATTAAAGTAGTGAGCTGGTTATTCTTAATCTCTTTAATCCATCAGCTGTTCATCAGGGAAAAATCCATTGTAACATTTCCAAGGTGAGAACAAATAATGAAACTGTCAGTGGTTCTGAGAAGCATGTCCTGCTTTTGGTCTTTTGAAAAAATTTGCTCCACTTTTGGGGTGAAGTGAGTCCGATCTCACATTTGTTATTTTACTAGGTTACTAGGGCTTCAACTAACATTTATCTCACTAATGGATTAATTGAAGAAAAATCTGTAAGGAAAAATATTTATTTTACAGAATTTGAACCACTTAAAGCTAAAGCTATCCTTCAGGAGAATTTCCAACTAGAGCACATATTCTAACGAAAATAGATCTCTCATCTTAAAAGTAAAACTTATTGTAATTGGTACGGTTTAGGCTTAATTACAGCTATTGTTATGTTTTTGGCAAATGTTGTGCTTTGGTGTGTATCCTCTAGATTCATCCCCACTGTGACGGCATGAGGGAAATAGGATGACATCACAAAAGAAATGCTGTTGTAGCTAATGCACCGCAAAAGTCATTTTAAATTCCACCAGGTGATTAAATTCACTTTTATATTAAAAACCTGTTGAGTTAGACAACCTGCAGCTACAGTGAAACTACTCCAGGTCAGATTAAGATTGAGATGAAAGAAATGAACTAAAGACATTCACCTGAGACCAGACTGTCCTAGCGTCTCTAAAAGAGGTCACAAAAACATTTGTTGCTGCGTTGTGACGCCGCTGCGCCCTCGCTAGCGCCCGTCACGCCACCCCCAGCCAGGAAATTTATCGCACCACTTTTGGATGTGTCAGAGCAGTCGGTGTCGATAAAGCTTGCCGTAATGTTTGCCAGCCCATCACAACGGAGATTTACCTCCCTGACAGAGACATCCTGCCTCAAGGTCCTGTCTGCTGCCTCGCCCGGAGCATGCGGCGGGGACAGGACAGGCCTTCAAACTGCATATTATCACCAATTTGACATTGTGGACAGTTAAAGGCTGACACAAGAGCCCACACAACCTCCCCCCCCCTGTTCCATCCACTGTTGTTCCATGTTTACACGGAGCAATCCCATAACACCTTAAGTGTAAATAAGACAGGGAGAAGGATGTAACCTTGACTTCTCCGCTGGTCTCCCTTTTATCTTTCCTTCGGGTCTAGCTCAGATTCTCCGTCCTGGACAGGAAGTAGGGAGGTGACAATAAACGAGGAAGTTGATTGAGAGGCTCTATTATGCATCAACTTAAAGGAAGCTCCAGTGATGGATGACACAGACGCACCAGTCACCTTCAGAGCCCGGACACACCGTTCCCAGCATCCTCTCTGCCAAATGACCTGAAAATCCCGCTGACATCTTCAAAAAGGCGCTAAGAGCATCCAGACAGCTTCGTGTTAAACACACAAGAGGCCTGGTTGAGAAGGGAAAGCTGTGAAGCGCAGAGCGACGCATGGGCATATATTGAAAATCCATTTTTGTTTTGCAGAAATCGTCCGCTTTGGAAAGGAGCAACAGGATTTCATTATGCTCTCCAATAGTGGGGAGCTTTAAGGTAAAGGGAAGGGGTTTAATCTGAAGACCTAACTGTTCCCTTCAGTCTGAATGTGACAATTAATTGAGGGGCATCAAAAGGACCTTGACTGCAAATTGAATTAAATAAATGTTAGTACAGCCATTTAAAAAACTACTTCAATTTACAAGGAGCTTCTCCAGAACCTACATACAGAGGTTAGTTAATTTATGTCAATTTTTCAGGAAATTAGATATTCTCAAATGATTAATTTTGGAATTTTTCATTAAGAAGAACATTAGCCATAATAGAGGATTGTTATTCAGAGGCAGGATTGTCCTTCATCCAGATCTACTAGCACTACACTCACTTTTTCTCATCTATCTACTGAGCCGATGCTGAGTTTTATAAAGAAATAAACATGCTAGTATTAGCAGAGTAAACATTTGTCGTTTTTTTTGTCATTTCTGATGAATATAATCAAAAGGCGTGCATATGAAAATAAAGATGACTGTATATGATACATCTTTTAAATAAAACATGTTTGTTTCCAGCAGATGTGGGAGCATTGAAGTATTTTCACTGTAATTTAGTTTTTAAACCTCCACATTTAATCTTGTTTCCTAAAGAGGTGTACTTAAAAGTCTTGTTTCCCAAAGAGGTGACGTATTTCATTGGGATTTGCTGTTACATAAGAGACACAAATTGAAAATTAAAGAGCAGAGAAATATGGTTTAACGCCACCAGTGACGAGCAAAAGGAAGTGTTCTCAAAGAGCTTCATCTGTTGCATACACCGACATTCTTTCTGCCAGCTGACAAGCAGTGTGCAGGAACAGGTATAGCTGGTTTTACACTGAAACATAGAAATGTGTTTTTGAGTTGGCATAAATAAGAAACATTTCACGAGAAGGCAAGATGCCGAGCTCAAAATAAGTCCCATTCTCTGTAGCTTATGAAGCTTGGGCAAAGAAAACACATTAGCAGCAGCACAATGGCTTTGAAATCTGAAAACTATCCTTTATCTAAAAATCATCTGAAAATAAACTTCCCTTTTCCATTTTAAAACTCAGCCAAATCTCAACCAATTATACAAACTTTTTAACATGCTGGGAGAAAAAGTTCAGCCCAGACCATAGAGGACTGAGAACCAAATTCTGCTCTCAGGGATGCGGGTAAGCAATAGTTTCTTTCCTCATGGATTAGGTAGCAACCTGAAGAGAGGATGGTGCTGTACTCTAGAAACAGGCTGATACAATGGCTGGCTGACATTTTGGCCGATATTGGCATGTTTTTATTGAATCCACATCTGTCAATACAGGTATGCATCAGTTGATTCATTAGTGCATTCAGCAGCCATGTCATGAGATCACATGCAGCACATATCTCCCGTTCCCTCCATTAGCCACCTATTGTTGTTTTTACTGTTGTTAATAAAGGTCTATTTTTTTGTTTAAATTGAGACTTTATCATGTTATCTTAGGCAACGTTCACACTGCAGCCTGAAGTGGCCCAAATCTGATTTTTTTTGCCCATATGCGACCTGGATCTGATCTTTTCATGGCAGTCTGAACAAAACAGATCAAATTTTTTCCAATCTGACCAAGGTCACTTGGCTATGTGGTCCTGAATCTGATACGAATCTGATCTTTTCAAATGCGACCTGTGTGTGAATGGCCAGGTCGCATTCATCCGACCCGAACGCCATTAATACCAGACAAAGATCACTATTCTGCATTTTGCTACGCAGAAGCAGCAAGAAATACAGCAACCAAGACAGATGATGATGAGGAGAGCAGTATTTATGTTTAACCATGTGAAAAGATTGAGTTTTTATGGTTGGAAAAGACCGCTAGATGCGCGCCGGCACTACCATCCATGTTTACTTCTGTAGACATGGAGCATGCTGGCCTGTGATATCATTGCGTCCTCTACTGCGCATGCAGGACACTTGCGTTGTATGAATGTAGTTCACACAGGAGATCACATACAATTAGCATATATTTGGATATATGAACAGCAACGGGAAAAAAAAAAAATATCGGATTTCACTCATCGGAATTTAGGGTCAAGGCCTGCAGTGTCAACGTAGCCAAAGTGTCATTTTAATTTTGCAAATGGAGAAAACAGTTTCATCTTCGAGAGTCTGTTCAAAAATATTGGCTGCACGTCACGGATCGGTTAGCATGATGTCAAAATAATTGGTTTTGGCCTTACAATAAATGTATCGGTGGACTTACTTTGGCCAATCATTATGTTAAGCAGATGAAATGGTACAATGAAACTAGCTTTTTGGAAATCATAGCTCCTTAAAGGGCTTAAATCAAGCAATGATCTCTGATGATCATTGCTTGATCATGCTGTGGGAATACCAGAGCCGGGTTGACCTGCTAAATTACGTGACAACATTGAATGCAACGTACGGATGTCAACACCGCACCAGTCACTTCAACAAGTCGGAAAAACTCTGTTTACATTAAATAAACATGGAGCAAGGCTGGTAAGAGGGATTTGGACAGATAAAAGAGCAAAATAATAAAGAATGCTGACTTAGTTCTACGTCCCGTCCATGTTGCTCTCCATTATTTACTTCCCTGATTTCCGTCGCGCCATCGACATCATCAACGCTCACCAAGCATGATGTCGTCATCAGACACACATTGGTGGGGGACAGTGGCCTCGCAGCTTGCCAGCAGGGGGTCGGACTCTGCTTTTCGGTCAAATGGGAAAAGAGCCAAAAGCCGATTGTTAGCGGGTCAACCTGGGTGTGAAAAACCTGGGTTTTCAGTGAGAAAGCGCCTAAAGTAGCTCTTTCAGAAGCAAAGCACAGCTTCTCTCCATTTTTTATTTTATTTTTTAGCCAATTTCTCAGCTGTTTCAATCAGCTCAATCTGTTTTTTGGCCATAAAGGTTTCAGCCTTTGTTCTTGCTTCAGTAGTGGTTCGATACGGCAACATCATGGAATGGGCGGGACCAAGATGGGGAGGGGAGGCTACACTTTAAAGTCAAGTTTTTTTCTTTGGGGCTAGATTGAAAACACCTTTATTTAACAACAAATGAATACTTATATAGTTCCAGGGTCATTAATGAATCATATATTTTTGCCTACAGGTGACTTTTAAAGGCTTGAAAGAAGATTTATATAGGATCTTTTAGATCTTTTAATACCTTCAAATACAGACCAACCTCCAGACTTATTATAATAATGATGCAAAGAATAGGATAATTTATTGCTTATATTTCATAAATAATGTCTCACATGTCGGCAATCACATTGATATCGGCCATATTTATTTCAGGAGGGGAAGGGATTAATCATCGTTTGGCAGAGAGGGTGATGCAGCAAAGAAATGTGGATGTTTATCTGAAGCAGAGAAGCGATGTTAACGCTAAGGTCAGCTAACACCAATAATAACGGTAATATTAACACTGGATGTTGATGTATTTTCGCATCCCTTTATTTTAATAACAAGGATCACAAAGGGTTATGTTTGGATATTTAATGTTTGAAGACATTTTCATTTAAAACCTAGCCTAAAACATAGTGGGATCTTGACTGGTATCAAGTGAAACAAACATCCGTTATTATAAGGGTAAAATAATAAAGTTTATAAAAAGGGCAAGGATTTAATTACAAAAGCTGATTCAGTATCAGCTTTACAATTTATACATCTTAAAAGGAAAGTCTTTAAGGTCAGTTTGGCCAGAGAAAAAGCCCAATATCATCTTAAAGAAGGATCACACAAAAGTGACGACTGTTGATAATTATAGACAGTAAACATATCATGAATAAGCAAATAAATGCCCAAAGAGCTGTATTAAAGCCTGACCGTTCCCCCATCCAGCAGCTGGTTCCTCGGCTGAAACACTGACTGACCGTTTCCTCCTGGACGTTTCTTCCTATTTAAGAACCAATCTCTGCAGTTTGAGTGGCAGTAAGAGGTTTGGAGGCCAGGAGTTGCTATATTCGTAGAGCTGTAGGTCCCTCTGCTGACTCATAATTAGACGTGAACCTGGAGCTCCCGCTTACGGGGGAGGTCACAGGGGTGAGGGGAGAGACGAGGGAGGAGGAGGGGGGGAGCCCGCGCCCGCCTGATGGACACCAAATGAACAAATTATGATGGCCCCCTCTGGGCGTGATGGGGTCAAACGCCCCGCGCCCCGCCGCTGACAGTTCAATTTCCCCCTAACGCAGCCCCATTCGCTGACTGCTAATTATGAATGAAAAGTTATCAGCCTCAGCCTCCCCACCGCACACATGGACAGCGGTCGGAAGAGGTTCGGGGTGACGCGAGAGGGAGGGGGGGGATTTAAGAGGCAATTGTGAGAGATCCTGATGTCAAAATGTTATTAGAGAGAGCGGTAGCATGCAGAAACTGAGGAGAGGAGCAGGAGACAGAAGAGGAGGTGGGTCAAAGACAGTGACCGGGGTTAATCTAAATGCCTTTGATAACCATGCAGTAATTCTCTAAAAGGGCCCGAGCGCTCAGCTGAGACAGACTCGCTGCCTCTGTGGGCAGATTGCTGAGAAATAGAAATGACACTGAGGCCAGTTGGTTTGTGTGTGTAGGTGAGAATGTGCATATGCACACGCAGGTGTGTGGGAATAAAAGGGGAGGTTATTTACCCTTGTATATGAATTCCGCAGCCCATCATGTATTTATGCATAGAATTGACTCTAAATCAGATGGCGACGTGCGAAAAGTTCCCTGTTCTAATCTGCATTTCTATTCTCCATTACTCCCTGGCCTTCACCTGAGGAGGGGAGATTGACTAACAAGACTGGGGCAGCATCGATGTTGGCTTCAGAGCAGCTGTCAATCATCCTGAAAGACAGGCAAGAACGGCTGAGAGGAACGCACAAAATATTCACTAACTCGCCAAAACAGAGAGGGGGCACACTGGAGGCCCTTCAGATGGGTGTGCACCATTCAGAAGCTAAAAATAAGTTAACCCTGAAGTAAAGCAACTAGTGAAACAAAACGCTTATCCCTATTCAGCCTCAGCTCAGACTGTCGCTATTAGAGGAAGATAGCAGGTCACCCTCCAAAACATAAAAAAAAAAAAATCTTTAAACTTATTTTTTATTATTTTTTACTCCAAAAACTGAAACAGGCTGTCCCTTCACCTACTTTCCAATTTTTAAAAAGCTGAGTCGTACTGGTTGCGTCCAAATTGTTCATCTCTGATCCGATTTTTTCCGTCACATTAACTGCATATAGAGAGGCTCTGACTACGTAGGTTGAGCAGATTTTTTTTTTCACATCCGTTTCTCTGCCCTACGGTATGACTTGAAACATACTTGAGTTTATAAATAGTTATTACGCCATGGCAACAAAGCAAAGCCCCACTTCCTAAGTTGACTTCTGTGCAGCATTTCAAGCCAAACAGATAGAGGATTAAAACAGGCTTACATTAGAAATATAATAGGAAATACGTTTAAAGTAAAGGAAAACGCAACAATAAAGGCTGTGGGACGGTTTATACAGGTAATGGATGAGGCAGTGAGAAGTGATTCTCAGAGAAATCAAAGAGAGTCACTGTTATATCAGTTTTCTGTCCTCCTGAACCCCTATTATGGGTAAAAAATTCTGTTTTTTAAAGGGTTTTATTGAATGTTCATGACCAGCCTACCCCACTGTTTTCTAGGCACAGTTTGGCTCAAACCTCGCAGCTTTCCCCTGCAAATGACAGATTTTATTTTGTATTTTCCCCCAAATAGGATGTGTTTTAATTTGTAACCACGTCTCTCTTCCTTTCGAACCCAAGAAACTACAGCTGAATTGCTGCGTAGTCAAACTAAAATAATACAAGGGTCTATCTCAATGGTAGCTACGCAAGCCCCGTAGCGTAAAATTGTGTCGTCATGATCATTGAGGGAAATCTCTCCAATGTGAGATCAATAAAGTTCAATTATCCCCATTGACTCTCAATGAGCACTAGAGGCCACAAGCACGTACAACATGATTTTATGTTTAGATGGGACGCTAAATCGGATTCAGTCTCCTCAGGGCTTTAGACTCTCTTGAACATAGAACCAGACGCAGATGTTGGGGTTTATTTGGCTGCCCAGGATGGCTTTACTGTGGACACCCCTGACTGAGATGAATTTAACTTGAAAACACGGAGATAAAAGCAGAAATAATCAATTTAACTGAAAACTTTTATATATTACCACATGGCAGTTTTACGATACGCATTGCATCTCTCCCTCCTTTGAACTTAAGAGCATTGGTGTCATCCTGAACACCCCTCTCCATCCTCTCCTTTTTTCCACCCATTTTCCGAATTGATGGAAATATGCTGCAGCGATGGGAAACTTAAATCCATAAGCACAGCTTGGATAAAAAGAGAAAAGAATGTTTAAATGCTAGGAAAGATTTTTTTCTTAAAATTTCCATCGGTAATAGTGCATGGTTTAACATTGTTTATTTTTAACCACTAGGCTGGATTAGGACCCATATTTATGTCATCAATATGAACGGTGAGTGGAATGTTGGGGCAGATAAAAACTGTTAAGAGAACTTTTGCAACTTGTTGCCCTTTAACAAAAACAATGAAATATTTTGGGTTTACTAAACTCCATCTTTGACTGGAAGAGATTATGTTCCATTAAGATGCAGACAGATCTAGTGTGAAGCAAACATGCAAAGGTATTAGTTCTGTAGGATCTCTAATGCTCCTATTCTCTGAGAAACTTGTTAAATTTTGCGAATATTTTGAGTAGCTTAGCGAATGTTAAGACAAAAATTTGAATGCTTCACACACACACTGCTGGAGATTCTTCTTTGATGGCATTCACTGTCCTTCTCTTCCCATCGGCAGACTTGGCACTTACAACAAAAAAAAAATCGAAAACTAAAAATTTGAACGATTGTGGGAGAATCAATCCTTGGTTCCCGACAACAACAACAACCTAGAAAAACAACAACTATATATCTATCTAATCTATATATTTATATATACACACATGCTCCAGAGAGACAAGAAATACTTTATGTTTAAGTGAGACTACTATTTTGTCTTCAAACTTTATTGGTTTAATTATAATTGTATTTTTCATCCGTTGATCCTTTTGTGTCATTTGTAGGTCAAGTGAAAATACAGCAGACAGTTTCCTGTATTTTGTTACCAGAGGTGCCTACCGTATACTAACCTATAACATACTATGAGTATTGACTTCATGAGTTTTAACAGAAAAAATGTTTTGAAAAGTGTTTCTGCCACCTAGAACTATTTTTATCTCCTTTGAACGCACACAGAAAAAAAAGAGTTAGCATTAGGACTGCAGCTAACGTTTATTTTGCGAATGGATTAATCCATCGATTATTTTTTCAATTAATCGATTAATAATCAGATGGCCAAAGATTAATTAATTCATTAAATTTTAAATTAAATGTATCGATATTAACCTTAAATCCAAAGAAAAATTAGTTGCCAATTATTCCAATTGTCCATTAATCCCGGTTAATCAATTAATTGTTTCAGCCCCAGTTAGCCTAAAACTTTATATGTTTTCTGACTTTACATCATAATTGATGTAAATCAGATTTTCTGATTATAAAGGAACCAGCAGATAATTTTACTCAGTACTTGAGTAGCCTTTTATAAAATACTTTGCTTTTACTCTAAAGAAATTTCTTAGAAGAAAATTTTTTTAAGAACTAATACTCTTACTCTAGTAACATTTCACTGGTACTTTACCCAGCTTTCAGCAGCTATACAGACCAGCGAACCCTGCCTGCAGTCAGAAGTGAGCAGAGAGGAGACCGACTCCTGTCTGTTTCCCATTAAGAATCAGGCAAACATAAATGCAAAAGTTGATCCGTTACTTAAACCAATCTTTAGGAATTAATCTATTAATCACTGGGATGTTATAAAGATTTTTAATCAAGTTAATTACAGCATCTGAAATTAATCAAAATAATTGCATTTCAATCAAACAACCATTTATCGGCAAAACAAACTTTTTCAATAAAAAAAACAAAAAAATGTTGCTGTTGAATTATTGAATAATTACATAAGCACAATCAAACATATATTTATTGTTGTTAATCCACTGTTTCGGTTATTCAACCACCAGAATGGTTGAAAGTTATAATAGCACAGTGTTCTGTTTTGACATCTTGTGCAATTTTGGTGAAAAACTACTTCTATTGAAGTGTGAACAACATATTAATAGCTACAACACAAATACTTCCACTAAATATGGAAGAAAAAACTATATATCAAATAACAAGGCATACAAATATTGCCAATTGAGGTATGGAGATCAAGCCATGGTTTTAAGCTTAAATACCCCAAGTGGACCAACGTTTGTGCTGCAACTTGTACGTCAGATTTACGGGTGTTCAAGAACCACTGTTTTAGATGCATCCCTACCAGGCACCTGCAGAGCTGATTAACACTCCAATGAGCCATTTCACCTTCATTTGAAGGGATACAGATAAAAGTTGCAGTGCAGAGTTTTGAAAGGACTTTTTCCCCCTCATTGGAGATATCAACTCAAGCGAAAGGTTAGATTGGAGATCATGTACTGCAATACGATGTGTCTATTCATCTTAAACTGTGACTATCATGTCTGTAACAATGTCATCATTCTATTCTAAAAAGCCCAATACTGTGACCATTAGTGAGGCTATTAGCCAACAGGTTCATCAGCCTGCAGACTTTTTACAATATGCAGCAATTCAAGAGTCACATCATCATCACAATAACAATCTGACTTTTGTTGAAGAAAATAGACTCAGCAGCAGCCGAAAGAGTGGTTTGGACATTCCCCTCCCAGGGGATAACGAGATACAAAACACACAGATGTGAAGGGCTGCTCGCAAACTGTGGAGAGAAAGGAGCCGTCACACGAGGAAAGGTCAACCATCAGATATATACAACATGGAGACACAAGGGACGCAACATCTGATAGAGAGAGATGGAGGGTGACAGAGAGGTAGGGGAGAGAGAATCAGAGCTGTTGGACTTATAGATGAGACGCAGAAATAGAGTTCAAGGGTGTGAAAGAACAAAAAGACAGAGAGGGGGTAAAAAAAAAAAAGGCAGAATATAAGAGATACAGGAAACGGGCAGAGCTGCTACACCATCCGACCGGCTATAAATATAGCAACGCAGAAAAGGTCAATAGTTGGCGTCTGGAGCAGAAATGTTCCACTAGGGAGAGAGAGGCTGGTTTCACCATCGCATATGATGCCGTGGTGTACCTGTCAGTGTCAGGAAGAAGGGAACAATCGTGTACCAGTGCACACTGCAGGAGGAAAGGCTTTCCAGTCTGGCTCCAGAGCAGTCAAACATAAATTCAGGGAAGCGTGCACTAACCTGCATGGCGGACGAGACGTTGGAGAGGGAGAGTCCTTCAAGGTCGGAAAGTAAGCTGGAGGAGTAGACCGAGGACTTGGGTGCACTGGGGGGTGCAGGAGAAACTAAACAACAAAAAAGGAAATAATACTAAGAATAATAGTAAACATTCTGAAGCTGGAAGTCAGGAAAAAGAAGTTAACTAGACTGGAAATGCATTGGCTAGTGTATTAAAGGAATAAGAAAAAACATTTCTAATGTAAAAGCTGAAAAAGGTAAACATGCATGAACATTAGACATCCCTAACTATGGTGGGTAAAAGGGACAAAATAAAATAAAAACTTAATAATCATTAAACCCCTGATTTAATAAAATCTAACCTTTTAACTTTAATAAACATAGTTAGTTCATATAATCCTATGATGCTGTTGCACGGAAACCATGAATGTCAGCTTCAGCCATCAGTCAGTGGGCAGAATTAGAGCAGCTCCTATAGAGATACTGACATCTGATTGTTTTACACACCATTATCTTTCCAGCAAACGCAGGAAATTGGAGCAATTTATTTACCAGGAAGTCTGGGTGAGCAATGAGCTTCTACATGCCTAGTTTGGTCTGAAATGATGCTAACAAGTTAAGAGTAGAGCTCACCAAATCCCTGGAGGAAAGTGCCACTTAGTTCTGAAGGGAAAAGTCTTAGCCCCGCCCACTAACTTCAGCCAACTAGCACTCTCTTTTAAACTAGGAGAGAGTTCTGCTCTATATATAAACAGTCATGCATAAATAAGTCCATCTAAGGTCTGTAAACTCCAGAGCCACATGTGGCTATCTGGTTTCCTCTGTTTGTCTCTAACAAAACAGATAAGAAATAATTTATTTATTCAGGCAATAAGAAAGGCTTTAGCACAGCACGACTGCCAAGAGGCTTTTAAAAGTGATTTATATCTATATATATATATATATATATATATATATATATATTAAATGGGAGCTAATCAGGTAATAAAGTATTGTTTATATATACAAACAGAATGGCAAAGTCTAATGTGCATCCTGGTTGCCATTGAACAGTTTAACATGCCTTCGCTCTGGCATCGTTTCTCTTGCTAATACCAGTAAGCATCTGCTTAAGGATCAATTAATCGAATAATTTTATTAAAATAAAATAATTTTTTAACTTCCCCGATATATTTCCTTAACAACATTTAGTTGGTAATACTATGTTGGGGAGCAACGAGGCCTTCATTGACCAATTCTGACACTGACAGAAAGCATCTATCTAAGCTTTCTTATGGGTTTTATACTGAGATTAACCAATTAACTGTTGTTGATACAGGTTATTATGATATCAATGTAACCTATCCCTAAAATATTAACAATGAATAACAAATGGAGAGAGCAGCGATGCATGCATTACAAGGAATTAACGGCAATGACCCAAAACTATCGACTGACCAAAATATCGGTCTACCGATAGTTTTATCAGCTGGTTTGTGCATTGCTCTAATACACAAGTTTAAAGTCAGAGGGAAACGGCCGTTCCAACTGTTTCTCCCGAATTCTCCCTAGTGTTGCACGACTTTACACGAGTGAATAAAGTTTAATTTGATTGGTCTTTTTTAAGGGGGCGGGATTGTTGTGGTGGAAAGTTTGCAAACAAGTTAAGATTGTGGCCGGTTTGTCGGAAGCATCTTGCTAACCAGTTAGCAACTTAGTGCTAGCAGATTCCCAATGGAAAATTCCATTGGGACCAAGTAGCACTAAATTGGTGACTTAGAAACGACACTGTCAAGGAACGCTATGGATAGAGGAAACATGCAAGAGGAGGAGAGTTTAGTGTCGGAGGTCGTGGATGAGTCTCCTCCGATATAAATTTTTATTTAGAGGAGGAAAGATGTTGTGGAAGAGGACGCCAGGGCGGCAGAAGCTTGGTTTGGTGTAGAAGGCTTACAGCAGTACATGTCTGAGCTCTTGCCTTGCAACGCTGCCAGTTCTGTTAGCTCTACACCTGCTGAAGACACAGACGTCCATCCCCTCGAACACTGGGATGGAACTCAATGGGAAAGGAAATTATTCTTACTGCTTATTTCAACCGTTGCGTATATTAGCTGCGACACATGAATCAAGATGCTATGACCCAAAAAGATTTGATTGACAGATGACCCTCGATATATGATTGGCCGAATTTAGGTGTACAGGCTGACGCACGACTAACTGGCCTGCATTAGATAATGAAAAAAAAAAAAAGATTTTAAGACAGGATTTTTTTTTTTTTTTTTTTTTTTATATATAGAAATTTTCTAAATTTTGGGACAATAGTCTTTAAAAAAAATGACAGGTAAACTTACAGTCATCTAGATCCAGTAAAGATACTTCATTCTTGGATTTCGCCTCCACCTAAAAAAAGCAAGCACAGCAAATTCACAATAAGTTTAAAAGAGAAGAAACGAAAAGGCAAACTGCAGCACTGTGGGAGATTAAGATTTTCTTTCTTTAATTGTAATGTTTGGGCTGTGAAGATGATGAGCATTCTTCCAAAAATCAATGAGTTTCTATTTCAGTGAAACTTGTTTTCTGGAATCAGTAAAGTCTCTCACGACAGAGCCAATGTGTCAGTATCAGAGGCGACAAAAACTCACAAGCAAAAGAAAAAAAGATTTGCAATAAAATCAGATTTAAACATAGGAGCGCATTTTATCACCCTTTCTCCATACCCTCCTAACCAAGCTGAGTTTATCACAGCGCATAAAGAACCATAAAATCCCACTCTGCCTACTCCAGGCAAACAAACAAACGGGACAAAGGAGCGAACAAGAAACCAAACAAAGCATAAAGTTCCAGGGCGTATCTTATCAGATTTTCTCTGATCGAAGCTTGCTGGGGGTAACAGAGATGGGAACCGTGTTACTGGAGAGTCGCCTGAAAGAGCTATGCAGGAATAAAAAAAGGCTGAGGGAAAGATGCATAATTCATAGGCCATAACCAAACGACAAAGTGAATGGAATGGGAATTTCATAGCTGCAAACGGTGAGAGAAAGATAATGTGATGAGCATAACGGGTGAGAAAAAGATTGTGAGACCTGCAAAAGGGAATAAAGAGAAATAAATAAATGAAAGGATATGCAATGAAGGCAAATTATATCTCAGAGAGTAAATCAGTATTTGGAAGCTTTCAGCACACACAGCTGGGACAATCTGGTGTTAATACTCAGCGGGAGCTGAAAAGAAGAGGGCTTTTCTCCCGTTTGCCATTTCAACCCCATTACATCCCATCAGCTGGGGTCTATCTTAGAACATAGAGATGAAGATTACAACATGAGAGTCCATGCTTCACTACAGATTCTCATCAACAGCCAGAAATAACTCACTAAATTGGACACAGTCATAAAAATAAACTTAAATTCTCTAATATATGTTTGGATTTTCTTAAAATATAATTAGCTCTTCTTTTTTAAAGCTGTAAATAAAGCGAAAACAGCTGAGCAGCTTTAGGTAAACGGCTATAGGAGTTTCCTTATGGCTACAGCCATCTGCGTCGACAACAACTGATTGAAGAAACTCCTATAATATGAATCACAACTAAGATTATTTTCTCTCAGGCACATTTTAAAGTCGCCCATTAACATAAAGGACCAATAAGCAAAACTTCTGGGTGATTAATTTATTGATAAATTGAATTTTCTTTAAATGGACATATACGTTTTTCCAACTTTTTGATTAAAATGTTTTTTTAAGTTTCCTTTTATAAAAACATGGTCTTTGCTTGACACAATGATGGGAAAAAATAAATTAGAAAATAAGTGGGCTTTACCATGAGCTACAATTATGTTATATTTTCATTGTTTCTATCTAAACATGATTCTTTTACCATCTTGTTTTACAGATACATTTTGTTGCCCTTTTAATTTAAGCTAAACGAAAGCTTAATTTCAAAATTAGTCTCTGTCATTTTTTTATTATGAAATAATAAATAGATTAAACGGCTTTGATAGGAAAAACAGATGTTAGATTTTTAAGCTATATTAAGTGGGGCTGTTGAGCACTGTCTGTAGACCAAAACAAAATATGTAACAGGCAACAACTCCATCTACCTCCACTTCAGCTGCAACAAGCAGACCAAAGAAGAAGAATTTTGAGCAATAGTGCTGGCTTAAGGAGGCAAAGGAAGTCGCTGCTTACTTTGTACTTTAACGTTAGCATGAGCAAAACCAGGAAAATGATACAATATTGGATTGGAATAAGATCAGGCGAGCCCGCCTCCTACAAGCTGGTGGGTGTTAAACCTGTAGCTGTCTCCAGCAGTGGGTAGACTACCTAAAAACTGTACTTAAGTTTTTTTTAGTAGCAATACTTCATCATATTAGACTTAAGAAATAATAGAAAGTAACCATCCAAGAAATTACTAAAGAGTAAAAAAGAAAAAAAAGTATATGTCAGAAAGGCTCCTCATAGCACTTGCTTTACTATTTAAAATTATGTAGTAAAACACCAAAATGTGTGAAGTAATGAGAACATTTTACAATTTTTAAAGCCGCTTCTCAGTATGTGTACTTGTGCTTTCTCATGTGCTCATGAAACGTTGTCAGCCTCAAACCTAGTACTGTTCCAATTCACAGGAACACAAGACCGGGAATGGACAAATTCCCTCACTAAATGAAACAAAGCCATAATTTATTATCTTCTAGAGACTACCAATAGCAGGAGGAGAAATGCAGCTCCAAACGAGCCGAGCGCGAGGTGACGCCACAAATACGCTTCTGTTCCAATTGCCCCATATTTATGCTGCGTGCTCCCGTTCTCCCCAAGTCCACACTGTCCTGTGTTCTTGTCAAGAACATACACATGTCCGAACTTGCGTTCTTGTGAAATGAGAAGCGAACAAAAATAAGATAACTACAGCAAACTAATATTCTAACTTAAAAATAAGGAATCCAGACACGAGAAACACTTTTCTAAGTCATGAAATCATAAAACCAGTCCCTTAACTGACAATTACTCCTTACTGTATATTAGCTTGACCTCTACATATATAAAAAAGTATGAATTAGTAAAAATAAAAAAAGGAGATCTAAATTTTTGACATAAACATTAACTGTGTGTTGCTGTCTGGAGAACTATTTATTAAAAGAAGCTTGTTAATTATTCATTCAGGTTACATTCTAAGCAGTAGCCAAACAGTTTACTAAAGGAAGAGCAGTGGTAGATATATGATGACATATGATGTGGTAAAACTACTGATATACATAGATGTTTGTTAAATAGTTCCTCCAATTAATGGAACCCACTTCTGGCCATCACCTTTCAGTGAACTGAACACCTTCGGTGTGAAAACACTCTTTTAAACAGTGTTAAGCTCTTTGACACACCTCATGTTTGCCTTACAGGTCTGTACCTCTAATTCCCAGTTAACCCGTCTGTCCTTAAAAAAACTGCTATAAAGCTACAGGATGACATCACCTTTGGTTTACTCTTTGCTACAGTCTTCTTCTGTGGAGCCGGAGAGTCAGAGTCGGAGTCCTCCTCAGACTCAGACTCCGAGTCAGAGGAGCTTTCAGCAGATGAGCTGCTAGTTTTGCCCACAGGTCCATTCCCATTTTCATCCGAGTCACTAAAACACAGAGAAATAAAAATACCTTCAAAGAAGTTTGACCAAAACCGCATCTGTTATATCAACACATTTCCATTTAGTTTATCAGGTAAACAGCCTAAAAGAATCTTTAAAGCGTCAGAGCTTTCAGTGGAGCCGATCAAAACGATCAATCTGCTTTTTGTTTGTTAAGTTAATTCAAAGCTGCTTTCTCTCCAGAAAGATTTCTTCCATCTTTCTCCTCTCTCTTCCACTTGCTCTGTCCCTCTTCAATTTGTTCCAATAATGAGTGTTTACTCCGCCTGCCTGGGATTTTCAGCTGTTAAATTAATGAGGGGAATTGTGACGGTAACTGGCTTTTTAACTTGGGCGATGATGAAAAGCCAGTATTAATTTGGCCTACAGATTTCATTTGCTGCGAACAGGAAAAAAGTGATATAAATCACTGTGGGACTGATTAGGCCCTGCCTGAAATGACTGGGCCATAATGAGGGCATTATGCTGTGTTTGTTGTGGAAGCACTGGGGTGAGCTGCTCTAATTACTGACTGTATGCGTGTGTGTGCGTGTTTTCGTGTGTTTGAGCACTGGGGTGAGTTGCTCTAATTATACTGTCTAATGGAGAGAACAGGGTCAGCCGGCGGCCTGTCACACAGCAAAATCAGGTACGTTGGGTAAGTTTGTGTGTCCGTGAGCAAATGAAGTGCGCTGCATAAGAAACTAAATTTGCCAGGGTGTAAGAGGGAGTGCGTGAGCATATTCAGCAGTAATGACTCAAATCTCATTTATTGGTAACACCAGGCTGCTAAATGACCAATCAAAAGTCATTATCCATTAGCCATGTAAATGTGGGGTTACGCTACTGGAGGAAAATTCTCCTTGATTAGCTTGTTAATGGAACCAGCGATACTACTGCAGACCGGCCAACCTAAGAAAGGGAGGGAGGGTGTGTTTGCATGTAGAAGACAAGAGAGAGGTTAATGCAGGAAGTCATTTGGTCAGAAATAAGGCTTTAAATTCACATGGATTTAAACTTTTTTGGTATTTTCATTACTAGCATCAAGTTTGCTCCAGAATAACTCAAACACCTGGATTGTTTCTATGCTTAATCACATTCGACTTTACATTTCAGAACATCCTCACTTCTAAGGAAAAAAGTTGTCAGTTCTCAGGTATCCAAAAACATTGGAGCTCCTTTTTAAAAAAAAATAAAAAATAGAGTAACTGTTACCAACTAGGCAGATATTTGACTTCAACAAAGCAACACTCTAGTCTAAAAACACCTTCAATAATTATCTTGAGTCTTATAAAGCAAAATACACCGATTTTTTTAACTACAATTTGTTGGAGTTATTATGATTTCTGTTGTTTTTATCATTTTATTCATTTATATGTTTTATATTGCTCTCAATCTCAATGTTTTTCTATGTTACTCTCATCAGTGGAAATACTGTATGTAGGTCATAAGACGGTCAAATGTTTTGCAAGAATGCTTTCCTGTTTTTCATTTGAGAAACACAGAAGTTAAAAGTTCATAACCCCCGACACCTTTTTTAAAAGCGTATACTGAAACCAGACAAGTTCCCTATCTTAAAAGTTCATGCTATGTCTAAGAGATTGCGTAATCGAAACTAACGCCTGCTGTTGTAATGTGTTGACTGCTCAATAAAAAGGCCTGCAAGTGTCGAGCCAAGCGAAGATGCACAGAGTGATCCTAAAGCTCTGTCTATCTTCCCTTTGCAAAGCATTACAGGAAAAATCTTACACTGTCTTTGTTTAATTTTTTTATAGGTTAAAGTTGGGGAAACTTAACAACCCTAACACAATTTTTGCCAACATTGCCCCCAATTTCTGTCCGAGCTGACTAATGAGCATTGACCCGCAATGATTCATGGGAAATGGAGAAGCACACGGGATACTCCCCACTGGATAAAATGTTCCAGCAGGCTGCATCACAGGATCAGGAGTATCCTAAGCGAGCCTCTATTTCCCATGAGTCATTGCAGGTCAAAATTTAGAGTAACTGTTACAAACTAGGCAGATATTTGACTTCAATGAAGCAACATTCTAGTCTAAAAACACCTTCAATAATTATTTTGGGTCTTATAAAGAAAAATATAGAGATTTTTTTAACCACAAATTTTGCCACCATTGCCCCCAAATTCTGACCGAGCTGACTAATAAGCGTTGACCCGCAATGATTCATGAGAAATGGAGGAGCACATAGGACACTCAGCACTGCATAAAATGTTCCAGCAGGCTGCATCGCAGGATCAGGAGTATCCTACATAAGCAATGAGCGTTGACCTGCAATGACTCATGGGAAATCCATGAGTCATTGCAGGTCAACGCTCATTGGTTATCAAAGTGTGGCAGAGGCTTTGTAATTATTTACTCCAAAAAGTTGAGTTTTCATATTTTCTATAATACATCTCATTTGCATTGGGGTCAGGGTTATTTGGTTATTTTAAGTTTCTCAAGCTGTTTAATTTCAAAGCAGCATAAAATATAAGACTAATTATGAAACAAAGCAAGATGTGCAAACTTATTTTTCATGCCTCTTTTAATATTTAGTTTTAATTTTGATTGCCATGGATTCTGCTGCCACACATGCTTTCTTATCTCTTTCTTTGACCTAGAAATTGGTAAAAGTGTGGTTTGTAGGTGAGCTAAATGGATATTTTACTGCATTTAACAACTACGGACTGTGTAAGATAAAATCTGGAATGCAAAGATAAAAAGATAATTTTACACTTGTTACAAAATGTGATTGGGAAAACCTTTCATCAGTTTACAAAAACAAAAAATGATTTAAAATTTAACTTCGGGGGATTGTCCCTAATCTAGCTGAGGACCGCCATTCAGCTGGCTTAATGACAGGGCCTATTCTCTTCTAACACAAACAGAAGCCTTCATGCATCATACCATTGTTTAAAGTCTTTGTGATAATGAGACTGTATTATAAGCTACTTAACCAGGTAAAGCTTACAAACCATCTTTTTTTCTATATGATTTTTGACAAATGACTGATTCTAATAAATAGGAGGTGATTTCTCGAGCCTGAAAAATGATTCAGGATCCAATAAACAGCAGCGTTGACAGGAACACCGCACCTGTCTGCAGCAGGTTGCTTGCTTTTCCTCGGGGCCGCCTTCTTAGTTAGCTTCTTCTTCTTTTGTTTGGATTCAGACTCGCTGGAGCTCGCTTCAGATCCACTGGAGCTCTTTCCAGAATCAGTGGAGGTTTTCTCAGATCCTTCGCTGCTCTCCTCTTCACTCTCACTGCCCGACTCTATACAGAATTAACATGGGTTAGGATGAATTGAAAATGTATTTTAACCCAATTCAATTCCAGTTTAGACCAGTTTGCTTGATTACTTGTAGCTTACTCATGGAAAATCAGCTGACCTTTTCTTTTACTGCTGTGACTCCCATGTTTGAGTATCAAGTGCAATGAAGGCAATACAAAATGGCTTTATTGCAAATCTCAGAACAGACTATTTAAAATCTATCTTCTACAAGTACTCCAATATTTAAACTTAAAAAGAAAATACCTTCATTACTACTGCCACTGCTGCCGCTGCTGCTGCTGCTGCTATTGCTGCTGTCTTCACTTCCACGGCCAGATCCTTCCTCTTTCTCTTCCTCGTCTGAATAGAACTTATCAGGTTTGGCTTTCTTGACCTTCCCAAGAGATACAGCCCTCTCTTGTACCTAAACAGAAACAACAAATACTTAGAGGGATAAAAAAAAATTAAATAACTAACAATCTCAGCATTTAGCAGATTTTTTTGTTAAAAGCCTCAATTATGCATCGAGTAAAGGGAAGCTGTGTTAGAACAGTCTCCACTACGAACACAATTTGGAGGAGTAAACGCTAACCAATGAAACTGACTTTTTTGTATAACTCCTCATTACTAAGGGTTGGACCTGTTTTTTGGTTCAATTTGCATATTTTCTAAGCCATAACAATGCTTTTGTTGGGCCACCCTATAAAGCCTGGAACTCAAAGCTACTCCAGACATTTTGAATTGAAAAGGCTTATAGGATAGGAAGCCAAACGTCTTCAAACTCCAGTCCAGGGGTTTGTTTTTTAATTTTTTTTGGAATAACTATGACCTGGATGACTGAGAATCTTGACCAGCTTAAAAAAACTTCATCCTATTGGAACCACAGGAATTATATCACTAGCAGAAATAACTAGTTGGGAAAAAACTTGGAGTAACGTTTTTTTACCCTCTTTTTTTTCTGTTATCTTAAATATATTTCTTAAACAGTTGACTAATTCCCATTTTTAGGTGCTGGTGAAGATTCTCTGTCATCCAGGTCATAGTCATTGCAGCAAAGTTAAAAAAGTTAAAAACAAACCACTGTACTTTGTTTTCTAAGTTTGAAGATGTTTCGCTTCCCACCAGGAAGCTTTTTCAATTCAAAATGGAGGAGGAGAAAGTAGCTATTACCTCCTACGGACAAGATTTGGCTGTCCACCTACACCTTAAGGTATTCTTTTGAGAAGCAGAATGTTCACATTTTGGACAAAGAAGACAAGTAGTTTGAAGGGGGTGTGAAGGAAGCCATTTATGTTGAAGAAAAACCAAACTTAAACAGAGGGGGTGGACTCAAGTTTCCACCCTCAAAAACCTACAACGCAGCGATAGAGTTGATTCCTTCCTACTATCATCTCAAACCTCACTGCCATGCAGGGGACTAAAACATCTCGCCTGGTCACCCAGGCCAACAACGACCCTAACGACTCTCTTTTCAGAGGCATGGGCCAGTATTGGGTCTTGCAGGCAAAGAAAGACCTCAAGGATGACCCATTACTAAGGGGAGGACCTGTTCTTTCGGTTCAATTTGCTTGTTTTCTAAGCCGTAACAAGACTTTTGTTTGGGCCGCTCTATAAGCCTGGAACTCAGTGCTACTCCAGACATTTTGAATTGAAAAAGCTTCCTGGATGGGAAGCGAAACGTCTTCAAACTTGGAAAACAAAGTTTGATGGTTTGTTTTTACCTTTTTTAACTTTGTTGGAAATCCCATTGTTAGGGTTTTAAGAAGAACAGAAAGTGGAATAAGGGAGAAGTTGAGAGATTATCAGATCATTGTTGGTGATAAACTGCATAAAATATTGAGCAACCCCAATCATTTTCCTGTTTTATTCCAAAATTGTAGTTGACACATAATACCAAAGAATAGAGTGGACATTTTCCTTTATATCTTCATGGACTAGAAAGGATTTATTGTAGACAACAGGCAACTTGTATTTACAAAAGTACATCCCAGTATCAGAACGTTCTTTATTTTAATGCAGGGCTCGATGTTAACCATCGCCCGATCTCCCGGGGCAAGTAGTTTTTATTGTTGGGAGAGCACAAATTTCATTGCATTTGCTCGCCAGGCAAGTGCAATGAGCGCAAAAAAAAAAATTTTATCACTCAAAATTACTTTAAAAATCACAGAAATTCGATGAAAACGACCCAGAAGCGTTGCTGGCGCCATTTTTGTGGTTTTGCACACATTCTCGCGTGATTTGAAAAAGCCGGGTGATTTTCCGCCAGATGGCGTGATTTTTGTCCACCTAGCGATAATTTTGATGTAGTTACCAAAATGACAAACAAGCTAGAAAGCGCTATTGTACATGTGTTTCTGTATCATTTTATTTGCATAATCACTCAAAAATCACCTACATTGGAAGAAAACAACCCAAAAGCGTTGTCGGCACCATTTCTGTTCTGTACACATTATTGCGTGATTTAAAAAAAAGGCGCGTGGTTAGAAAAAGCCACGTGATTTTCCGCCAGATGGCGTGATTTTTGTCCGGGAATTGGCGCGAATCAGACACATTTTTTTCGACTTGGCAGGCTAAAAAACAACAACAAGGCAAAAAACATCTAAGTACAGTAACACACACACCACCCATTTCACCCACCACCCACTTAGCATCAGAGATCCTCTTTACCCACCACCCATCCTCCATTCACTAAACATTTTCCAAGCACACAACAGTTTAAATCAAACTTTAGTTTGAAAAGAATGTGCAGGAAGGGTTGAAAAGCATGTTAACATGGTAATGTAGGCTTGAGTTCATTATCTGACGCATGCATATACACCCCAGGAACCTGTAAACTACTGAATTACAAAAAACATTTAAATAACAAACATGTTTCATTGATATATACTGTATACAAAAATGAATATTAGGAACTATATTTATCAAACATTATACAGGGCAAGTAAAAAGGGTTTCTGGGCAAATGAAATGTGAAAGTCACTAGCCCAAAGGGCAAGTGGTAAAAATCCTTAACGTCAACCCCTGTAATGTCCCCAGATAAGTCTCTGATATTGTCTAAGGTACCAAATAATCATTCAACATAGAAAAAAGGAGCATAAAACTAATATGACGTCAGCGCTGATGTTACAAATTTGTATTTAGACTTGGATTAACCCCTGTATGTCAGATATCATTATATGTAAATGCTTCAGATAAGGTCATCTTTACCGGCTCAATCACCTCCACGTTCCTCACAGTCGGATCCGGTGCAACAGCCGGCCAGTCTGACAGTTCCTGGTACCCGGAAGCTTTAATGTTAAGACTATGGGAGAGGGTTCCCAGTTGGTAACGGTCTCTATCTGAAGGGAGATTAAAAATGATAAATCAATGTAAATGGAAATTAAAGAAATATGACACAAAGAAGGTGATTCAAATAGGAAGTTAGTGATTCAGAGTACTAAGCATGACAGACAATCACCCATATTTTCCCACTGTGATCAACTGGATAATTAGTGCTTTTGTCTTTGGAGGATGCTGAAAAAAAACAAAAAATGTGCTCTGCTTTCCGAAGGATGGAGAGAGAGAAAAAGAAAACTTTGCATGTGATTATTAAGAATGACAGCAGTGGATAAGGCCATCCATAAACATCCAGTGGGTGCAAACCGCCTGTGAATTGTAATGTTACAGGAGGCTGTTTCGACCCTTTTGTCAAGGAGGAAGAGAGAAAATTAGGGGATTTTCTTTTCTTTTTTTTTTGCACCTCTCAGTGTCTGAATAAAAAGGTTAGCGGCTCAATAATTTACCCATCTCATTAGTCCAAGGTAAAGGGGTCTGACCTAACTGCCCTTCAAAGAGACACACACACACCAGAATAATAAGAGCACAGCCTGAATCCAGTGGAAATAGAGCCACTCAATTTGAAGTAAATTTTTCCCTAATTCGTATTCAGAGATTCTCTTCTGATTTAAGCAACAGACACAAGAAGGTAATGGATTTAATACTGACAATAAAACTTGTTTATAGGACCTAATACCTTTCAAAAATGAGCCTTAGAGGTTAAAACAAACACATTAAGTACCTTTGAAAGCAGATTCAAGGACGGGAGCAGGCTTGGAGGCCAGTAATATGCGCCGGGCGTACTTGTTGAGGGCGCCGCTCTTCTCGTTGGGCACAATCAGCTGCCTGATGAAACGTGTTCGGTCCCTGATGTCGTAGTTCTGGTCATATTTGCCGAGGTTCAGAATGTACTGGGTCAACAGCTTGGTCTGGGAATTAAAGGAGAGGTAGGGCTAGTCCAACTGGATTTACCAAGATGGAGGATTTTTATTGAGCCCGAGCTTTATTACTAAACATTTAATAAAAAAAGGAGTTTATTTTACAACTATTAAGGGTAAAATGGTCCAGCAATTCCCCATACTGGTGAGGACCTGACGTGGCATAAGCCAGATTGATGCTGCATAACGTTCAAATTGAACTTCATGTATTGATCTGGGAAGACTCATGTAGAAAGTGTTTGCAAAACAGAGGGACAGTCAGGGCAATTGTTCGAGCTGATTGGGTACCTGCCTCCCATGTCAGAGTTTTAGCCAATCACAGCAGCAGTAGCAGGTTGATTTGCTTAACAACCCGTGGAGTCAACTGATTATGAGGGTATTCCAGCCAAAACTTGGGCAGCCATGTTTGTTTTGCTTCAGCCTTCCGCCTCTGGTTGACGTGTTGATGTCACACACATCACTGCATTTCATTGGTCCAAAACTTTTTAAGGCTAACATATCTGCTGGCTCCTGGCAAGATGCGTTTTCGGGAGTTTGAGAATTCACAAATCACGCGACATTCATTTTGCTTGCAAAGTAAGTGAAGATCTGCTGCAAATAAAAAAAAAATAAATAAATCACAATTTTTTTAATTTTTTGCTAAATGCTATAATTTAATGTGATGGATGTGATGAAATGCAGAAATGGAGGTTATGGGATACCAGCACCAATTCTTTCTTTTTTTTTTTAACCCTTTTGTCTAACAAATGACCTTCATTTTCAATCTCTGCCCCCTACTGGTAACTTTTAATTACCGCAGGGAACCTGATAATTCTTTAGGTTCTATTTCATCCCTACTGACCGCCAGAGGGCGGTGCTGAAAGCACTGAATGTTCCCTTCGGGCATGCGCAGTTCGAGTAATTATACCAACAGAGTCACACCTGTGACACCGGATGACCACTCAGAAGCTATATAGCCTGGTGTCATCCTTTGCTCTGCTCCTCCTTTTTTCTTCTCGCAAGCGGTTCGCTAACTTCCCCGTTGTCTGAAGCCCCTGTCTCTTGACTGGAGTTGCGGTTATTCTCCGCCCTCCCAGGGCTGCAACGGGTCGATTCTGAGGATTACGGAAGGTAAGTGAGTTGTTTGCTGGTGATGGTAGCGTCCGCGCCCCCTCTCCCGGCTCACGGCTTTAGCTTTTTACCTACAGCTTCATGCTGTTTTGTTTCGAACTGGTGACGGCAGCGATTTCGCCCCTACTCCCAGTGTGAATAACTTCACTGCCGAAGTTATATACGGCTAACGTAGTTAGCTTCTTTAGTTTGTTGGTGTTATACCTGGTGACGGCAGCGGTTTTCGCCCCCTCTCCCAGTATATTTCCTACTTTTGCAGCCTTTTTTTCACCGGTCTGCGCTGCTATAATTACTGACGGCAGCGGTTTTCGCCCCCTCTCCCAACCAAGTGTGGTCTACTTCGTTTGCCGAAGTTGGAGACGGCTAACGTTGTTAGCCTTTTTTGGTTTGTTTGCAGCCTTCTTCCTCGGTCTGCTTTGTTATAAATGGTGACGGCAGCGTTTTTCGCCCCCTCTCCCAATGTCAACCTTTTTGGCAGTCTTTTCCTTGGTCTGCTCTCTTAATTGGTGATGGCAGCGTTTATCGCTCCTACTCCCAACTTAACTTGCCATACAGCTAACGTTGTTAGCTTTTTTTTTTATTGCTTTTATACCTGGCGACGGTAGCGGTTCTCGCCCCCTCTCCCAGTATCGGCTGCCTTGTGCTCGCAGCCTCTTTCGTTTCTCTGCTGTAATTGGTGACGGCTGCGTTTGCGCCCCCTCTCCCGATTTTCGATACTTTCTGTTCTTTAAGCCTTGTCGGCCTTAGACATGGATGGCTCTCACAGCTGCATGGATTGTGGGGCTGCCCTGCAGGCAGAGGATGGCCACGACCTGTGCCCTACCTGCCTTGGACATGAGCACCTTTTGGAGGCGCTGTCTGAGAACCCCTGCATGAACTGCAGCTTTATGCCCCATGCAGTGAGGGTGGCTCGGTTGGCCCAGTTGTGCCCCCAGGAGGGCTCGGACCTTCCGCCCTCTGGGCAGGTGGTTCCCCCCAAGCGTTCTAAGCGCCGTGGTGGGACCACAGTATCTGTGCCCCTCCCCCGGACGAAGTGGGCCAAACCAGACCAGGGCCTGTCCACAAGGGTGGAGCAGTTGTCAGCAGAGCTGGCAGAGATGAAGTCCTTGTTGCAGACACGGCAATCTGATCCCTCGCTCCCAGTGGTTGGGCTCTCTTCCCCACCAATGCCCGAGCTGGTTGTAGAGGATGATGTTATCTCTCTGGCTGCTTCCGCTTCCCATTTTAGAGATGAGGAGGAGGCAGGGTCCTCTCAAGCCTCTGAGGCTGGTTCATTTTCATCTCAGAGTGGGGTTGGAGAGGCCGGTGACGGTTCCATGCGGGAGGTCATGTCTATGGCCCTGAAGCAGCTGCAGCTGGAACTCCCACAAGGAGAGGCATCCAGCTCCGGGAGTAGTTTTTTCAGACGTGGAAGGGCTCCTACTCCCTTTTCTGTACCTCCATCAGAGGAGTACCTGAAGGAGTTACACGCCTGTTGGCGGGAACTGAGAGCGCTGTCGCGTCTCTCCTCGGATGGTCGCGTATTAGCTGCCATGCATGAGTCGGTGAAGGCCGGCCTGGACCGTATGCCAGCAATTGAACCCGCTGTTGCTTCACTGATTGTGTCACCAGATGAAGCCCTGCGTCCTGATGTCCGGTGCCCGCGGACTCAATGTCGGGTTACAGATGACCTCCTCTGTAAGGCGTACAATGCAGGAGCGCGTGCTGGCCGCCTTGGCAATTCCCTGGCGCACCTCATGTTTGCCCTGTCTGCATCTGTTCAGGACACTGGTGGTGCAAGTGCGGCGGTTGGTTATAGTGACGCAGCGCTGCAGGCCTTCGCGCTGATGACCAGAGAGCTTGGACGGGTCATGTCTTTCCTTGTCCAAGCTCGTAGACAGGTCTGGTTGGCACAGTCTCCTCTGACTGAAGCATGCCGTAGGACCCTCAGGGGTGTCCCGGTTGTACCAGGGGAGCTGTTTGGATCAGCTGCCTTGGAGGCACTGGAACGGACTGCTCAGGCACGTCACACTAGCCAGCAGCTTTCCGGCCTTCGCAGGAGCATACCCGCCTTTCCCCAGCGTTTGGGCCGCCCTGCCACTACCCCCAGCTTTCAGCCACGACCTCAGACTGGTGGCAGACCTGTTGGTTCCTATCCCCATGATGTGCGGCAGAGACCGAGGAGGGACTTTCGTGAGCCAGTCTGCCGCCCTGTTAGACAGACCCGGGCCTCAAATCCTGGATGCCGAGCCCCCAGGGGCCGTGGGGATAGAAGATGATGCCACCAGGCCAGCCATCGGATATTTTTCCCATCAGCAGCTGAATTTCTGGGCTGCTCATGCCGTAGATCAATGGGTGGTTGCCACCTTAACCAATGGCTACAGGCTCCAGTTCCGACGGCGGCCCCCCCTCTCACACCGGGTCAAAATGACTGTCATCACAAACCCGGTGAAATCTCAGGCACTAGACAAGGAGCTTTCCGCCCTCCTGGGCAAGGGGGCAATCAAGTCTGTAGATCCTCTGCGGCAACCCAGAGGCTTCTATTCAACATACTTCCTTGTGGCCAAGAAGACCGGCGGTTTTCGCCCCATTTTAGATCTAAGGGGACTAATTCGGTACCTGAAGGTCCTTCCCTTCCACATGCTCACCATAACAGAGGTCCTTCAGACCATTGTGGCGGGAGATTGGTTTACATCAATAGATCTGACAGACGCCTACTTTCACGTGCCTATTGCGGCAGAACATCGCCGTTTTCTCAGGTTCGCCTATCGGGGGCTCCATTGGCAATTCCGGGTGCTCCCATTCGGGCTCTCCCTTTACCCGAGGGTGTTTACTTGATGCGTGAAAGCAGCCCTCTCTCCTCTACAGGCCTCCGGAGTCAGGATTCTGCCATACCTGGACGATTGGCTTCTTTGTGCTCCCTCTCAGGTAGCTGCCTCTCGGGATACGTCCCAGCTTCTACTTCATGTGTCACTGTTAGGCCTCAAAGTCAACTTGGCAAAGAGTTGTCTGGTTCCATCTCAGACAACCACCTTTCTTGGGATGCATCTGGACTCCGCTACCATGATGGCCCGTCCATCTGTTCACAGGGTGGACGACATACTCCAGCTTGTCCGTCGATTCAGACTGGGCAGGGAGTTTCCCTACATCATCTTCCTGCGAATGCTGGGAAAACTGACATCAGTTACTCGTGTCGTGCCCTTAGGGCTGCTCCTTCTGCGTCCTTTGCAGCGATGGCTCAACAGCTTTCGCCTAGACGCCAGGCTGCACAGGCATCGCAGGCTGATGGTGACCAGGAGCTGCCTCGATGCCCTAGCTCCTTGGCGAGACGGGACCCTTTTGTCCAGTGGTGTTCCAATGGGGCTAGTAGTGTGTCGAAGGGAGGTGGTCAGCACGGATGCCAGCCTCATGGGCTGGGGTGCCGTGTGGCAACACAGAGCTGTTCGGGGTCTCTGGGACCCAAGGGAGGGCACCGAACACATAAATGTGCTGGAGCTGCGGGCTGTGCACATGGCCCTCCGGTGCCTTTTGCCCCACCTAGAGCGAAGGCATGTGCTGATTCGGACGGACAACACCTCTGTTGTATATCATATAAACCACCAAGGGGGCACCAGGTCAGCGCGTCTCTTGAAGGTGTCAAGGGATCTCCTGGAATAGGCGTTTCCCCGTCTGTGTACCCTGCATGCAGCGTATCTGCCAGGACGGCAGAACCAGGTTGCGGACTCTCTATCCCGCCAGGCACCTGCTCCGGGAGAGTGGTCTCTTCACCGCGACGTAGTGCGCATAACCTGGAACCTCTTTGGGCAGGCAGAGGTAGATCTGTTCGCCACAGAGGAGTCGACCCATTGCCCCCTATGGTATTCCCTAACCGGGGTGGCGGGCGCACTGGGCCAGGACGCACTGGCTCATCCATGGCCGCAGGTTCTCCTGTATGCCTTTCCACCCCTCTCACTGATTTGGCCGACTCTACGGAGGGTTCTCGAGCAGGGCCACAGAGTGTTGCTGGTAGCTCCGTTCTGGCCAGCGCGGCCGTGGTTCCCGCTGCTTTGGAGTCTGTGTCACGGTACTCCATGGCGTCTTCCAGCAAGGAGGGATCTGCTGTCTCAGTTGGGGGGACAGATATGGCACCCCAACCCTCAACGTCTCCAGCTGTGGGCATGGCCCCTGGGAGGCTGACTGGGTGTTCAGACACTGTGAGACACACCCTATTGAGTGCTAGGGCTTCCTCCACTCGGCTGCAGTATGCTAACAGATGGCGCCTCTTTTCTCAGTGGTGCTCTGCCCACAATGAGAACCCGGTTTCCTGCTCGGTGCCCACTGTCTTGGAGTTCTCCAGTCTCCTTCATAAGGGCCGTTCTCCTTCGACCCTTAAAGTGTATGTTGCAGCAATTTCATGTCTTCACCAATCTGTTGACAACCGTACAGTGGGGCGCCATGAACTGGTTTCACTTTTTCTGCGTGGTGCTCGTAGGTTGTGCCAGCGGCCCGCTCCACGAGCCCCAGATTGGGATCTGCCGTTGGTTCTCACAGCTCTGTGCCACCCTCCATTCGAGCCTTTGGCACAAGCAGAACTCAAGTGGCTTTCCTGCGAGACTGCTTTCCTGATGGCTATCGTCTCAGCTAAGAGGGTCAGCGAGCTACATGCTCTTTCTGTAAGCCCTAGGTGTATCAGGTGGAATCCAGATGGCTCTGGTGTTACCCTGTGGCCTAATACTGCGTTTGTGCCTAAGGTGTTGTCTCCTTTTCACCGTAGCCAGCCATTGCGGCTGGCTCGATTTCAGCCTCAATCTGGTACAACTGAGAATGAGTCTGAGTTGTTGTGCCCAGTAAGAGCGTTGGAGGCATACATTGCAGCCACCGCCAATCTGAGATGCTCGGACCAGCTTTTCCCATGCTATGGGGGTCCAAGGTTAGGCTGTCCTCTTTCTAAACAGCGTCTGTCCCATTGGATTGTGAGTGTCATCTGCCACGCCTACGCTGCAGGTCACTGCTCCCTGCCAGTCGGTGTGAGAGCACATTCCACCAGGAGCGTCACCGCTTCCTGGGCTGCTTTGAGAGGGGTTCCGCTGGAAGCAATATGTGCTGCTGCTTCATGGGCTTCCCCAACCACCTTCACCAGGTTCTACAGTGTCAATGTGGCTGCCCCTCATCCCCTGGGTCAGGTCCTTTTACAAGGTGCTGCTGGGCCTCCTCTGTGAGGTATGTGCTCAGGATTCCTTGTGACATCGTTGGCATTAGTCATTCAGTGCTTTCAGCACCGCCCTCTGGCGGTCAGTAGGGATGAAATAGAATGAAAGTTACGTATGTAACTACGGTTCTATGAATCCCGGATGACCGCCAGAGCTTCTCTGTCACTCAGAATCCTTGCTTTTGCGAGAAGATTCTGTAGGAGCAGAGCAAAGGATGACACCAGGCTATATAGCTTCTGAGTGGTCATCCGGTGTCACAGGTGTGACTCTGTTGGTATAATTACTCGAACTGCGCATGCCCGAAGGGAACATTCAGTGCTTTCAGCACCGCCCTCTGGCGGTCATCCGGGATTCATAGAACCGTAGTTACATACGTAACTTTCGTTTTACTTTGTGAAAGAAACCCGGGACACCAAGACAGCCTGGTATTCTGTACAGAAGGCTGAGCTAGGGGAGACAAGCAGCTCTTCATGTGGAGAGAAATATATTTGTGACTAGGGATGGGACGATTTATGAAAACCGTCAGAACAGTTCGGTTCGACTGTCTCGGTTCGGTTCGCGTGTTTCGTTCGGTTCATGCGCTGCTCCTTTTTCTCATAGGGGAGGCGTTTACACTCCAGAGCAGAAGGTGGCGGTACTGCGACCAAAGCCAACCACCAGTAGTAAACAAGAAGAAGAAGAAGCGAAGCAGCTTAGCCAGGTGTAGCAGGGAAAAAAAAATCAGTTGTTGTGGAGAATTGTGTCGGAATGGCGAGTGGGAAAGAACAGGAGTTGGAAGACACGCCAGCAGCACATAGGTCTGCTGTATGGGACAGCTTTGCATTTAGAGTGACCTACGATGGCGGCGGAAAGAAATTAGTGGACAAAAGTGCAACAGTGTGCAAGCATTGTGCAACCCGTTTTGTTTACGCTAACAGCAACATGACCAACATGTCATGCTAACCCCGAAATCCCTCATACTCTGTCAGCAACCCCCGCTCCGCCCCGCTGCACTCCAGACCGGCTGCTCAAAGCAAAGCCTTCAGCCCCCACTGTGGCTCCCTCCATCCGCTCCCCTCTGAGTCCCTTGGAGATGGTAGAGAGCATGCGCGAGATGATTAAATTCAAAGCAGTAAAACATACGGAAATGATCCAGGGTTTCCGCGGATCTTTTAAAATAATTAGAATCCATTATTTTTGGGGGGATTTTTTCATTAATTCCATCAATTTTTATGGGATTTCGGTGTAACAATCAACATGTATCGAACCGAACCGAAAACCGTGACCAGAAACCGTGAATCGAACCGAACCATGGATTTTGTGAACCGTTCCACCCCTATTTGTGACCTGACAGATTTATGATTACAATATTATGGTAGGATTTGGTTTGGGGGAATCCCTGTATTGTGCCAACGGAACTGTTGTAAAATACAGTATCTGTTTAATCAAGAGTCTTTAATTCTAAAAATATGGACCATGATCTGAACGCAGAATGAAACCCTTCTGCACCTGCTTAGAGTTTGTCAGGTAAAGCTTCGCCGCCAGGTTGACAGTCTGCAGCTTTACAATATCCTCTTCTGAAGTGAAGGTCTTTGCCATCTTTCGGAGCACATCTGGTGCGATCTTCGGCACCCTCTCGCAGTATTCCCCCATCAACCACAGGATGCTGGCTCGAGCCATGGGAACCTGCAAAAATAGAGATGAAAAATCAACTAAAGTGTTTCTAATTCAGAGCCATAGTAAAAAAGGATAACCCATACAGTGATGTTATCGAAGAGCTTGGCCATGTGCTTGATGATGTCACCGTGCTGGGTGGGCTGAGTCTGCAGCAACTTCTTGATGACCACCACACTCTCAGCCACGACTGTCTCTGTAGAAACAGGCCAAGCAGTAAGAACACATGCAGCACCGTATGTTCGCTTTTATCTCACATTTATTACCATCTCTGTTGGAAAGCAGCAACACCAGGCCGTTGAGGCAGGTGTCTGTGACCTCTGAGATGTTGGTGGCACATCTGCCGATGGCCTGGATGGTAGCGGCAGCAAACGCCTTGTCCTGGCTCTTCACATAGGTCTGAGGTTCAATTCCAACCATGAGAAGAACAATCAGTGAAGGAAAATTTTGTTTCTTTTAAGCAATAATCATGAGTAAAAAAACAAACCTGAAATTCCCTTAGAATGGTGGAAATGTTGGCTTCATTGGCGAGATTAGTCAGGATTTCCAGCTGTAAAATCAAAAATAGAAATGTCGTCATCAAGCACATTTATTAGAACACAGAATAAAAAAAAACTAAAAAAAAACAGGATTTTAATACAAAACTTTATTTGCATCCCAGCCATTGTAAACAGATAAATGTTGTGGGCATTTCTACAGATTGGTGCATTAAATTAATAACTGCACAAATCAATACGTTTTTTTTGCACCATGTTTTTTTTGTCCCACAATGTTTACATTTGATCACTGCTGCACTTTAAGAAAATGGAAATGTGACGAGAGCTCTGTGTAAAAAAACTAAACAACAAATGTTGTCTAAGTCTAAAGGTTACCAAGCAACACACATGTACCCCATTTACACTACCCTTGAAAAGCCGTGCTGAGACCGGTCCGAGCTCAGTAACTGAGATAACTTATCGTGTGTAAATGGAAAGCAAACTGAACTGAACCGAGCTAGACACAAGCGTGGTTTGCAACACAAGTGTTGGTTGGCAAGCAACTTCCGGAGGGGCATTACCGCCAACTACTGGAATGGAGTGTGAATCGGGATGTGCAGCCAGACGGAGATGACGCGTTCTGCTCATGCGCTCTTGTTATCAGTGAACCGAGCCAGGGAAAAACCGAGCCGAGCCCACCTCTGGAACTGGTCTGCAGTCAGCCGGTCTCGGCATGGATCAGTTTTTCAAGGGTAGTGTAAATGTACTCCATGAATTCATGCTCACTATTTAGTGAGATCTGGTAGTTTGCGATAAAGCAGGAGTCCGTTACCTTCAGTGTTTTTATGTGTGTGGCATCTGTGGACCTGACATAGAAACTCTTCATGTATGGCTCAAACATCCCCTGTTTGGAAACAAGCGATAAAAAACACAGATACTGGAGAATGGAATGATGGGAAACAAAGAGAGGTTCTGTTTCATGATCAAGTCTCACCTTCCTCTGAATGGACATGGTGGCGATGTTCTGAAGCACTACGTACTGCACCTCTCTGTATAAAAATAAGAAAATAAGAAAAACCGCCTTTAAGCGTGATCACAGGGGGTGCTGCAGAGAGCTTTACGTTTAGAGTTTTTATTTTGATAACCTGTGGCTTCTCAGCAGTCGAACGAGTGACTTGGTGACGATGTTCACTTCATGTTTAGGAGCTAGATGCCAGTAAAGCTGAGCAACACCCATCACAACCTGAATACAAAGTAAATCCTCAAAGAAATGTTGATTTTTAAAAGGATTTTTTCCCTTAACAGCACACATCTATAACCACTTTAAAGGAAAAAAAAAACAATAATTTTGTCCAGCTCTTCATTTGGTAGAAGGTAATTTTTCAGGGGAGCTTTAAATGGTGGGAGGACACGTGTCCATCGCGGGGAGGCAGGACGGAGAGCACGAGGAATCTATGAAGATGGAGGATGTCACTGTGCTGTCACGAGGAAAGACACAGCATGTCACATTTTAATCAACACTTTCATTTGGGAGCATTTTTCCTCCCGCTGCTACACTGAGACAGAGACCTTGAGACTCCTGGTTGATGGAAATGTGTAATCAGTTTTCTTTTTTTAGTTTAAAGGTTCCCTGCAGCAGCAACTAAGAGCTATACAAGGAATATATAAATGGAAGGTGTCTGTTCCAATCGAAAATCAAAAACAAGATATCATAAAAAATGTTGGATCCATTTGATAAATATAGATCTTTTACTTTTAATAAACGTAAGCAAAATACATAGTTTTTTTAAAATTCCTCTTAGGATAATTGTAGTTCATAAAATCGAAGCTGAATTTTGTTTCGTTTGTTTATTTTTTCTAAACTGGTTCTGGACCCTTGTTAATTTCATTATGTAAAGCCCCTGTCACACCTTGATGATTTAGCCAGCGTATGCCTGACGTACCAAAAATTTGGCAAAATGTTGCCATACATTGGATATGTAATTGGACAGTTTTGTATGAATTATGAGCAAGCTAAAGTACGCTCAAATAAATCGACATACGGCAAGTACATTGAGACTTATGACAGCAACGTGAGCCATAAGTTACAGGTCAGTTATCTGATCGTTGTCATACATTAAGTGTAAGTTACTCATAAGTCGTGGTGTTTGGCTTATGCAAAACCTATAAGGAACTTGTGCATAACTGCTAAGCCTATCAAGAACTTATCTCCAACGTATACCAACGTATTTGACGTGTTCCAGACAACCACTGAACGTGTTTTTATCTTATAGCTTCTGTTTAGTGGTGTATTGGCAGCGTTTTGGTATAAAAGGGGGTTCACATGAGGAAACCTTCAGTACTCTTCCAGACTTCATCCCTATCATAGGCTGAGCGAGAAGGTGAGTGTGATGAATCCTCCCTGTGATCACGCACATAGCCAACAAACATCCTAGCAGACATTAGGGGTGTAAATAATAATCGTTTTGTATCGATGCATCGATCCAAAAGCCGACGATCCGATGCATCGATACGTCCGCAAGAGAATCGATTCATGTTTTTGTGTTTTTCCTCCAGTCTATTTTTATCCATTTGCTCCTGGGCGTAATTCTCCCTCCCGTGCTGCAGTGGTGCTAAACCTATTTTGCCCTCCTACCTCGCTTCCTGGTTATACTCTTACAGCAGTGTGTTGCAGTGAGCTTGACACAGACATTTTTGATTTATGCCCAATATTGAAGCGTGGTCTTCGCTATACGCTGTGGGTCTAGATACGGCTGAGGCAGTAAGGAAGTGGGGGCGAGTTTAGTCCGACGACTAAGGGACATGAAGGCCAAAAAGAGCGGAGATCCAGGTGGAAAAAGGGTCCCAGCGTTCTTGCGCACCTCGCTCTTCTAGTGGGTCAAACTTCACGAGTTGTTTTCCACAATTTCGGTCATAAAAACAGCTACAATTTGGGAGAGGAGCAGAGGAGCATCTTGGAGGGGGCAGGGACATCTGAAGCCGATGTATTGAATTGCACTCATTGCACTGACTTTGTGCAGTATTTTTTGATGCAACTTTTCTACTTCTGTTATTTGCTGTTGTTTCTAAAAAAAAAAAAAATACATAACAATATTACAGCTTTAATTGATTTATTTCAAATTTGAAACATTGTCTAGCCTGTAAGAAAAAAAATGAACTAATTAATCGATTCGTATCATGGTGTATTCTTGAGTATCGAAAATGATCGAAAAGTTGGGTCAGGAAATCGATACTGAATCGAATCGCCATGATGGGTGTGATTTATACCCCTAACAGACATGATGCTGAATCTGCTGCGACTGCAATCTTTCTTTCTTTCTATGTTTTTGTTGGCGAGCGGTCAACAGTAGCTAGGTTAATACCGCAATCAAATCTTTTTATGAAGGCCAGGTGACTCTGGGCGCATTGCTGCCCCCCTCAGGACATTGGCTTGTGACATTTCATGGGCATTAAGCTGCCGTGTGTTATGCATAAGTTAGGCTGCCGTTGGACATAATTTCTGGACTCGTTATGAATACTCCATGCATATACCCAAAATTGAAAAAAAGTATAGAAAGTTCAGCGTATGCCAGGGTTTTAGGAGATTCTAGAACGTCAGAACGTTAGGGCTTAAAGGAAATGAAAAAAGGAAAATTACTGATTATTTCAACATGAACACGTGCATGACATGTTCTATAGGTGAATATGTTAGATAACTCTCTAAAAGGAGCTGGACATGTGGGCGGTAGAGGAATGTTTTAACTCACAGCAGTGTTCCTGCTCTGCAGGAGAGGTTTGGTGTTCCTCAGCAGAAGCCTGTGGTCTGGATCCATGATGTAAGGCTTTGCTTCTTTCTGGTCTGGTTTCTCCTCGGAGTCGGAGCCATAAAAGGCTTTCTCGTTGTTCTCGTCAAAAACAGCATCCTGCAACACAAACATTAACGTTATAACTGGATTTTTGGAGAATCACTGTCTCTTTCTGATATACTTACTGTGACTTACAAAAGTATTCAGAACTCAGAGTTTTAATGTTGTGTTTTGAGACTATGAAATAAAAGCAAAGCATAGATTTTTTATGTTTGAAGCAGTAAAGACGTAACATTTTTACCTCAATAAATCCTCTTCTAAGTCCCTGTTATACACGTTTATGCAGCGATTGAGAGGTCTCTCATCTTCCCCTACTGGCTGTGGTCGGGTATGTGAAATGTATCTGATCTTTTCTAATGCAACCTGTGTCTGAACAGCCAGGTCGTATTCATCTGACCTGTACGCCATTAATATTCAACAAAGGTCACTATCCTGCATCTTGCTACATAGCAGAGGGAAGAAAAACTACAACCATGGCGGACAGTAATGCGGAGAGCAGTCTTTATAATGAACTTTCTTGGAAGACTGTGTTGTTAATACACTGGCTGAGGTTGGGAAAGAAATTAATAATAATAATAGTATTAATAAGTATAAGTATCTTTTAGGTATAAGTAGGGCTGGGCGATATAGAAAAAAAGCTTATCGATTAAAAAAAATGCAGTTAATCCAAACTTCCTGTGTGGATTAACTGAGTGTGCAGCTGTTGCAGCTGTCCAGAGGAACTCCATCTGAAGTTAAGCTGATGAAGGTGCTCAGTCATCCAGGTCAAAGTCATTCCGTAAAAATTCAAAAAATATCCACTGGACTTGGTTTTCAAGATTTGAAGACGTTTCGCCACCTCTCCAGGAAGCTTTCTCAATTCAAATGTCTGGATCCGCATGCATGTTTCCAAGCAATACAAGGCCTTGTCCATATAAGACTCAAACTCACTGCGGATCCAGAAATTTGAATTGAGAAAGCTTCCTGGAGAGGTGTCGAAACGTCTTCAAATCTTGAAAACCAAGTCCAGTGGATATTTTTTGAATTTTTACGGAACATCTGAAGTTAAGTTATTTTCTCTGTGATATCTCTGTATCTAAGTAACTCTAACTGACTACTTGAAAACATAGCACCTTCTGCTGCACTTTTCTACTGAGCACTTGTCAGTTTCACACGGTTTTATTTCTGATAGCAAGGAGTAGCTAGCCTAGGCTAGCGCTAGCTTAGCATTGCTATGGCTTCTCTCTCTCCCTCCCTTGACTCTTTTCCAACTCTTCCTTCCCAACTCTTCCTTCTTCCTCTCCTCTCTCCTGCTCTCTGTGTCAGATGTTCAGTTATTCCTCTGCCTCCTTTAGTGTAATAAGTGTAGTATTTTTGTAGCTTTGGAGGCGAGGGTGTCAGAGTTAGAATCCAGGCTTCAGGCTGTTGAACATCCAGGAGTTAAAGTAGGCCCCCCACGTAGCTGTCCTCCAAAAGTGCCTGAGCAGCCAGGCGATTGGGTAACTGTACGCAGAAAGCGTAGTCGTGGATCTCTGCCCACTGGTCACCACCAACCCGTTCACGTTTCTAACCGGTTTTCCGCACTCAGTGACACACCCACTGAGAAGCCCACTCTGGTGATTGGCAGCTCCATAGTCAGAAACGTGGCATTAGAGACACCAGGGACCATAGTCAAATGTTTGCCGGGGACCAGAACGGGCGACATCAAATCCTACCTGAAACTACTGGCTAAGGATAAGGTTAAATACAGTAAGATTGTTATTCACGCTGGTGCTAAGGACACCCGGTTACGCCGATCGGAGGTCACTAAAATTATTGTTGCTTCGGTGTGTAAGTTTGCCAAAAAAATGTCGGACTCCGTAATTTTGGCTTTGTTCAAAATGTGAATAGTCCCACACATTCTCATCTTCATACTTTGGATCTTGTGCTGACATACGGCATAGAATGTGAAGAAATAACAGTATTTCCTCACAACCCTGTCCTCTCTGACCACTTTCTAATAACCTTCAGGATTACTTTAACAGAGGTCTCCTCCCCCAAAAGAAGGTTACATTTTAGTAGATCTTTATCAGATAGTGCAGTTATAAATTTTAAAGAATCTGCTTCACTTTCTCTCTTCTCTGTGTCGCTGAGCAGTGCTGCAGAGTGCAAAAGCATAGCTTATTCCCCTTCACAAGTTGATGATTTTGTTGATGGGGTTGCTAGTTCTCTGCGTACTGCCTTAGACAGCGCAGCTCCCTTGAAAATGAAAACCGTTAAAAATAGAAAGCTTGCTCCTTGGTTTAATGCAGAGCTGCGTACTTTCAAGCAAAATGCTAGGAAACTGGAGAGAAAATATCGCTCCACAGGCCTGCGGGAGTCCTTCCTAGTCTGGAAAAATGGTTTACTGCTGTATAAGAGGACCCTTTGTAAAGCAAGAGCAGCATACTTCTTCTCATCAATAGAGGAGAATAAGAATAATCCTAGATTTATTTTTAATACAGTTGCCAAACTCACCCAGAGCCATAGCTCTGTTGAACCGTCCATTCCATCTGCTCTTAGCAGCAATGATTTTATGGGATTCTTTATAAATAAGATTGATCTTATTAAAAATAAGATCATAAGCACTCCTCTATCCGCGATTGTACCTGAGGTAGTCATGGAATCTGAACCGGGTTTAGACTGCTTTGATCCAGTTGAACTTTCTGAATTAGCAAAATTATTGTCTTCATCTAAGCCTTCAACTTGTATGTTAGATCCAGTTCCAACCAGGTTATTTAAGGAGGTATTGCCTTTGATCTCCTCCTCCATTTTAGATGTGATTAATCTATCTCTGTTACAGGGATATGTACCTAAAGCTTTTAAGGTTGCTGTAATTAAACCTCTGCTTAAGAAACCGTCTCTTGACCCAGATGACTTGGTTAATTATAGACCTATATCCAATCTTCCTTTCTTACCCAAAATTCTTGAGAAAGTAGTTGCCAAACAGGTTTGCGACCACTTACACCATAATGAACTTTTTGAAGAGTTTCAGTCTGGCTTTAGAGCTAATCATAGCACTGAAACAGCTCTGGTGAAAGTCACTAATGATATTCTCATGGCCTCAGATAATGGACTTGTATCTGTGCTCGTCCTGTTGGATCTTAGTGCTGCAATTGATACAGTTGACCATAATATTCTTTTAGAAAGACTTGAATATTTTGTTGGAATTAAAGGAACAGCACTAGACTGGTTTAAATCTTATCTATCTGATCGAATTCAGTTTGTTCATGTTAATGATAGATCTTCAACACGCTCAAAAGTTACCTGTGGAGTACCACAGGGATCAGTGCTAGGACCAATTCTCTTTACTTTATACATGCTCCCAATTGGTAGAGTTATTAGACAGCATGGGATTAATTTCCACTGTTATGCTAATGATACCCAGCTATATCTGTCTATAAATCCAGACGAAGCTAATCCATTACATAGATTACAGGCATGTCTTGAAGACATAAAAACCTGGATGACTCTTAACTTTCTGCTTCTGAATGCAGACAAAACAGAAGTTATAGTATTTGGACCAGAGTCTCTGAAAAAGAAGCTGATTAGCCAGTCACTTCATTTGGATGGGATTAAACTGATTTCAGATAATATAGTAAAAAATCTTGTTGTTATTTTTGATCAGGACCTGTCATTTAAATCCCATATCAAAGAGGTTTCTAGAATTTCCTTCTTTCATCTGAGGAACATTGCAAAAATTAGAAATCTCCTGTCCAGGGGTGATGCTGAGAAACTAGTCCATGCATTTGTTACTTCAAGGCTGGACTATTGTATTTCTTTACTATCAGGAAGTCCACAAACTGTAGTTAAAAGCCTTCAGCTGATCCAAAATGCCGCAGCCAGAGTTCCGATGAAAATTAAAAAGAGAGATCATATCTCTCCTATCTTGGCTTCTCTTCATTGGCTTCCTGTTAAATCCAGAATAGAATTTAAAATCCTCCTTCTCACATATAAAGCCGTAAATGGCCAAGCTCCATCTTATATCAGAGATCTGATTATTCTTTATGTTGCTAACAGAGCACTTCGCTCTCAATCTGCAGGTTTACTAGTGGTTCCTAGAATTTCTAAAAGTAGAATGGGAGGCATCTTTTAGTTATCAGGCTCCTCTCCTGTGGAACCAACTACCAGTTTTAGTCCGTGAGGCAGACACCCTGTCTACTTTTAAGGCTAGGCTTAAAACTTTCCATTTTGATAAAGCTTATAGTTAGGGTGGCTCAGGTTATCCTGAGCTATCTCTATAGTTATGCTGCTATAGGCTTAGACTTCTGGAGGACACAGGGACCCCCATTTCATCATTCTGCTTCATTCTCTCTCTGTTCTCCTATTCTGCAGAATCTGTTAGTTCAATCTCTAACTTTCTGCTCTCTCTGCTTTTCCTCATAGTAGCTTTGCCTCGTCTGTTCCTGTTTGGCTGTGATGTCATCCTGGAAAGAAACATCAGCTGTGCTGCTTCCATCAACACCCTTGTTTATAGATGTTGGAGATCGGCCTGTTTTCCAGTGTGGTCCTGTTTCTCTGACCGTGACTGAGTGGATGTGCTCTCTTCGTCCTCTGGCATGGGAGCTGGCTCGGAGCTCGTCTGCCTGGCTGTGTGTTTCCTGGACGGGGCCACCTTTTACAGCTGCTTTTTGTGTGTCTGCTTCTGTCTCCTTGAACCCCAATCGGCCTCGGCAGATGGCCGCTCACACTGAGCCTGGTTCTGCTGGAGGTTTCTTCCTGTTAAAAGGGAGTTTTTCCTCTCCAATGTCGCTACAAGCATGCTTAGTGTGAGGGATTGTATTTGAGTCAATGAGTCAATGGAATCAACTGGGTTTCCTTAGATAGAAAACTTTGAATCAATTTGACTGTATGATCTGGTTGAACTGTAAAGTGCCTTGAGATGACATGTGTTGTGAATTTGGCGCTATATAAATAAACTGAATTGAATTGAATTGAAATTGAATATTGATCGATATCGATAATTATTGAAAAGATTTGAAACCATATTTTATGTGCAGCTCTGCCTGTACTTTTTAATGATATTGCTAAATGATTTAATTTTAGTAAAACTCTTTAGCCTACCATTTCTATGGGGTATTTTTCCTCACCCCTATTCTTCTAGAGGTGCTGCTGGCACCTCGTTATGGTTCAGCTTAGTTTCCTGCTTTAACCTGAGTTATTACTTTGAAGTTTCTGGCCCCTCAGCATTTTTCTCTCAACTGTTAGAACTACGTGGGAAACTGCCCAGAACTGAATATATATATATATATATATATATATATATATATATATATATATATAAATATTTTCCCGAAATTCCTGAAGATTCCTCGGAGGAGAGCCGCGCTTGGGCCTACACAGCTCGTACTCCTGCGGGTGTGAGCGGCTGAGATGATGAAAAAAAAAAATAAAAAAAAGTTGGTTGTGTTATCAGACTTCGTTTTCACTGGTTCCCTACACATTTTACAGATGACTGTGGTTTGTTTTTTGTCCGACTTGCCATGACCGAAATACTGCCAATCTCGCAAACTACAAAAACCCTTCTTTGGAACAATTTCCTGCGCCTCTCCTTGCTGCGACATCTTCATGTGCTCTGTGTTGTGGTTTGAGAGGGCGGCGCTTGGTGACGGCGTGCCTGGGTCCGCGATTGTGATTGGTTGGGAGGAATCAGTGACTAGCATAAACCTACATGCTAGGCTGCAATGAGAAGGAAGGAAAACTGCGTTTCTTTATCGAACTTTTATCGACTCTCTTTTTTTCTATTGCGCCACACGTCTATCGATCGGTATATATCGTTATTGAATTATCGCCCAGCCCTAAGTATAAGTATCTTTTTTTTAAAATTATGCATTAAATCGGTAAATGGACCATATAGTGATGCTTTAAACTATAATATTCTCACCTCAAATGATCTTAAAACGTACTTTTATTGAACAACAGCAACAGAAAAGAGAACTTTTAACTTTCAATGGAGTGCTCCATTGAAAGCTGCTGCTAACGCAGTGCATGCTGGGACAGCCGTCAATCTCAAGAATGGACAAGTCTGCTCTGATGCATACTCGATAAAGAGGGCGGGATGGGAATGACATCCGGGGATTTGGTGCGTTCTATGTCTGGCGTTCTCTGCAATTGGAACAGTGCTCGGACGCATATTGAGAAACGGCCCTAGTTCCAGTCTACTCTGTACCCCCAAAACTAGAACCAAACATGAAGAAGCAGCATTTAGTTCCTATGCTCCACTGATATGGAACAAACTCCAGGAAGATTGTAAAGTTGCTGAAAGCCTGAGTTCTTTTAAGTCAAAGTTAAAACCTCATTTGTTTTGAGCTGCCTTTGATTGTTGAAGTTAAACACTTAACTGAGCTGTTATTAGTTTAAAGGTATATAGAGGACGATCTTTTATTTCCAGATGTGTCACCTAAATAATTGGTCCTCCTAATTGTCAATCATTCTGGTTAAAAGTTTACATAAGGTCATCCTAGGTGCTCGTCCCGTTATGAGCTACAGTTTCAGACAGTCATTGAAGCTCACCTTTCTCACCGCGGGTTCTTTGAAAATGGCGAGAGTAGTAAGAGAAAAAGTGTCTACGAAGTGTATGAGAAGACAAGAAAGGCCTCAGAAGCGGCAGATATATCCCAGAATGCTTTGCGCTGAGATCTCTCCTTGCAAAGCACTATGGGACTTGCTGTCACAGCGGCCCGCTGTCACCATCGGCTGCCCCTACATGAGAGCAGCGACTAATAAAGATGGAGCAGGCCCCCCGCGGAGGAGGAGTTATGTGACCAACGGGGCAAAAATTAGTGATCATCTGTCTGAACGGTCAGTTAACTGAGTTGCTATAAAGTCCCTCCCGTATGTGGACACAGTAAGCTCGTATTAGCTATGAGAAGATCACATTTTAGACAGGGCGTGCAACAGGAGAAATGGGCTCATGCATGATGTTGCACACACATTTTTCTTTAAAGTGAAGAGGGCAGGTCTTTTAAAAAGTCTTCCACAATACCTTTAAGGCTGTGGTCCACCTGTTTCATTTGCTTTACTACCTGCTTTTATCATTTTTTTTTTTTATCATAACTTACTTTTATTCTGCTTTTTTAAATTCCTGTAAAGCACTTTGAATTGTCTCTGTGCTGAATTGTGCCTTTATAAATAAACTTGCCTTGCAGAATGTTTTGATTGTTAATATGTTTATTATTATTGTGTAATTCACAACTATTTGCAGTTACTCATTGTGTCCAAGCCTAGATAATTATTACATTCATTTTCCAAGTGAATCAATATACCTAAATAATTTAATGATTTATTTTTTTAAATTTACATACATTTAATTTTCATACAATCTTAGACTATGATTAATAATAGCATATATATCAGGGATTGCTAAAAAGTAAAAAGTAGAGATGACATCAATAATCTTGCATTCCATTGGTGAGAAAATCACCCGTTAAATTGAATGACAGTGGGAGTCGTAGAAGAATCCGAACCTCTGGGGGTCCTAGTGTTAAAGAACTTAAAACTTTCATGGAAATAAATGAGGAACAAGTATAACCTGCAACATCCATTAATCAAGATGCATTAGGAGCTTTAATCTGCAGCTTTTATATTGAAACATTTTATTTTAAAGTGAGCATCGTTGGTGATTTAAATATGAGGTCAAAAGGAGAAATGGGTAAAATATTTACTTTATGTTACATCAGACTGATCCTTCACATCTAACTAGAAGTTGAACAGAATAAAAATGTTCTGTGTTCTGGTCAATTCATGAAAGAAAGTATTTTCTGAAAAACTTTTGGTCTTTGGTATACCTCCATTTATATTTTTGGGTGATATCAGACCTAAAAACATGATTGTCTATATGCTGAGTCGTGATGACCTTTTAGACCTAAAACCTTTCAAAGATCAGAGCAAAACTAAACCTTGTAGCATTAAACTGATAGCAGATGCCTGACCTCCTTCCAGGGGCTGGTGAACTGCGTCCTGGCATAGCGCGTTAGCATGTTGATGATGACCACCTGGCCCCACTCCTCCACATCCACCAGCAGATTACACAGCTTCCTGTAGTTCTTGTGGATCAGATCAATGCGATCCGGGCACACCTCCTCAAAGGCCATCACAACACTGCCGGCCACCAGCTGGAGGAAAGATTTCACAGAATAGATAAGAAAAAAAAAATCCTTTGTCATTTAAATGCACCTTTTTTTTTACTGTTAAATCCGCTAACTGAGGTTATGAACATTTCAAGCAATTTTCTTCTTAGATAAATTGAGCAAATACTTTATCCCTTAAACAAGCAGTAATATGCAGACTCTAGAGAAATAAAGCACAGTTAGAAGATATAACTCCTGTTGCAACTTGTACTACAACTTTAATTTCAGTCAACATAATAGCAATTTACAGCTCTGATTAGAATAAACTCTTTTGGCCTTTAAAGTAGTTAGATGATAATTAAACAGCAACACTAAAAGTAAAAATGCTTCATTGAAGAGAAAGCAGGCGAAGGACGAAGCATTGGCTGAGAGAACCTAATATCAACCGTTTTATTGGTTTGTCTTCTGCTACACACCATTACCTCTACCAAACACATCAGCTCCAAACCGTCTGTGGCCTCCCTGATCATTAGTGAAGGAAGGACAGCAGGAAAATTTAATCAGTAAACATCATCATATCTGGAAGAAACATACTCTGCATGAACTCCAGTGATATTCCCCTCATAGTCCTTATGATTTACTGAATCATTAGCATTAAGAGATTCCTTCAATGGAACTATAGGATTGAATGAAACCTCTGAAAACCACATTTCCACTGCACCAAACTTTACAACTGCTGTTCTCCTGCAAACACAAGAGTACATCTGATTGTTGGACCGAGAGGCATGATTCATCAATCCTGAACACACTTGACAACTGTCCAGGAGTCCATTGGTGACATGCTTTACCTTGTTGGGCAACAAACTGACAATAATTTTGGACATTGGGGGCCAATGTGCATGTTGATATTAACTAGCACTGCGCCAATGCAATTTTTTGGCCCCGATACCCGATAACTGGCTGTGTAGTACTGGCCGATACCGATGCAAACTATTTGAAATAGATGTGTGTGTGTGTGTATATATATGAAGAACTGCATACTACTTAGATGTAAAATAATTGCCATCATGGCTTTGTTAAGCTGCTGCCTTCCCTTGTGAAGCAGGAAAAAGACTAATACAAAGTGAATCCAGTAGAACTTTTTATTACCTACCTGAAATGGGTGACAATAGTTGAATAAACTTTTGGCTCTCAAAATGGTATCAGTGCCCTATTTGCTGGTACTCGGCGATACCGATACCACCATTTTATTGCAGGGCCTTTCTGATACTGGTACCGGTATCGGACCAACCGTCATATTAACTTTGACCACTGATTGAGGAAGATGCAGTTGGCTCTGCTATGCTGCGAAACCCCCTCTCCCACAAACTTTCTAAGTCACTCTGACAGGATATGCAATCGTGCCCCCCAAGGTGCTTTAAGGACAAAGCAGCTGCTTCTTGCTCTTTTTCTTTCCGTGAGACTCTCCTTATGATCACATCAGTAGAGCTAAAATCATGAAAAACCACATCCCAAGAACTAGTCTGCGACTGATCAAAGGCTGAGTGGACCCAGTGGCTAACTTTAGAGCCAAATTGTTGCAAAAACCGCATTCTGCTTTAAAAAAAAAATTCGGAATTTCATGGACTTTCAGATGCCAGAAAAGACTGGAGGTTTGGGGTACCTGGAATAAAGGGAGCTTCCCTGCTGTGGGCCTACTATATTAGGCTGCAAAACGCTGGAGACAACTCAACCTTTTCCAAAAAGGAATCAGCAGGCTTGCAGGTCTGGCACAACATGTAGGGAAATAGTTATCAAACAAACAATTTAGGTCTTAGATAATTTTTGATAATTTATCTGGCAATGGCGGGGCGATGTTGGCAGTGCAGCACCAAACCAAAGGTAAACCTTTCCTATTTTCAACATTGTTATTTTACATTATTTCTCCAAAATTAGATTAATTACCTCATCGCTAGTCATCTTTCACACAACCACTAGAGACAGAAATGTAGTTCAATCCAGCTGCAGGTGACCAGGAGATCAGGATTTTACCACGCAATGGTTTATTCTCCACTGGTCCTTGTGGGAAATGTTGTCTTCCTTTAGGCAAAACAAAACAGCTTTTGTCCATTGGGGGAGCCAAAGGTGACCAAAACTGAAAGTTCTTAAGAACTGGTTTAATGCCAGATAACCATTTGCCACAAGGCGATCAAATGTTTGGACCACAGTTGTGCTTCAGTCACGTCTTTCATCTTTTATTTGGCGAGTTTCCCCTCTGTCCCTTTGTTCCTCTGCTGTCAACAGACAGGCCCACGCACAGAGAGTACACCCACAACACCCCGTTTATTAACAACAACGCCACCGCTAGGCAAAATGTGGCGGTATATAGATGGAGCGATCAAGTCAGACAAAAATGCTGATGAAAAGGAGGGTGAGCAAAAATCTACAGTCAAAAGAGCAAAAAAAAAGTTTATTGAAAAATGGCACTATTAAGGAAGAGTGTTGAAAGAGAATGGCTAATTTATGTTGATGATGTCAAAGTAAGAATCTGCGTCCTTAATCTACCGGATTCGTGGTAAATGTCCATCTTTATCTGCTACGAATATGCAAGGATCTAAACAAAACTCATTTTGCTTAGTATTCAGATTTTTAGCTGGTATCAGCAAACACTAAACTGTAAGCATTTGGACATAAGTTAAAGGGGAACGCCGTTTTTTTTTGTTGTTTTTTTTACATTTGGCCCTTGATTTTACGTTATTACATCATGTTCTACTCACCCATATGAGTTTTGTGTCATTTGGAGCTGTTCTGAAGATATTCCCCTAGGTTATATCCAAGTAACGTCTTCCTTTGGGCAACGATTTGAAGGCACAAACTAAAATGTTCATAATGTATTCGTTATGGTACGCCAGCATTCATGTAGGTGAATCACTGTCCCCCAGACATCCGCGGGTATATTTTTTATATTTCCATTTTTTTAAAACAAAGCGGCGTGTGTATGATGTCATCATCATACTGGTGAATGTTGTGAATAACAGGTTCATAGCATATATAGACACAAGATAATTGGCAGTCTATAAAATTATATATTTTTTTTTTTTAATTATTTTTTTTTTTAAGATAATCCTCGTGTCTGGTTTTTTAAGCATAAATCAACTTTGTTGTTTCAAAGTTTGACGTTCTATAGCATTTGACTCTGCAAAAATGATGAGCCTCACTTTCTGCCAATATGATATAGTAAAACCAACTGCTAACATTTGAATATTTAGCTGCAAAATGTTACAACTTTGCTCATCAGATCAGTGACACTGGAATTCACTGAGATCCTTAGACCAACCTACTCCTTCAGAAATGTTTCCAGATACATGATAAAAAAAAAAAATCTATGTTTTAAATCTAAAAGAAGCACAGGCTTGTCTCGCAAACAGTTGCAACTAAATGTCTTTCCAGCGTTGATAAAAATATCAGTATGTGCTTAGAAAAAACAAACAAAGGAAAGACTTCTTTTTTTCCAACATAACGTTAGCTTACGTTCAGCAATCAATGATTGTTAGATTCCCAGATGTTAAGATGATTACTTATAAGTAATTAATTAAAATTAAATCAAATAGAACTCTATTGATCTCACAGTGGAGAAATCAACTGCATGCATTTAACCCATCCCTTGGATAGCAGTGGGCTGCCACTGTGTGGCGCCTAGGGAGCAGTGTGGGATTAAGGGTCTTGCTCAGGGACCCAAAGTGCCGGGATTGAACCGGGTATTTGCGACCTTCTCAGAGAACAAACGCACTGCTCTGACCACTAGGCCAACACTCCCTTATATTGTGGAGCCTTGCTTGAGGATAGTGATTGAGGAAGACAGCGTGTCGCCTCTGATGCTACACTACCACTGAAACAGGATTCATAATGAGCCCGTTATCGGTATCAATGTACACTTGATTTTTTATTATATATTTTTTTTATGAGAGAGTGGGAGATACATGCGGCAAAGGACCACAGGCCAGATTCGATTCCGGGTTGGCGGCGTCGAGGACTAAGACCACTGCTCCACCTGCACGCCCAGCACACTTGAATTTTTAAGAGTTATGGTTTCAAAACCCCTAAAAATGTATGAGTATGCTGTTACTATAATGTAAAGACACCTAAATTCATTTTAGAGAGAAAGCACCAGTTATCCTTGGGCTTTTTGGAGTAAATAATAATCAAAGGCTGCCCCTTCCCCACCTGTTGCTGCAAACTTTGTAACAAAGTAGGGGTCTCTCCATCTTGCTTTGGTTATAAGACATACCAATGAACCAAAAACAAAATATTAACCAGCAAAAACAGCAAAACTTTACCCTGAGCAATTGATTACCTTTATTAATTAATCTGCAAATATTAGATTGTTAAACCTGTCTTAATGTCTAAAAAATAGGTTTTGTACAACAGCTTAATAGATAGGTCTCTATTCATTCTAAATACTTGCATTAAGGTTTTAAGTAGTAATCAATATTAGGGCCATGAATCTGCAGCTTTATCTCAATGTGATGTTATATGGATTAGCGATATCAAAGTTTGTTACGGTCTGATCTGATTTCAATTCAAACGAGATTGATAGATAAATATATATATATATATATATATATATATATATATAAAAATATATATAAAAATAATAAGATTTTATTTCTAAGCTCGGACAGGCATTTGCATCAAACAGAATTCTACTAATAATAACTTATATTATTAGACGAACTGTTCAGTATAGTCTTGTGTACGAACATTTCAAAATAAATGTGTATCTTAAAGATATGGATCAATGCTTTCCTTTTGCATTGACAAATTTAGATCATTTATCATTTAATCATTCTGGATCAATATATTGTTAAACTCATAAAAAAATGTTTTTTGTTTCTTTATTTATCAGCATTTGTAATATTAGTGTTCATTTCCCATAAATCCAGGTAGAAAATTTTCTATGATGAAATTTTGTCAAATTCTAATGTTCAAGTTCCAATGTTGATAATCCTCTTGAAGAAGCATATTTAAACATCTACAATGTGACCTTTGAGGTTTACTTCCTCCTAACCTTTTAACTGTGAGTCTCCCTCTCTCCATGTCAGTAAGTGTGCAGCTCTATTTCCAACAGAGATGCTTGTTCTGTTACATGGCATTGTGCATTCTTTACCAACTTCTCCGATACGGCCCCAAGGTAAACTCCATGCACCATCAACAAATCTGACACCCCAATCTATGGAGTTCACACAACGCCTCCTCCTCCCCCTCAGCCATATTATCTACCCTGCATGACAAGCTGGTAATGGAAAAATCACACTAAGCAAATGGTTTTTCTAATAACAATACATTTCCTATAAAATTATGAAGGGCCCAAACCGTTTCCTTGCATCTATTTTGCTATGAATTCTAATTAAGGTGCCAGGGAGGCAGAGAGTGCTGGGTCATCACGTCAGAGACAACGTGCGGCTTTTTGATTGATGGCCCGGCCTGGGGTCGGCCTCTCCTCCTGCTCTGTTCCTCCTCCCTTCGGTTTCTCTTAAATTAATGGGCATCTCACCTAGACCCTAATCATAGTACCCACCAACCCCCCCACAGCCCCCGGCTCTTCCTTTCTCTTCTCATTTCAATTTTGCAGAAGGTGCAAGTGGGGAGGGACGGATGGGAGAGATCGATCATTTATCTTGTAATGGCTGGATAATAGATCCATCACGGTAAAACAGCTGCACAAACTCCTATGTTGTCTCTGTCATCAGGCCTTCCCATTTTCTCTTTAAACCGTCCTGCTTACAAGCCGCCCGCCATGTGCCACAGGCATTTAGCTAAACGGCAGCAAAAGCATGTGTCAGGAGGACCAGACAAGGCCACAAGAACCAAGGATTTCAGCACCACTGAAACACCATTACTTCTCCGCTTTACTGCAGGTATTATTTGATTCTCAGCAATGTTATAAGATTATAAACAATTTAAAACATTATTTATCACCAAACAAACAGAAAAATGAAGATGGATTGCTTCTAAATGTCAATTTTATTGCTTGACTCAAAACAGAAAACTCTAGAAATGCAACAAAAACAAAATGTCCCTAATGCACAGATAGGAGGCATCCTGTAATTCCCAATTAAAAACTGGCTTTAGGAAGAAACAGGCAGCACTTTTTTTTCTCTCCTTTCTTTACGCTTCAATTGTTTACATTAAATTATTGTTTTTTGTGTTTTTCTTATGTGTTATATTCTTTAGCGAGAACATTTATAACCTTTCTAATGAAAATTGATGGATGAAAGATAAATGAAGAAAAAAAATCAAGATTTTCAGCAAAAGCCTGATGGTCATTGCATCATCAATAAAGCTTTGTTTTAAACTAGTGCTGTCAAAATTATCGCGTTATTATCGCGTTAACGCAAGGCCATTTTAATGGCGATAATTTTTTTAACGTGAGATTAACGCTATGTGGTTTTATGGTACAATTTTCCCCCAGTCTATGCATTTTCCATAGGCTTCGAGAGCGGAGCTCCTCAAGGGAAAAATACGCCCATACACTGGGTGGCGCTAGTGCCTTTTCTTTAAGCCCCACCACCAACAAACAAGTTGAGTGTCTGGTGCCTATAGCAACCTGAAATACGCTGAGAAAACAGATTACTGAGGTCAAATGGAATCTGCTACGGCACTCTTGAATGGTAAATTTAATTTTAAAGTTTCAAATAATGGATCTGTGTGTGTGTGTGTGTACGCTACAGGTCAGTAGGCCAGTGTGTGTATGTTTTCATTTTTGTTCAGAGGCGAAAAAGTATATTTCTAGAGGATAGACTACCTCCTGACTAATCAGTTTGTAATATCAGCCTGTTTTCAGGGCCTGTTATTGTGCCTACATATTTGTTATTGTTTTTGCTACATATCCCCCTGTTCTTGCCATATGTTATGGCAAATGTTTGTGTCTGTGAAACTTGTAACACTTACAAGTTACATAGCAAAACATAGGCTGTGTGTGTCTGTCTGTCTGTGTACGCCACAGGTCAGTATCGTGTGTGTTCTCATTTTTGTTAAGAGGCTGAAAAGTAACTTTCTAGAGGATAGACTACCTCCATCTAGTGATGTCGGTCTATTGATTTTGATGTATTGATTGAAAATTGTTCATTATTATCTTGGTTAATTAACAACTAAGGTTAACTCTACTACATATTATATCAGTAGGGTAAAATGCTTGTCTTTGTTCAAAAGACTGTATTGACTGTAAAGACTGTCTTTTACATCAGCCTGTTTTCAGGGCCTTTTTTTTGCCTACATATTTGTTATTTTTTGCTACATGCCTCCCCATCTTCTTGCCATATGTTTCTATGGCATAAATCAGTGTCTGTGACCTGTTTTTATTAAAAAAAGAACATTGGCACAAACCTAGCCTGTATGTATTTTTTGTATGTCATCGAGAGTATTTAAATGATTTTCAATCAGAAAAAAAATGTGTGATTAAAATGCGATTAATCGCGAGTTAACTTAGGCATTGATGCGATTAATCACGATTAAAAACATTTAATCGATTGACAGCACTATTTTAAACTTTGTGTTTCATAGTTGTGATAAAGAAGCACTGAGAAAAGGAGAGAACTTTTAAGCTAATGTATGGCTGTGCAATGTAGCTAAAAAAAAATAAAATAATTGATTGATTGTAACCTTTAACCTTTATAAAGAGGTCAGCTCTACCACCAACCTGGGTCAGTTTGGCAATTAAAGGTGGAGAAGTCAAATCCATTCCTTTGCCTACTTCCCCCAGAATGCTGAGCACTTCTGGATCTAAGTTAAGTGAAATGATAAATCTTTATCTTGGATGTATTTTTTCATTGATAATAATCAGGGTTTATATCACGATATGCATCCTTACGGTTTTATTTCCCTGCCAACGTTAAAGCACCAACTAAGAAAACATGAAATATCAACACCTCAACTTACAATAAAGTAGAAGAAGAGCAGTTTTAATGTCAGAAGGTAACTGGCTGCTTTACAGCAATTATAAAAATGTTTCTCAACTTTAAGCTAATGATACAACTTTGAACTATAAAACAAAAAAGGTATATGTGGAAATAGGAATGCAGCGAAACAATAATTGAATATCGTTAAGATAAAGAACAGTTATTTGTATCGGATATCGCATAAATGACGCCGACCCAGCTTTACGATCCTGTATATATATATATATATATATATATATATATATATATATTATACTAAGCAGTTACTGTAAAGCAATGACTACAATTTTACAATTACAAAGTTATTTACTTCTTTGCGCAGAGCGCACTCAGCAGCTAGTGATGATTTATGGGAGTGGCGGCCTAATGGTTAGGGCATAGAGCTTGGAATCCTGAGGTTCCGAGTTCAAGTCCCACTCCCACAGACTGCCACTTTGGGTTTCTGAGCAAGACCCCACACAGTTCCCTGGTCGCCCCAAGAGGATGGGTTAAATGTATTGGTAAATGAATAAATCTCTAATGTGAGATCAATAAAGTTCAATAATTATTATTATTCATGATTATAATTTTTCATTTATTACCTTTTTCTAACAATGTTCATGTCAAACACGTTGCCTTTCCTGACATGGCAAGGTACTAGGTTAATTCCTTCAGATTGGTGTATCTGATCAGACTGAATAGGAAAAACATCAATCTCTTCATCTCTAGGTTGCAATGCTGCTAGATTTTGTAAAATAAATCTGAGCTGTTACAACAGTAAACCAAGGTGTCTCTGGTTAAAATCAATTATGTTCAGCTTTTTTTTTATGGTTTCTTTAAAGTTTTCCAGGTGACAACAAGAAACAAAAACAAAAACCTTAGCAGAAGGTTAAGCAAAGACAAACATAATTTCTAGTCTACCTGGGATTTTAAGTAGTGGAGCTAATTAGAGGCACACAGAAATCACAACCGCCTAGAATCAGACAGTTTTGGACTTTGTTGCCCCTGACCACTGTCTAGCAACTTAAAAATCTAATTGTTTCTCAACAAGTAAATACACCGTATTTTACAGCAGGGAATAGCAACCCAAACCTTCCTGTGTTAATGTCTTTCAACATCTGGAGGCATCAGATCATGATGAATCAAATAAATACTGGTAAAAATATGATTGTTGCACCTCTTGCATTTAATAGAGACAGACTTAGAACAATGTCAGTAACTGAATGCTTTCATCATGTCTACAAAAAGCCATAAACCCAGAATCAATGAGATAGAAGTATTATAATCAGAATTATTTGGTAGATTCATTTTATTTTTTATATTTTGAGTTTTTGCAGAACTAGTGGCTCGCTTTTTTGACAGTAGGCTGATAGGAAAGGGGGTATGAGAGAGGGGGAGAGACATGGACATCCCACAGGTCGGATTCAAACCCCGATCGGCCGCTTCGAGGACTAAGGGTTGTGCACGCTAATCACTATGCCACATGCACGCCCAACTTGGTAGGTATTTTAACGATCCAAAACAACATCCCAGTGCATCAAAACATGCTATGAGCTCATCTTAAAACTTCTATGGTACGCATTGAGCTTACTGAGAAGCATGGTTTTAAGTGTCTGGCAACCTCACATAGCAGCACTCCTAAAAATGCATTACTTTACAGTCATTATGCATGCACTGTGTTTAGGGTTTTCACCATTCATCACCGGCTGATGCGCTTGTGTGTCTGTGTGATGATGCTGCCCTTTCCCTCTGTCCCCTGCCTCACAATTCAGGCTCCAGCACATAGAAGTCATCTGTCTTCGTTAGCGTCTGGGGCTAAATATGCTCCGCATCTGGTAGCGGGGCTTTCCGCCACCCCCCCTCTCTGTTGGCCTACACCGCTTTGTTTTGTTTGTATAATGATAGTTGGATTCTATGAATACCTAATCACAACAAACTGTGCACAATCTGCGTGTATGAGCAGCCAGCATCTACATATTTGAAATTGCCATTTAAAGACCCTTAGTATACGCTGTGACCTCCTCACAACGAATGCGCTGCCTGCTGACTTCTAATGGACGTGTCTGCATTGTTTCTGCAATTGGCCTAAATACACAACCCTGGAATCCAGCGCATTTGAGGTCCATTTTAACAAAAAAAAGAAAGAAAAAAGAGGAGTTGGCCTGAGAGAAAATTAAGCTGACACTAGCATCAGTGCGAAAATTCCTTCCAAATGGACACTTAACAAGGAGCATCTGAAGATGTGTGGGTTTAAGTGGGTGTTAACAAACCGTGGCATTGCTGAATGAGCTGTGGGCTGGAGGGATGAGAGTATTGCTTGACTTCGGCGCCCTCCAGTGGTGTGACTTAACCATCACGAGGGTGGGAACTACTCAATGAGAACTCACCGTGCTTTTATCTTTCAATAGTTTCTCAATCACTTCGATCAGCTGCTCCTTCTGTTCTGGATCCAAGCTGTGAAAAAAAAGAAAACATTTTCAAAAAGGGACAGTAGCGCTGGATTTATTCATACATAAACAAACCAAACCACCTGTCCTACGTCTGAACTTTTTGTCTTACAAAAACAAACATATAATTTCATTGTTTTTTTTTTTTTTTGTTTTTTTTGGAGAACTCAAAGTATTAAACTATAGGCTGAATAATAACTAGTTTAACATATTTTACTAATACAAATCTAAGAAGTGCAATACATTCTTATTCTGCACCAGATTCAACATTTTGTATTAACACTTCCCACATGTTGATTAGATTAAAGTCTACGAGCTTTGCACATCAAGAGACTTTTTATTCTCAAAAAAGCTCAAACAGATATAGAATTTAAACTAGAGATAGATCGGCTGGATATTTTTGGCCAATATTAGTGTTTAGTGGATAGGCATAGTTTTGATCACATGGTGTCAGCAGTGATTTGTAAGATCACCTGTTTTGCTCACCTGATGAGTTTCAGTGAGTGAGTGATGGGGGATGTCTACTTTTTGCTGACCGCTTTAAGCTTTGGATGGTTTCTTTTGTTCTCTTTTGCTCTTGATCACAGCTCGAACTTTTGGATAAAAATTTTTTTTTTCGTTTAATGCTGCATTGCATGTTTTGAAGATCAATAAAACAAAAGGATCTGAACTGCATCTTGGACTAAACTTTTGACTGTGTCAACAAGGATTCCTCTAATCAGCCTCTCGGCGACTCCATTGCTTTGACTGTCGCCAATATAGTGTTTTGTTATGGTTTCAGTATCGGCATGCGTTGGTCGATTCATAAGTTCATTCGGCATCCAAGCCTTGAGATGTTGAGTGTATGCATTGCACCTAAAGTTTTGACCTAAAGATCATTCAAAAACCTTTTTATCTCTTCATAAAGAAGCATTTTAAATAAACAAAAAAAGTCCTTTGAAAAAAGATTTTAAACTGAAGTAGGGCTGCAACTAACAATTATTTTGCACATCGATTAATCTGTAGATTATTTTCAGATAGCCAAAGGTTCCTTAAAGACGCCTTTTTTTTACAGAATTAAGAGGTGAAACTAAAACATCTCAACTTGAGGTCTTGAGTTCGGGATAGAGCATATTGACAGATGAAAAAAATTTTTTTATCAAAAATGCAAAATATTTATATATTGTTTTACACTTTTGATATAATCACTGCTCTAAGTGGGTCGCTCTGTCAGATAAAAGCATGTTTTAGAGTCTCTATACTCCAGTTAAGGATTAATAAATAACAAAATTAGTTATTTAATCACGGTTAACCCAATTGTTTCAGCCCTAAATGGATGTATTTTGATACTGGAAAAATGTTTAATTGAAAAATTATTTTTAAAACTGAAGAAAAACTGAAAAAGACTTTGAAACATAAATTGTTATTAAGCTTTAAAGACTATTTTCTGCAGTTCCTTCATGTAACAGTTGTGAATATTTTGATCAAACCACATAAAATGTCAGTTGTCATTCCACCAAACATGTCCTTTAAGCCCCGCCCCATGAAGCGTAAACAGAAGATTAAAATTCCACCTTGAATTCCACCTTTTCAATACAGTGGAGAAAGAGCTTTGGACCAAACCTGAACTTTCCATTTGAGTTTTTTTCAAAAGATAAAAGCTATATGGCTCACTGAAATTAACCTGTTACCAGAAATAACTTCAAGAGGAACATAAACAGATCGGACAAAATTCAAGCATCATATGAGATGTAATGGATGAGAGCAGACTTTCCCCAACCACTGTGTTCAGGAACAAATGTGTTGGTTTTTGGCAAGAATCACACTTCAATCTGTTCAGCCTGTTGGAAATGTGTTCCCAGAAAAACACCACAGTCCAAAAGGTCGATTTAATATAAAATAATAAAATTAAAACTAGAGCTGGGTAATGATTCAAATTTCAAGAATCCATTCAATTATGATTCTCAAGATTAAGAACTGATTGCTATCAATTTGATTCAGTCCAATTTGATATGAAATTGCTGGTTTGTTTGTGTTTTAACACTAGAACTCCCAAGGCCGTCATTTTGACGGTTCTGAGATTTTAAAGGGAAAGAACTATATTTAGAATTAATCTTATGTTGCTCATGTTAATTTACTTTTCTTTTTCTTCATTTTGTCCATTTTAACAGTTTTTTCAATAAAATAAAAATGTAAAACTTAAATATAGTTAATTTTACCCCGATCTCCCACAGCCGTCATTTTGACGGCTCCATTAGTCGCAGTGTAAATTCTTACCACGGTTGATTGCCATTCGGTACCGTTACCTAGCAACCAACATTCTACCCAGAACTCTTTGGCTAATATGGAAAAAATTAGCCTCGTGAGACCATCCTGATCTCGCGAGCTTTCAAGGTTTCACTCGCAGATCAGTCTGGAGACTCTCCATTAAAGAAAATTTGGAGCAGTATACCAAATGAACGTCCAATCAGCGTTGGCTTTGAGGCGGGTTGAGGTGTGATGCAACGAGAAGCGCAACAGTTCAATCCAAAGAACATGGCGGCTTCAGCCGATGAAACTAGCGTTAGCATGGCTATCGAGCAAGTTTTATCGGAATTACAGAGTATTTCTTGACTGAAAGAAGTGCAAAACACTGCTCTGGAGGCTTTTCTCAGAGGAAAAGATGTTTTTGCTCTTCTCCCGACTGGTTTCGGCAAGAGTAGGATGGCTTGTGGTTGTGTTTTCGTCGTCGCTCTGTAAGTACGTCATATGCTTTGTTGATCTGATTCGTTTATTTGGCCCATCTATCACCAACATAGGCCGATCAGCTAACCAGTATTTTCACCCCTTCCCAAAATTACTTCAACCGAAGGTTTCCTGATGGATATGCGGAGCAAATCCATCTGGCGGAGTCAGGTTAGGAAAGAATTGCTTTCCGAAAAAATCTAACAGCAAAACAGGATTTAGAAATCCTTCAAAATATTGATGATAGCGATTCAATTCTGTAAGTGCTAGCGGATGTAAATGTAAACAACACAAAGAAATTAAAAACCTATTAAATGACGACTTTAATAAACAGGTATGTACCAGACAATGTGTGTCTGTAATCAGTTGATAACACCAAAACTATTTTTCGTTTGAGTGCCATTGATGCCATGTTGCATTAATCCCCCTCAAACACTTCAACCTGACTCAAACTGCTGACTGTTCTCAACTAGAGCTGTTTCATGTCTTTTGCCAGCAGCTAATACCAACAATAGGTGCAAAAACAACCCTACCTGTAGAGTTTTTGGATGGCATGCGCAGAGGTCTTCCTGACATAAGGGGAAAGGTCCGAGGCAGCCTCCTTGATGGCCAGCATCATGATGGGGACGATAATTGGGACACGGATACTGGACAGGACCCTTAAGGCACTCGCTCGGATGAACTGGTTTGGATCCTGACAAAAGAATAAATAAAACATTTAAAAAAAAAGATTAGTGAAAAATATTTCCTCTTCAATAAGCAATGCAGTGGTGGAGAAACAGGAGTACTAAGAGAACAGCAGGTGGAAGCTCTGTAGACAACAGTTTACTCAGTGAGCAGGCTAATCACCGTTAGCACTACAAATTAGTTGCAAAAAGGTTAGGAAACATTTTCTTAAGTAGTTAGGTTGTAGATCTATGTGCTGCAGATGCAATGATCCTCAAACAGCCATTGTACATTAAATAAAATGTTCAGTTTTAGATGCTTTCAGACAATGTGGATTACAAACATGTATAACTTGTGATTTCCTTAATATCGGATCTGGGATGTCCAGATCCGATATTAATATGGGATATCAGTCCGATATTACCAGTAGTCTGGTTGTAAAGAAAAAAAGGGGGGTGGTGAATTATTTTTTTTTTTTTGGAAGCATAATTAACCTAATTAATATATTCTATTAACCTAAAGCACTATGCATGGTATGGTTGTTACATGTCAGGGCACCTTACAGTAGAACTGCAGTCAGTCCCTGGACTGGTCTAGCTATCACTGCGCCTACGTAGTTAGGGACTAATGTGGAGGATAAATTTCCCACTGGGATCAGCTTCATAATCATGGTAGACAGCTTCTTAAATTTTATTGATTTTGCTCAGGCTACTGGTAAGCCCACAGCCCCCCAAATTTCAAAGGCGCAATATTATTGTCATTACTGTTAATATACAGTAGAACTTTAACACAATCAGTAATAAAGTTTCACAGGGGATGGTATGGGAGGAAGGTAATTTAAGAAGCGGGATAATTTTTTTTATAAATCTTTAAGAAGGGGGATACCATCCCTCCTCATCTCCCCTCAACGCGAATACTGGGTATTAGCCAAAAAACTCATATACAATTTTATCTGCCAATATCTAAAATAGTTTTGCGGCGATGCCATTTTTTGGACCCGATACCAATACCTGGCTGGTCAGTATTGTCCAATACCGATACCATCAGTTTGAAATTGATGTGTGTGTGTGTGTATATATGAAGAACTCCATACTACTTGGATGTAAAATAATTGCCATCATGGCTTTGTCAAGCTGCTGCCTACCTTTGTGAAGCAGGAAAAAGACTAATAAGAAGTGAATGCCTACCTGGAATGGGTGACAATAGCTGAATAAACTCTCAAAATGGCATTGGTGCCCGATTTGTTGGTACTTGCAGATACTGGTACCACCATTTTAGTGCTGGATCAGGGCCCCGTCCGATACTGGCAGCGGTATCGGTGCAACACTAATCTAAAATCTCTGATATTTTCTTGTACAAAGAAACACTCTGCTTATTTTGAAAGTATGCTACTCATCCTAGGACGTTATTTTATTGAGTCGATTTGTGTGTTTCTGTCTGTCTGTGCACAAGATAACTTGCAGAGTTTTGAACAGTTCTGTCCTAAACCAGAGGGTGGCAGCAGTGACTATTGACAGCTTCACCCAAAGAAGTCTAGAAGTATTATACTGCAGACAAGAACACAGGAAAGGTTATCCATGACTGGATCTGCTGATCAAACAAGAGAGCAGGGAGCAGGGTGAATGAAGATGTGAGCAGAACCAACACCAGAGGCTGCAGAAACACGCTGAGCCTTATTTATAAACTTATGAATGGATTTTAAGGAAATTGTTACCAGGGATGCACCACATGCCAAGGAACAGTTCAATAAAATTTTGTAAGGATCCAAATCATGTGTGAATTTTAATTATAGGTTTTAAATCACAATATTAGCGCAGACCTGGTTGGCGAGGGTGTATGCTCTGAGTGTTTTTCTAGTTTTATATGGGTCAGCTGTTTTCATACCTTATTTTGTTGACATACAGGTATAGTGGAAGATTTTCATGATTTTTTGAAAAAAAAAAAACACCTTCTCCCCTTCAAAAATTCACATGCACAACCCTGTACCAGCTCCCGAGAGGAAACGCCTATTAAACAGAGCATGCACAAGCCTATTTCTCCTCGCCCACACTCTCTTTAAAAGTTCCTATTTGCATCGGTCATACAAGCTTACTTTTCAAAAGAAGATTTGCAATATTTCCACTATGTCAGACGCACCACCGGTAAGTGAAGATGGTGCACGTAGGACGGCCTTATGTAAACATATCACCAGAATGATTGACAATTAGGAGGACCACTAATTTTGATGATCCACTCAGTAAAAGAACATCCTCCAATATATTAAGTTCCCTGTTTGAGTGATAGTACTTGATTAAGCCTTTTCTAAGATTCTACAGTATAAAATAAGTATAAAAGCTGATACAAATTAAACTAATATCGTATTGGTTCAATATCATATCAGCTAGGTCTGAAAGCTGCAATTAAAAAGTTGTATAGAGAAACCCCTAATCTCAGTCTGCATCTAAAATCTCTGATATTCACAAACTGATGAAGGAACAAAGACTCCCCTCCTATCCTTTAAGCAACCCATTCGGTAATACTGAAAGGTCAGTTATTCTCAGACTGTTCAGAACTGTTTGAGTAATGTCACTTGATTAAGCCTTTTTTAACACTCCATACTACAGAATAAGTAATAAAAGTTTGTACAGGTCATACTGATAAAACGGGTCAAAATCAATATCGGCGTTCAGTGAAAGCTGCGATGTCTGCATCAAGTTATCTTTGGGACATGCCGAATTACCACTTCACCTTCATAAAGTACTTTTTTACAATCCTATGTCCTGCATAATAGTTTAAATAGTTTAATGTTTAACTGCAATCAACTTAAATAAAAAAAAAGGAGTAATTTAAATACAGTAGCATTGCACTAATGCTAAATTTGCTTTATATTGTACAGCCCTACTTGGGACTTTTTTGAAGAAATGTGTAAGATTGAGTTTCTAACAGATGCAGAACTATAACACCATTTGGAAATGACTTGACAGACCAGAGGGAGGGAGAAACTGGATTTACGTAGATGAACGAACCACTATTACCTTCAGGGCCCGTTGAAAGGTGCTTATTGACAGCAAAGCCAGGTCTTGCTGCTCCTCTGCGTATCTCACTAGATACACATACACAAGTTTCTTCAGCTGCAGAAGGAAGGAAAAAAAGAGAATAAAGTTTTAAATTTAGGTTGAAAATACATGAGATTGTCAAAAGTATTAAGTCATATCACCAGATCAATACATTCGGGTGTTCCTATCATTTCCATGGTTGCATGCACATAGAGAAAGTACTAGACATAGATACTAGTATGGTTCTGGTAAATCAACTGTGATTTAAAAGTCAGAAAAAACATGTTTTCTTTAAAGGTTGGAAAGAACATAAACAATTTGATGTCATCTGTAGCTGCGTACCTATCCTTCGTAGGGCTGGGTATCATTAAAAAATTTTCGGTTCCGGTACCAATACCGATACCTTGACTTTGATACCGGTACCTGAACGATACTTTTTTCGATACCAGTTTTATAATATCAATTGGAAGAAAAAGAAATTTACACAACATAATAAAGTGCAAATCTTGAGTTTTATTTTAAGCTCTGATTTTTCCATTTACATTTTTCCTCTTACACACAAATTTTTTTTCAGGAAGGAAGAACAGTTGCAAACAAGTCATTGTCTAATATTCACTGTTACATTGTGAGGACCTTTTTACTTAGCAGTTTTTCTTTAGAAAACTTAACATGTCTGCTTTCTCAGGAGACAAACAAGCCCGTTGAATGGGATTCCTACTGACAGCGCACCGCTGGTATGTGGGGGTCTGAGCGGCTCCGACAGAAATAATATTGGAAGGCAGGATGGTAATCTGGATGAACTGACTGCACTGATTAAGTTTTCAGGTGGATTTTCCCACTTAAAAACATAATAAAACTACTTTATTCCCACTGATCACAGCAAATATAGCTGCAAGGCAAATAAAGGATAGAGTAGCTCCGCCCAACGCACGTCAGAGAGCCAGAGCAGCAAAGCTGCTTCAGCCGCGCGTCAGAAGGAGGTACAAGCAGCAAAAAGGAAGCAGCAGACGCGATTTTGCTGCTCTTGCTGTGTCCAGTTTGAAAGCAGCATGATTCACTCCGCTCTGGCTTTGCTCTGCCCACGGGCTGCTGAGAGGAGGATGGTCGCGCCGGTTGCAGTCCGCTCTTCTTGCAGTCAAACACCGAGCAACTTTCTGCTCTTAAATTGTTTCCGTGCAGGATGTATTGCATTGCACACTATTGGCATCAGTCTTAATAAAGTGAGGGGCATTTTAAAGGGGTTCCACGACGCTCGCAACCAGTTCACAACAGATACACATGAACTCTGGCTGTAGGCGTTACCACCTATATATTTTTCCTGGATGACGCATTCAGGTTAAGTGTTACAGCCAATCACCGAGACGTTTCGCCACCTCTCCAGGAAGCTTTCTCAATTCAAATGTCATTTGAATTGAGAAAGCTTCCTGGAATTGAGAAAGCTTCCTGGAGAGGTGGCGAAACGTCTTCAAATCTTGAAAAACCAAGTCCAGTGGATATTTTTTGAATTTTTACGGAATAATCTACGTAACATTCAGTCAGTCGTACAAGGAGCAGTTTTAATGCTGTATTTGTACTTCTTGTAACAGTGGCCATTTGCAAACAATGGAGAACACGAAACATCTCCATTTCCTCATGAATTAGGTTGGTTTGACGTCCCAGTTCCCAGGTTAATGGAGGCAGAATTAGCCCTAGATTTAATAAGACCCCACTTCCCCTTCTTGACTACAACCCTCATATCTCAGTTTCTCAGAGAAAATTTATGCAGTACAAGTTTTCATAAGTCTTTGACAGATTGGTAAGTTGTTGATTCACACTGCAGGAAGCAGAATAAACTACAGTTGCAAAGAGGTGATGACTAGTATCATGAAGTAGGCCGTTTCAGGTGAATCAAAGACCATGCAAGAAGAATCTCAGACAATTTTGCTTCTAAACTACATATTCAATTCTGGAAAGTCTGCAATTTGTGCAGACTGCTTCAGGCTGGTGCAGGCCATTCACCGTATTTACCATTTAGCATTTGTTTTAAATCACATAGACAGAAGCTCCTTTCCTGTCATCTTTCCAATCTTAATACCTAAATATCGGCTGAAGGCTCCCAAACAGAAAAGGGTGCATGATGCCAACCCCTCTTAATCCCAATAAGACAAGAGGTCCTCAATTTTGGCACCTGAGGTCTGGTTTCTTCACCTTTTAGATGTTCTTCTGCTTCCACTTCCACACCTCAATGAAATGGCTGAATTTCCTTCCTGAGCATAAAATCAACTTCTCCAGAGTCCTGCTAATGCCCTGTTTATTTGACACCGGTGTCTTGAAGCAGAAACGCATCTAAAAGGTGAACGACCGAACCTGAAGGACTGGAGGAACCGTGTCTTATAACCTCCAAGGAAGAAAATCAATGACAATGACTAGTAGGAATAGGAAGGGATTACGGAATAAGTGCGGCAAAACAAAGACCTTAAAGGCCGACATCCCAAGTTCCAAAATCTAATTTCAGGGAGATGCTTATCGCCTGGAATGCTTGTTGATTAGATCATCTCTTTGGACAGACATGCTGCACAGGTTACACAAGCAACCTCCTCCCCACACCCTGCACTCTCTTGTTGTGCCTATCGAAGTAGTTCTAATCCACACATGATGCACAAATTATTGTATTGCCTGCACGCTCTCACTCATATTTTAAAAATCCGGGATAATTTATCCGACTCACGGGCATCCGTGAACAACTATCTATATCAGGGAAACTTAGGGTGTCTGCCTTAATAGTGGCACCAGAGGATACGGATCCAAAAAAAAGTTAACCACGTTTTCCTTTTTAGGCACTGATTCTGCCATAAACTAAGGTGTGGATGATATTCTGAGGGGAAGTCGAGGTAGATTTTGGGCTGGCGAGAAGATCTGGAAAACTGTCCAGTTGTTCAGATGGAGAAAAAAAAAAGGACCATCTGACTTCAGACATGGACAGAGGATATTGTTGGTTGGTAAGAGTCGACTTATGATGCTGATGGATCTTAATGTCGTGTTTCCATTAGGGTGTATGATGGACTGGGAAAGGTGGAATGGCAGACGGTGGAGGTGGTCCCAAAATTTTGGAAAAAGGGACCAGAGTTTTTTTCCCCAACATGTGTTTGCAGTTGGTAACGTTAGCTGTGCCCAATCAATGGCTAAGGTATCAAATGCTAACAATAACCTCATAATGATTTAGTTGTTTTCACCCTGAGGTGATGTTCTTCATTTTTTTAGAGTAAGGCATCTCTCACCCACAGTTGGATGTGACCTGTGTTCGTAGTTTAAAATCATTAAAACAGCTTACTTCAGGAATGTTTTATTAAAATTATTTATTAAAATCCAGAGTGATGAAGAAAAGAAGGATGATGAAATATAACTTACTGGAATAACTATAATTTTATATATAAGCTGATTTAAGCTCAAGGTCAGGAGGAAGGTTACGGTTCAGGTAAAATCAAAGAGTGCTTTAGCCAGTAATCTGGTTTGAAATCCAGAGCAGAGCACCATAGTTCTCAATCATGGTTCTGGTCATTACAGCTGGAATTAACAGCATTACACGCGATAAAAAGGGAGACAGAACCCATCTGCCTCCAAGGTTCTGCCCTCTTCCACCACAAATCAAACAACCAAGTAAACCAGGAGCTGATGGGAAGCTGATTGAGGAAGCTAGAAGTTCATAAGGCCCTGAGTTAAATACATACTTGTTCTTTACAAGCTTAGTTTTTGGAAAAAAGAATAAAAGTAGTCATTAGAAATCATGCAGCAGCTGTCAATAATCTGTACTTGTGCTTTTTGGATTGTGCAATAATTAGTGTGTCAATGGACTCTGACAGAGTTGAGGAGCGGGAGAGTGATTTTTAGAGAGATGCATATGATAAAGAGAAGAGATGAAGTACAGAGACCTCACACAACCTGAGCAGCTGGTGCAAACCAGGCAGGAGAGAGAAGATGTGACTGTAGGCTGCCTCTTTCCAATTATATCCACCGGCCTGTTCCCGCTCCCTGCCGCCTGGCTGTTTGGGCTGCATGCCTCGTGAGCAGCTGCCCCTCACACCACATGATTATTCTGCTTCTGCTAATCAATATTCACAGGGTCTGGGCATGGACCCCCTTCCAAAACAGCTGCTTAGTTTGGTCATAGGCTGAAACCGGCATTGCAAGAGGCCATGCTGGATGAGTCTCATCAAAAAAAAAAAAAAAAGAAGCCACAGACAGGTATTCAAAGGAGTTTTTATAGGAGCACCCAAAAGCAAGCTTCATTAAGACCTGAAAACAGTAGGTACAGTATTTCAATAAGAGTAATGCATCATAAACGCTTCTGAGCAAACATACAACGCAAGACTCCACTGCTGAAGAAAAAGCTTGTTCAAAGTTTGCTTCAACTCTTTGACTTTCTGAACAGTACATTCTGGTCAGATAAGGCCAAAGCTGAACTGATTGGATATCATTGCTTGTTGCACTGGAAAAAAATTAAAATCTAGATAAGTCATTTTTTCTTAACAGAAGCGCATTTTTTTATTGGATTGAGGAGGTAAAAAGAGACATTTTGCCAATGGAACAAGACAATTTACACTTAAAATAAGAAAACATGATTGCATTGTCTTATTTCAAGCGTATTGTATCTAATTATCTGATTTTAAGAGCAAAAATACTAATTCGATTGGCAAACTATTGCCTTTACCTGCGCAAATTAAGGGTAAATAAACTTAATTTAAGAAATTTTTACATATTTCTAGATCGTTTCCCCACTGAGTGCATTGGAAATGGGTTCCAGGTTCCAGCATATTTCAGCATTCCATGGCGTTACACTCAAGAAGTCAGTGTTACGCTGAAAATCAGGTTGATACGCACATTTTGTATAAAAGTTTTCAGTCAGAGAGAGAAAAGAGCAACTTTTCTGCTTCCCCATTAAAAAGTAGTCCCACGTGTATAAAGCATCTGTTAGGAATCCAATGTGTGTGGGCTGTGTTTGTTTTTTGTGTTCTCTCCCTCCACCACCAGGCGGCGCCCTGTTCTCGTTGGTCCACTCATACACCTGCGGCTGGTTGAGCTCATTACTGAGGACTCTTAAGCGGTGGACTGCTACTACCTCGACGCCAGAGTGTTTGCCAGTTTTGGGTACTCTAGCCAAGCTGAGTTTTGCCGAGTCAAACTGCGTCTTTGTCTTTCTGAGTTCTATCCTTGTTTTGTCTTTGCCTTTTCGGCAGGAAGACATCCTGCAAACTGGATTTTTGGCCTTCTCCCCCTGCAAGGATTGTTTTGAGCTTCACACTGAGCAGTGGATTAATCTCCACATGACCCGTTCAAGTTCTCCTGGAAATCTAAGTGGCAGTCCGCTCCATTGCTCCTCAAAGGAACAAACCAAACCAAAAACCTGTCCGCCCTCCAACGAGCCCCCCAATCTCTGGATAAACCCACACCGAGTGGATTACGTGGCTAACGTGAGTCCCGTTCATCTCTGATTTTTGCAAGACGTTGTTCAAAGTTCCCACGAACCCTGAAGTAACATATGAACTTCCCTTCTTACTTCCAGTTCCAGTTCACCAGCTCTCCGAGTTACCCCAGATCAACCCTATTGATTATTTCTATAAACCTGTTAAACTTTTACTCCGGTTCTCTGAGTGGTTTCCTGCATGTGGGTCAGATCTCTTAAAAACATCATGACAGCTTCCACCGATCCACCCTGTATTAAGAGTTGGATATAAACAATAGATCCTCCCCACATTCAGTTCATACACAGCCTCATCCACTTTGTGACTCAGGTAACAGTCTTAAAGTTAAATTTAATAACATAAGATAATTTATGTAGTTTTTGTTCAGGTTAAAAAAACCTTATTAAATACTAGAAATTATTTCTTAGAGTTTCTCTTAAGTTTTAAACTTATTTTGAATATTTTTAATCTTCTTTTGTCTTGCCACTGAGTATTTTTTAATGCTTTTGCTGGATCAAAGCTTAATCAAATATGCAATTTATGTGATTACAAGTCACTTGCTGAAGACTTGGGTGAACTATAGCTCTAACAGCAGGTAGCAGACTTTTAATAAAGAAAATAATATATAAAAACTGACCCCAAAAAAGAACCCTGGTGAGAACCCTGTGATTGGAACCGGTTCTGACCTTTTAATTCTGTTTAAATGTTGAATGTTATATTTTTGGGTTTTGATCTGCCGGCTAGAAGAAGAATCCGCAAATTAGCACAAAGTAAAGGTATTAAATACCACAGTAAAGGTATTAAAATCAAGAATTAATAACCTTAAGACTCCATAGAGACCCCCAAAAGCCCTTTTAGACGTTTTGTATCAATAACATGTAAAACATTTTGTTCTCAAGTTAAAAAAAACCTCCCCCTGCTTTGTTGCTGTGGTGGAGTAGAACTAGAGTAAATTCTTTGTTCTTTAGATATTGATCTATTTTTCCTTCCAACTATAGAAATCACTGATTGCTTTTGGTATATTTAAAAGACATATTTATTCTTAATTCATAATGGGTTTTTTCCTCTATAATCAATGATATGTCATCATTTACAGGTAATTTTAATGAAATATATTAAAAGATATATTTTTCTTTAAAGCTGCAGTTAATATTGTTCAGTAAATAAAAGCAGAGAAATCATGTTAAACAGGCTAATTAAAAAGATTACTGCTAAACTTACATGCTTTTTCATTACGACTATAATCTTTCCTCTTCTGCTTTGATTTGGAACCACAATGAATTGACCGTACGATTAATAAATAAGCCATCCATGTGATCCAAATTCTGCTTTATATAAAGGAATTTGGTTCTAGCATGAGGCTAAGTGAAGCCCCGTGTTGAGTCATGCAACAATCATAGCTTAATTAATCTGCTTTTCAACAGTGTCATACCTCAATATTCTTGCTTGCAACATTCTTCACCACTGCAGGAAACAAGTCAGATGCATTTTTCCCCTTAGAAATGAGCTAAAAAGAAAGAAAAACATAAGGGTGATTTTCTTCTGGAGAAAACAGAATTATAAAGTTTAAAAAAATAAGGAACTCACTTGAACAATCCTCTTCATGGCCTCCAGTTTTAGAGACTCTTTGTTGCTCTCCAGCATCTCTTTCAGGTCTTCATTTCTGGGAACAGAAGATATTTCAAGTTAACTCCACAGTAGGAACATTGTGTGTCGACAGATGCTATTTTAACTAATCAGTTTCAAAGTTCCAGCTGGGTCAAAGGTGCTGTGAAATCTCCATGCTTTGGACATCTGTATGCACTTCAGCCATTGCAGCTAGACATGCAAAGGTAACACTGCACAATGACAGCACAGACTGGAGAAAAAAAACGCACAACATTGTCCTCACAATAAGTCCAGTTAAACCAGTTTATTGCTCACATGATGGCAAGATCATGCTTTAGGTAGCGCATACCCACAGCGTTCCTCAGACGACAAAACTCAGGGCCTGATCCATGCAGAGGATGATTGAGATGCTCCATTGTTTCAGCAAATAGCCGATTCCCGTGATGAATTTGGTTAAGACCATCTAATACCAATCACAATCAGCAAATGCTTTATTTTGACCTTATTTCACCTCATACAACCATGTGAAAAAGGTGGATGATTTAGAAAAACATAAAAAAGCCAGATATGGATCATATACAGGTACAAAGATCAGATTTTGGCTGCATTCGCTTGTGAGGCAAATGTAGCCTTGGATTAGCAGTTTTGCAGCATTAGCGCTGCAAATAGATTAGTCTGTTGATTATTTTTTCAATTAATCAATTAGTATTAGATAGCCAAAGATTCTTTAGAGAAGACTTTTTATGAAATTAAACCAGGTAAAACTTTTCGACTTGAGTTCTGGATAGAGCATATTGACAGACGAAATTGTTTTTTTTTTTGTTTGTTTCTTTTTCTTAAATGCAAAATGTTTATATTCTTTTTTTTACAACTTTGATATAATTCCTACTCTAAGGGGGCTGTTCTGTCAGCTAAAGGAACTTTTTACAGTCTCTATACTCCAGTTAACGATTAATCGATTCCTAAATTAGTTCACTATTTTAATAATCGATCAATCACAATTAATCTGATTAATCGTTTCAGATGAACTAGTCTAATTCCAGCTAAAACCAGGGGAAAAAAACTAAAAAACTAAGCCTTTGACCTTTTCAGCTATTCGCTTATAAGACATTTTCACAAAATAAAACATGAAGTTCCAGTGATTTATTAGCTGGCATCCAACCTAGTTTATGAAATAAGTGTCCCATTGTTTGGAATAAAAGAGAAAAAAAATGGATCAGGTGTGCATTAAGATTGAAGTTCTCAATAAGTATGTTAACTAATAAAAAATAACAAGGGTTGCACGGATTAGAAAATAAGGGCAGATATCTGATATTAATTTTGTCCTTCTAGTTGCTAAACGCTGTCGACCGCCGCTTACCTTTGAACACCATGAAAAACCCTGCAGACATTGCTTCGCTACTTCAGGTAAACGCCCCAATCAGTCACATGACCAACAAAAACTACCACATGACCAATCCCCTCCACGTCCCCTGCTGAAATATTAACTTTATGGAAATATTGTTTGTTAATATCGGCCTCATTTTACATATTGGACCGATACAGATATTAATTCCAATTATATCAGGCATGCATAAAAATGTTTAAAAAATTGAATTATAAAAATGTCAGTGTGTAATAAAATTGTCATAAAGGTAGTAATCATCATAGAATATAATATATTAATAATTTTGTTAGAGTTTAAATTATATAAAGCCTGGAATCATACATTTCCATGTGAAAAAATACAGACCTATTCCATACTTGTAGTTTTGGTTTGGTTCTGGTTTTGCTAAATAAAACAGCGATTTGAGCTTTTCTATCAGATTGATTTAAGCCTCTAACTCATATTTCTATTCTTCCATGTAAAAAACAAGGATCTGATGATTTTAGTTGATCCATAGTATGAAAAAATAACCCCAGAGAGCGTGTGTGGAATAGAGCCTGGAGCTATGGGGGGTCTTACTGCTGTACCCGGCTTTGTGCGTCTCCTTGGGTTTGCTGCTGGTTTGCGTGAGGGCCTGCTCCTCCTGACTGAGCTCAGGCTTCAGACTGAGCTGTAAGCTCTCAGCAGACACCAGCACTGTCCTCATGGCTCCTGCCGCCTCAGAACGCAAGGACGACAACCCTCCGTTCATCCCGGCTTTCCCCTACAGCAGTCCTCTCACGGACTCCGCAGCCTCTGCTGGATGTAAATCCACAAAACCAGCGGCAGCGCCGTCCCAGTCAGACTCCTTCAGGCCGTGCGTCGTGTTTGTTCTTCAGAATCAATTTAAAGTTGTCTTCTTTTCACAAGAGGCTAAGTCAAAAACAGCAGAAGCTCCACAGACTTTGTCAGTCACCGCTCTCTTCCTCTTCTTGTGTGCATAAAAAAGTCACAAGATTCCCCCGTCAAGCAGCTAATGGCAAGTCATCCTTACGCCTGAGGATAGTGTGGCTCTTTCCCAATGCTGTCCCCTCCTGCTGGTCAGATGTCATTCAAGCATTTATTCTCCCTGCTAACACATGGAGCCCTTTCCTATGAAAAGCCAACCACCTCACCTGCCTCCTGGCTTTGAATGTGACTCAGCAGCACTTCCCTCTAGGGGAAAAAGGAGGGCCTTATCTACACTGGTGGGTAAACACCAAGCCACTTTTCCCTCACCACCACTGCACAACAATCCACTTTAGGCTGACACCGCCGAGCCTGCATACCCAGCCAAGTTTGGCAGGCAAGGCCAACAGGACAGGCCTTTAATCAGAGATAACCAAACCAGAATGAATGTCAGGAAATAGCCTTGAAGATGTCAAGCACAAAAGAATGATTTTTTTTTTTTTTTTTTTTTGCAACGGGAGAAATCTGTCCGCAACATTTTACTTAAGACCCCGGTCATTTTAAACCCTGATTGTTTTCCACAAGAATAAGAATAAAGGTTTAAATAGTTTGGACTTCAGACTTTCCTATTCTATTTTAGTTTCAATGTGTTTTAAGTATGTGTTAGCTACTTTAGTTTATTATTTTTTTAATGCTTAGTTTCAGTTATAATTCTCTCTTATAATAGGTCTTTTGTGTAATACTAACCTACTGGGGTCAATACCAACGGAAAATATAAACCATATCTCCAATGAGGACAGACAGCTGCAGCAACTCAAGTGACCTGACTGTTGTATGTGTTATCTGTTGTGCAATGTGGGTGGTAATTAGTCACGTTTATTCAACTTCTGAAGGGGGGAAAAATGAGTTTTCTGCAGAAACCTGAAAATTACAAGGGGTGTAAATAATAATCATTTTGCATCGATCCAACAGCAGACGTTCCGATGCATCGACACGTCCGCAGGAGAATCGATTCATGTTTTTTTTTTTCCGGCCTATTTTTATCCATTTGATCCTGGACGTAATTCTGACTCCCGTGCTGCGGTGGCGCTAAACCTATTTTGCCCTCCTACCTCACTTCCTTTAGTCACTACCCTCTTTCAAATTGCACACACACTCGTGTGAACACAGAGACATTATTATTATCCAGTGAAAGAGGTTTTAATAGGCCTAGGTGGAGTACAACTTTGCTACTTCTGTTATTTGCTGTTGTTTCTCAAATAAAATGCATAACGACATTACAGCATTCATTGATTTATTTCAAATTTTAAACATTGTCTAGCCTGAAAGGTAAAAAAAAAAAACATTTAATTAATTGAACCAAATCGTATCATGTTGTATTCTTGAGTATCAAAAAAAATGTAATCATTGGGTCAGGAAATTGATACTGAATCGAATCGCCATGACGGTTGTGATTTACACCCCTAAATATTACAACAATATTATTTAATCTTACTGTAAAATATTGCTTCTGTTATTTGACTAAAATTGGCTTCTTTTAACTAGGGCTGTTTTAAAAACAAAAATCAATTTTGGACCAATTCTCATAATTCCTAAAGACTGATTTATTTAAAAATAAATAATAATAATTATCACCGTCCTTATGGCCACAATTAAATTAGCTATTGATGCAATACTGGTATCAATATGTTACACAACCTGTAGGCATGTTATTTAGGTTACATCTAAAAAAGAAAAGTTTAATAGCAGAAAAACAGCTTAAAATCAGACCAAATCAAAAAGAATTGCTCCTAAATCTTAGGAATTGGAATCAAATAGATTGTTGACATAGGAATCGATACCCAGCCCTTGTTTTAACCATGAATGCAGCACAGATAAACATCTAAAACCAATACTACACATGCTCAGTTGTTTTCTTATTACATTTATCTTAATACTAAACCCAATATTATCAGTTTCTCAGTACTTGAGAAGCCATTTTCAGATCATTTTTCCTCCTACTTTTTGTATAACTATTTTTTACTTTGAAGTCATGCTAGTACTGCTGCTCTTACTTTGGTAAAATGTTTGGCTAATCTGCATCCAATGTGTTTCATAAAAAACACATCAGTACACAGCTGCACTCAAAACAAGAAAATAAAAAGGTTACACAGACAAAATACGCAACTAGGCAACCAATTACTTTCCTAATCCTCCTGGCATAGAAACCGCAAAGAAATGTTAATTACTCATCTAAAACGTGGCAAAAAACACACTTAGTCAGCCTGTGATTGTGCAAGTTGTCCTACTTAGAAAGATGAGAGGGTCTCATTGTCACATTGACAGATTAAAAAAAAAAAAATCTCAATACTTTAGAGCATAACCTTCGTTGGCAATTACAGGAGTCTACAGTTTCAGTCTCCATCAGGTTTGCTGAGACTGTAGTTGCTACTTTGGTCCATTCCTCCATCAGATCTCCTTTAGGGCAAAGATATTTTGGTGCTGTCGCTGGGAACCACAGACTTTTGAATTCCTCCACAAACTTTCCATCTTAGGTTGAGGTGTGGTTGACGGGTAGGCCCCTCCAGGACCTCTAACTGTTTTTAACAGAGACATTCATTGTCCTGCTCAAAGACACAGCCATGTCCTTTCCTCAATCCTAACTGATGCAAGAAGGTTTGGGCTTAAAATCTCACCATTCATTCTTCCCTGACCACAGATGAATCTTTCTGACCCCTTTGCAGAAAAATATCCCAAAGCACGATGCTTTAATGCCAGTGCTTTCCAATAGGTGTTCATGGGATGCAGCTCAGGATATCTTCTTCCTCCAAACACACAAAAAACATTCTTTTTGGTTCCATCTGACCACATGATGCACAATGTCATTACCTGGATATTTATTTTTCCTCACATAGTCTCTCATAGTAAATTAGTACCTATGATGATATCTAGAACCCTTTCTCTCCTCTTTGGAGAACTTCCACAACAGGTTGAATAAATTGTTTTTATTTTGCCCAGGGAAAGTCTTGGTCATCCTTTACAGAGATGGAATGACATTTTTAGCCGATATTAGCATTTTTTACTTGCTTTTATATCGGACATGTGTTTACCGATTTAGCAGCAATGCCTTGAGATCACCTCAGGCCAATAAACTACCTCTCCCTCTGTTTGCTACAGATGTTCTTTTTTAGTTATTTTTTGTTTTAAATTGAGACTTGTGTAACATTTGTTATCGTTGTGTCATTTTTATAATGCAAATGAAGGAAGAAAAGATTATTTCTAAAGAAAAAAAAAAGGAGATATCAGGGGATCAGTTAAAATCGATATCAAAATAACTGGTATATGTTAAATGGGAAAAATGGAGCGACTACAGACGCAAGGAGAATACCATTCTTGTATCCAGATAAATATGGTCACGGTTGTCCAACATTGTATGTGAAGTTGAATGTATTGTTGCCTCTCCACTGTATGTGTTCAGAAATGTTGAATAAAAAATAAGTATAAAAAAAAAATTATAATAATAATAACTGGTATAGGCCTTAAAAATCCTGTGTCAGATCTTTAATCTTTTACAGAAGCTGAAATCTATGACAAAAAAATTGTACCAGACTCTTAGAAAACACATAAATCAAATCATAAGAGCTTCCGTGTTTTAGGTTGATGATTGTCTCCCCCTAGTGGTCTGGACAAATCCAGCTATGAGGAGCTTGTCTGCAGCTTTTTCACCTTGCAGTTACTGCTACTTGCAGCATTTTTTCTTTGCATGTGTTCTTTCAGCCACAATACCAACTGATGTTGTCAAGTTCAGGTGATTTTCTACTTTTCAAACTAAATAAAGTATAAATATTAGTGGGAAAAAAATCTAAACACATAAGGTTTTACTTTTATGCCACAAAATGCAGATTTGTGAAAGAATTCTTCAATAAATACTAGCGAAAAATCTGCTAGGTGATATAAAAATCGGCTTATATTTTTATTTAAAAAGGTATTCAAAAGATCAACTGGGCAACACTGGGTAGTACTAATCAGCTTATCCCAACCCACAAAGAAAATAAGCAAAAGATCCACACATGTTTCTGAGGATATGCAGACCTAGACCTCCCTAAGGTGTCTGTGCAGGTCAGTTAAGTTCTTTCAAACATACTCATCCATGTCTTTATGGGCACAATTATGCTAGAGCAGCAAAGGACCATCATCACCAAACCGTTCTCAGAGTCAGGAGCATGACCTTTTCCATAATGTCTTAATATCTCTTTTCACCAAAATTACCATCCTTCACAAAAAGCAGATTAGCAAGTGTTCTTCTCCTTGTCACTTCCAAAACTAACAGGTCAAATGTAATTTTCCACTACGGAGAATGTATGTCTGCAGCTCTGGATCTAGAGGCACTATGCTTTACTGCTGCAGCTGAACCTTTTGCATTGCAAATACCTTAGATCACGCTGCACTAAGAAACCCATTCCATAAAGTTCTCTAGGCACCGTTCTGAAGCAAATCTTAAGGTCTTTGGAGGTCAATATTTAGCTGCTGGGATTTTTACTACAACACTTTTCTACCATGACATTTTCATCCATGACTGGGGTCCTGTCTTTCATCAGCACTTTTACTTCCTTGTTACAACACTAGAATTCACTAAGTTGAAACTCATTAATAAAAAAACTATTCTATAGAATTACTCTGTATCCTCACTAGCTGGAATTTTAGCCATTTGTAACCACTGAGGTCAACAGACAGCTATTAGCAATTTAATGATCTCTCAAGCAGGAAAACCGGCAGAAAAAAAAGATTATTTTTACATGTCAGGGTTCTTAAAGAGAATCTGCTAAAAGGGGTATCAAGAGCAGAAAACTTCTAACTGTGATAAGAAAACTCTTAAAGTTCTGGTAAAAGATTTCTCTTCTCATCATGTATTCACACCAAAAGCAAAACCTGTGAAAAATTAACCAGACAATAAGCCAGAAGTTCACCTGGTCAGCGAAAGAGGCCGACCAGGTTTCACCTTGACATGGTAGACAGCGATTTGTCTGAGCAGGTAACTTTGCTGTATTTTCTTTGGTAGGCCAGACAAAGCCTCTTGCATCACTGGGTCTAGCAGATCCTTCAGAGAAGCTCCCAGTTTGGGGAATCCAGGAACAGCTGGACCACAGCTGCTTTCCGCAGAGCTGAAGGTGAGATGGTTCTAGACCTCAGACAGGAGTAGCAGGGAACCTGGCAGAGAGAGCACTAGAACCAGGATGATGTGGCTGGCCGTGCCCCTTTCAAGGCTAAAGGAGTCATAGCAGTAGATTACAGAAGCCCACCTGGTAGAGAGCACCAGAGCAGGGAGAGGCAGTGGTTAGTGGAGGCCAGCTCTAAAGGTTAAATACGGGAACAGTAAAGGCCAGTTTACACTTCTGACGCAGAGCCTCTGCAACCGTCAAATTGTCGGACGATCGAAAACCCGCGCAGACCTCAAGTGGAAGTGCACAGACAGAAAGCAGCTCTTACTGGTCCTTGGTATGCCTTTCCGTCTGTCTGTGTGGTCGTCCTTCTCCATTCGGTGCCGGGGCGCGTCATTTTTAAAAACCGAGGAACAACTACAATGGACGACTATGGAAGGTTAATCTGTCTTTTTGCCAACTCCATTAACAGAACCTGTTCCTCTTCGATGTCTAGCAACTCTAGAACCATCTCCGAATTAGTGAAAGTTCTTGTGACCATCCACCGAAGTTCTTGCGACTATTCCACCAAAGTTCTTACGAGTTCTCAAATAGGCTCCCCTTGCGCTTTGGCGGGAAACTGCTGCACATCCCTAGAAATTCCAGACCGACGGAGCAGAAGCATACCAGCAAAACTGGTTTGCGACCAGACCAAGCGACATTCGATGTGTGCGGTGTCAGAAGTCTAATCTGAAGGACAGTGTTACATCTGAGAAGCCAACCGGGCTGACAGAGCTGGTAGAGAAGGCTGCAGCTGACCTGGTGTCTGTGCGGGGGGTAAGAAAGAAAGACGACCAGTCCTTAGTCGTGGTAAATTTTATGCATGACTATATATTTATATTCTTACTTAGTAGAGGGTTTTGTGAGCCTTGGTCTGTTGTGACCTAATGTTTCAGTGAAGAAATGCCCCCCTCCTCTTCCTGCTCTGAAGCAGCTCTGAACCCTGACATCACATCCCTGCGACATACATTACCTAAGCAGCCTACTAAGCGGAGAGTTTAAGCCTTTGCAGACTGACTGACCCTGTAAGGGCCGGTCTGGAAAACCAGGCTAATAGTTAGCATCAGGTACCACCAAACACGGTGACTGTAAGAATAAAGGCTTCTATTTAGCAATTAAATCAGTATAAAGACAGTTACTGCCTGAAAGAATGGATTTATGTCTGAGTTATAGACAGTAGAGCATCTATAATTACATTGCATGATTGAATTTAATGTTCAATCTTTTTTTACCACTCGAAGTAGTAAAATTTATGTTTATTTCACATTTCCTTCTGATCTTCAAATAGTATCTTTTAAAAACAATTAAAGTTTCCTTCACTGTTTCTTGCCATTAAGACAAGGAAAAAATTAATCTGTGATCAAACTGTCACATTTAAGGCTTTAACTAATGATTATTATGCTAATCACTTTTTTCTGTCAATAATGTTTTTAATCAATCAATTAATAATCAGAAGGCAAGTCGTGCCCTAAATAAGAATTATTGCAAAATTTAAAGAAGGTGAAGCTAAAGCTCTGCCTTGTGAGTTCTGGATAGAGCATAGTCAGACTAAACAGGTTTTTAATCTTAAATGCAAAATGTTTAAATATATATATATATATGTATATTTTTCCTCCATCTTCCTTTTTGAAAAGCGAATCATCTAACTTGGAAACAAAGTCCAGTGGATTGTTTTTAAACTTATTTTGAATGACTGTGACCTGGATGACTGGAATCTTCACCAGCATATTTTTTTGTACAATTTTGACATAACTATTGGTCAGAGTGAGATCCTGTCTCAGCTAATGGCTTGTGTTAAGAGTATGTATATACCTGTTAATCAATTACTGAAAAAGCTGACGATCGTATCATTAATTAATCAATTAATCCGATTAACTGTTTCAGCCATGTCACATCTATGAAATATGAGTGTTGCTTATGAGCATCTGATTTTGTAAAAAAAAGGGAACAGTACACCTTGCTTGTTCAGCCAGGCCAACAATTCCCTCTAACGACCCCCTTTCAAAGACATAGATAGGTGTCGGGTATTACAGGCTAACATAGGAGCCAAACGACCCCCATTTCAAAGGGACGGACCCGTTCATTGGATTGTTTAACTTATTTTGAAGTAAAAAATATATATAACAATGAAGACATTGCAAATTGATCAACAATGACACACACACACTTGAATGGAATATATTTTTCATAATCTAACAGAACATGTAGTCACAATATCTTTCAAGCATTTTCTTCCTGCTACAATAATTTTTTTTTATTCTCTTGTATGATTTAATGAAACAATCTAACAAATTTCTTTGTCCCTGGTTCAGCTTTCTGCTTTTATCCTGTCCAATAGTGACATAATGTATCACTGATATATTGTCCTGCACTGTCATTTTGTGAAAAACCCACAAAAAAAGCCATTTCTAGATTGCACCAACTACTGGCCAATTCATGCATTCCAAGCGTTACAAACTTGAATGTCACATTCTTATGTCAGCCATAGACTCATGGCAGCAGAAACAAATGATGTTTGCCCAAGATGTTAAAGGTTACAGAGGGATAAAAGCACAGATGAGTGGAAAAGAAGAACAGGATCCAACTGCACAACCTCAACTATCCTCATTCAAGAATTTTATGCAAAAAAAAACTGAGCTTGAAGGGTGCTTCTTTACAAAGCATATATCACAAAATATAGCCATTCTAATATTTTAAAAAATATGCTACGGTAAGTTATAAATAACCACAAACTAAGTTTTGTTTTGAATTTAAAAGTCCCTAACAGCAGCTAAAGACGAAGTTAAAGTACAAGAATGGAAGACAGCTACCTCTACTGGTAAACAAAGATGGGAAAACAGGGACATTATTAATATCCTTGTATTTTTGTCTGGGTGTCTCAGCTGAGCAGTCACATGAGACAGCTTTAAAAGGTTATTTTAACAAAGCACTGCTGGATAAAATACATATCCTGCCAGCTTGAGTCTGAAGGCAACATATACCAAAGAAAATTTGTTTTAAAAAGACATTAAAATGCTCTCAACTGAAGTGACACATTTTGAAAACAAAAAAGTCAAAACTAAACTAAGTGAAAAGCCTAGTTCCTTTATTTTTTCTAAATACATGCTTTGACTTCAATTTCAAAACTTTAATAAACAGCAAAAAAGTTAAATACAAGTCAGTTTTTTTATTTTAAAAAGTGTAATCACCCCTGTTTTAAGTAATTAAGACAATCTGCCCACAGAATAAGCCAATTTAGGCTTAAAATTAGGAAAAAAATCTCTACAGTCGTATTTAAAGTGCATAATATCTAATCGTTTTATCTTAAAGGCAGAAATACCATTTTTTTTATTGTCATCTTATTTAATCTGTTCAAATTAAGAGCAAATAAACTTATTTTAAGAAATCTTCATATCATTTAGATCAGTTTTTCCATAGATCACAAACTCAAACCACCAAGGTGATTAAATCAGGGCTTAAAAAGGCAGAGATGTAAAAGTTAATTAAATTTATGATCTGCTGTCCTCTGGTGGCAGCTTTCTGCCCCGAGGCCCAACAATAGAGGCTACAACATGCAGCCAATAAAAGCCAGCTTTCTGGAAACTAAATTATATTAACCGACACATTATAATGTAAGCTTTGGCAGCATCAAAACTTTAGAATAATCGCTGAACTTTTACTAAAACAATCAAAAGATTTTATCTCTGTAAAATGATCAAAAATAGTTTTTTGTTTTTTTTTACAGCTTATTATTAAAATGTATCACTTGGAGTCAATTTTAGACTAGTAGAAAGCCTGTAAAGACACAATGCAATCAGGCCAGCATTTAATCTTAATGGGCCATAGATTTAATTTAAAAAAAATCCAAAGCAATGGAGAAAATCTTATGCAATGAAACCATATTTCTTTGAGTATCAGAGGAAGTTTTTACATTTGTTTCTCATGCTTGGCCAAAGAAATGTCAGCTGTGTGACGGATAAAGGCTGTGGATCATTTTTGCTTTGCTGCATGAATGGAAATTACCTTCATTTTTGGTTGAATCCAAAACTCTTTCCACTACAAATAGATTTAAATTTGGTCAGACCTCCTAGAAAGCTAAATATCACCATGAATAATTCTATCGTTCAAATGTAATACCTGATTTTTTTTAAGATAGCATTGGTGTTTATTTTAAAAATACCTTTTAGCTTCTACTCTGATTAATAGTTTATTGTAATTAATGATTAAAAAAAAAGATTTGGTCTAAATTTGGTCTAAATGTCTAATTTAGAAATCAAGCTTTATTCTGTCCAATCTGACATGTCAATTACATTTTTTTGTTTATTTTATTTCAATGACTCTGAAACATAAAAACTTGACAGATAAAAAGAGACAAGCTGTAGTATAAAGAAAGAAAGATAAAAGATTATCCCCATGTGAGCTTTGAGCATGCTATCTAATTACCTAAAGAGGTTTTCAACTATCATTATCCAATCATAGATCAAAAATTAAGAGATTTATCAGTTTAGATAGACTTAATGAATGGAGGGCAGAGTAAATCTAAGGGAACTCAGCAGATTCCAGTCTCTTGTTGTTATTGGTGCATCTCTATTTGGATCAATGATACAATGAGACCTAGACAAGAACACATAGATGCCACCCGTCCCTTAAAATACAGATTAATCTTTATTTGGCAATTAAACTGTGAAAGATAATATTGTACCTTAAAATGATCTCATGTCTTCCTTATTAAATATCAACCTCTAGTCAAGCACACATACTTCCCATAATCAGGACAAAAATAGTGTTGTAACAAAGATAAACTGTAAGATAAGCTTCATTCCACCTCAAAATGCAGAAAATGGCGTTTCAGACTCTACGTTTCAAAATTTTGTGGGTAAGGATACCCCCCTAGAAATCCTAAGGATGTGATTCATCTAGGTGTACATCCTATGAAATATTCCTAGCTAAAAGCCTGCTGCTGATGGAAGAAACTCACAGATTTGTCACATGGGACAGTTGTAATATTTCTCTTTTATAATATACTTCAAGTCGTAGGGAAGCTGCTGTTCCAACCATTGCAGTTCCGAATTCTACCGAGTAGTGCACAACTTTACATGAGTTAATAAAGTGAATATGATTGGTCGATTATCAAGGGGGCGGGATTGTTCTGGCGGAAGGTTCGAAAGCAACTTTGGTTGTGGCCGGTTGGTCGTAAGCATCTTGCTGACCAGTTAGCAACTTAGTGCTAGTAGGTTCCCAATGGGAAATTCCATTGGGACCAAGTATCACTAAGTTGGTGACTTAGAAACGACACTGTCAAGGAACGCTATGGACAGAGGAAACATGCAAGAGGAGGAGAGTTTTGTGTCGGAGGTCGTGGATGAGTCTCCTCCATCATACATTTTTTCTTTAGAGGAGGAAAGCGGGGACGAAGTGTTGTGAAAGAGGACGCCAGGGCAGCAGAAGCTTGGTTTAGTGTAGAAGGCTTACAGCCGTACATGTTTGAGCCCTTGCCTTAGCCTGATAAACCAGACTAAATGTGAGATTAAATGTGTAATTTAATCTGGCCCCGATGAATGAGACATTGGAACAACCCATTTTTCAAACCATGTCTGTGCCTATTGGCCAACGCTCTGACCAATGAGTGCAACTGACTGTGACGTAGTAAGCGCAACAGAAAGCTGGTGGGGGAGTGTAAACAAACAGCCTGCCGGTAAAACAGTAAATACGTCCTTCTCAAAAATGAATGAGCGTGGAGCCTCTTCCTGCTCACGTTTCAACGAAAACCCCAAGTCTAATCCTTCCAAAACTGATTCCAAAGCTGAGTCAAAAATCGGCATCAGAGCCAGCGGTCCTTCACACACGACTATGCCGAGATAGGGCTGCTGCAGACGGGCTGCGGTTCGCCCTGGCTGCCATTAGCGTCGGAGCTCCGCTGGTTGCCATGGTCCTCTAAACTTCGGAAATAGTTTTTTTAATTACGCATTAAATCGGTAAATGGACCATATAGTGACGCTATGATATTCTCAACTCAAATGATCTTAAAATGTTTTATTGAAAAACAGCAACAGAAAAGAGAACTTTTAACTTTCAATGGAGCTCCATTGAAACCTGCTGGTGCCGCAGTGCATGCTACTGTTGTGCTTTCTCCAGCGTCGTGCAGCTTTGTCTTCACGCCCTCAAAATCCCACCCACTTTGCATCCAGACCTTCATAACACATCTCTGCGTTGTGATTGGCCTGCCAGTTCTAGGGCCTGGGGCATTGATCAAAAATGATTTTGGCCGCTGGTGGGTGGGGCTAGTTTACTAGGCTACCCTTGCCTCGCCTGGGATGAAACTCAATGGGAAAGTAAACAATGATTCTTATTTCAACCGTTGCGTGTATTAGCTGCGACATATGAATCAAGATGCTATGACCCAAAAAATTAGATTGACAGATGACCATTAATATATGATTGCATATATTAATGCCTGGATAAGATAATGGAAAAAAAAAACAGATTTTAAGACAAAATTTTTTTAAATGGAAATTTTATAAATTTTGGGACAATATCGTCTGATAAAGAGTACAATTATATACATGTTTAAGCCAGAGCAATTTTAAATTTAAATATGACTTCCCTACAACTTTCAACAACTGTTGTGAAATCACAGTTGGCTGCAAGCTTCAGTCCTAAGATAAAAACCTTAGCAAAGTGTATAAGAATTAATTGTGACTGGGGTTTTTTTTTCGTCCTGTGCCCCCATGACCCCCCCTCGCCCTGTAGATTTAATCTAGAACCGCCCCTGCACACACGGATAACTAAAATTAATGCAAAAGGGACAAAAAACAGACAAAAAATCACCACTGCTTACTTTTCTCTGTTAGATCAGGAGTCGGCAACCTTGACTTTAGTATCCGAAATGATGCACTGTTGCCCAGTTTGTTTCATCTTTTTTTTATTTGCCTCCCCTTTGTAGGATAAATAGAATAGAAAACCCCTTTATTTTCCCACAAAGGGGGGAATTCTGGTGTTACAGCAGCAAAAGGTTATAGAAGAAAAATGATAACACAGATATAAACCTTAGAAAAGTGTATAAGAATTAATTGTAACTGGGGTTTTTTTGTCCTGTGCCCCCATGACCCCCTCGCCCCGTAGATTTCATCTAGAACCACCCCTGCACACACGAATAATTAAAATTAGGGACAAAACAGACAGAAAATCACCACTGCTTACAGTCAGACAAAAACTGACCACATGCTAAAGTGGCTGCAGAGAGCAGAGGCCATATAAGAAAGCTAAAAACACAACATATGAAGACGGAAAGGCTCATTTATGTCAACTTTCTTCATTTTCTTGGTCTTAATAAGATCAAAGGGGGGGGGGTCAGTTGGGGTCACGTGAGCAGCCAAAGGTCTGAACTGATGCTGAACAATAAAGAAAGAGCAGCTAGCCGTTATTTCAGCTTCTTTATCGAAGCTGGAGGCTAACAGCCGCAGCACAGACCCCCTAACTTTAAAGATGGAGTTGGCTTACTTTTTAAAGTCGGCGCTGAAAAGTCCAAAGGCAGCCCCGGAGCTGGAGGAGGTCGGGGTGGTCTCCTGCCCCGCTTCAACCGCAGCCTCCGCTCCTCCCTGCTGATCGTTGTACAAAGCTGTGGACGACATGACTTCGCTTCTAAAGAGAAAAACTTACTGTTTTAAGAGCTTAAAACTCCTCATTAACCTATCAGGAAAAGCTCGCTTTGAAAGTTTGAGCAGAGCTAAACTTCTACCAGATTCTTCACAACTTTTCTTTTTTCTTTTTACACGCAGAAGCGGAAGTGTGAGTTGGACAAGTTGGTGTCACATGACTGCTTCAGCTGCAGGCCGAGCATAGATGTAGAACAACTAGAAAACGCTTTTGCAAAAGAAATATGTGGGGAATTAATTCAATTAGGTTTCAATTCGGTTTATTTATATAGCGCAAAATCACATTATATGTCATCTCAAGGCACTTTGCAGTTCACCAGATCATACAGTCAAATTGATTTAAAGTTTTCTATCTAAGGAAAGCAATCCCTCACACTAAGCATGCTTGTAGCGACGGTGGAGAGGAAAAACTCCCTTGTAACAGGAAGAAACGTCCAGCAGAACCGGTATCGTAAGCAGAGACTGCAGTTCCTTAGGGGCCCCCGACCTCTTAGGGGCCCCGTCACTGACACCTGATGGCCCCCCAACGCAATTGTGGACTAGGACGCCCCCTTGCTGATGTAATAGTGCAAAAAATTCCTCTTGCACCCACCTGATACTAGGTTACCTAACCGGACCATATTTAAACCCCAACAAATGCCAGATTTCAACATGATGGTGAGCTGTTTAAACACGACACCAATAGCAAAGCAGACAGTGGTACTTTTAATGACTATGTTAATAACTGTGTATACTTCATTAGATGGTTGGTAAAGAATACACTCATATAATATGTTTCAAACCGTGATAAAGATCTTAAAAGAACGATGTATTTGAGTATTTTATTTTTTTTACAATACGACTTTGAATTATGGGTAACCCAGAGCGTAGATTAAAACCATAACCATTACGTATAATGTGTTAGCGACGATGGATATCCAAAAGATGTACTTAAGCGAATTTCAGGAAAGAAAAAGGAAAGAAGAGCTGCTGGAAGAATGGAAAAAAATTCCCAAAATAAACACGTTCTTTCAAAGAACTGAAGAGAGAGAGGTGGACGTTGCTGCAGGGAGTAAAGATTGCGACCAGGAGATGAATGGAGAGAGCGTGGGTAAGGATGTGAAGCTGAAGGTAGCCCGATAAGACAAATTTTACAGCAGAATATACTAAAGTATATCCATGTCTCTATTTATTCACATATATTGTTATTCAATATAACTTTTGACAATATAGTGGTGTCAAAAGAACACACATTTGTTATTTGAGTAGAAGTATGGACACTACAGTTTAAAAACACTCTGGTAAAAGTTGAAGTATCAACTTGATCTCTTTACTCAAGTAAAAGTGAAAAAGTATGTGCTCCAAAAACTACTTAAAGTATAAAAGTATAAAGTAACCTTTAAAAAAAACAGCCAGATGCCACTATATGAATTGAAAGCTCGATTTTTCGACTATTTTGAAAAATTCTTTGAGATAGGGCCAATGATGAGGGAGGTCTTGTTGGTCTCCATCTCCCGATATGCTCTCACCTGTGTCCGACCTTTCAGACATTTCAACATCTTTTTCTGAATCCTACATTGTAGCATGGTATAGACAATTCACGTTTGCAGTTTGAAGAACACCTGCTTGCTTCTGATGATTTCCTTTAGCTAACCAATGAGTGTTTGAGTTCTATGACTCATCCAATTACACTAGGTTTCACTAAATGGATGGCGCCAATGATCTGCATTGGATGGAGAAAATGACGTGAAATAAATATTCATAAAAATGAAACCGAAACCAAGAGTAATGAGTAACATTTGTTTTTAATATGTAAGGAATAAAAAGTACAGATACTTGTGTGAAAATGTAATGAGTAGAAGTCATAAGTAGGAAGAAAAATAAGTAATGGAGTAAAGTATAGATAGCTAAAAAGTGTACTTAAGTACATTAACAAAGTATTTGTACTTCGTTACTTGACAGGTCGGATAAATACAGATCAGTGATATGTGTACAGGAGACGCATATACATGTGACTCTGACATAAGTTAAATTTCCATTACATATATGCAGAGGTGTCAAGTGACAAAGTACAAATACTTCCTTACCGGTACTTTACTTGAGTTGAAATTTTGTCTATCTATACTTTTAGACAACTTTTTACTTCTACTGTTAACAGTTTTTTGCAATCATCTACTTTCTACTCCTTACATTTTATAAATAGATCTATAAGTTTTGTTTAATTTGAGCTGATTTTCGTTATGATCTGTTGGTATTAAAAAAAATAAAATAAAATCCATCAAAATAATTAGTTTCATTCAGACAATTTCTTTGTGGTTGGACAAATGCACTAACTTGTTTTTTTTTTTTTTTGTCATAAACCAAAATACCTTTTCTAGATGATGCAAAGTAAAATTTGACACTGTTGCTGTTACTTATATGGTAGAGTAATAATCAGTATAAGGTTTTAAGCCTTTTTTTCCTGCTTTAATTTTACTTTCATATTTTAAGTAGTTTTAATGTGGTACTTTTACAGTAAGATTCATACTTCCATTTGAGTAATAAACATGAACACTTTGGACACTCTTCTAATATCAAAAATGCAAATTTTCGCAATTGCTCTTTTTCCAATTAATAAAAAAATACAATTAAAATTGTGTGTGAATGTTTGTTCTGGGGATAACTCCTGAAAAAAGCATGGCGGCAGTGGATATAAACACATGAGACAAATCCATCAAAATAATTAGTTTCATTCAGACCATTTCTTTATGGTTGGACAAATGCACCTTGTTTTTTTTGTTTTTTTGCCATAAACCAAAATACATATTCTAGACGATGCAAAGTTAAATTTGACACTGCTGCCATTACTTATGAAACTAAGGAAATTAGTATTTGTACTTCATTCATTGACACCTCTGGTTACCATCTCATTATTTTGAGTAGCTGACAAGTATGGACATATACAAAAACTATGTAGTGACATGTCAAAATTTCTGGTTTTTGATTCAGAAGTTAACGTGATGTAAGGAACTGTCTTATTGCAGAATGAGGTTGTCTCTTTTAAATTTTTATTTATTTTTTAAAAAGTTTTATATGTTTCCATTGGTTGCAATATTACTGCATGTTTATGTATTAATTTATCTCTGTTGCCTTGCAATATTTAAGTTTATAATATATGTTGTCTTCTCTTTTTTATGTAAGAAAGAAATGTGGTGATTCCTACTTGAAAATGTAAATAATTATTTGTTCAATTAAAAAAAAATTAATTATTGTGAGTTACTACTAAGGAAGACGATTAGGGCCATGGAAAGAAAAAAAAAGTTAACTGATTTTTAAATTTTATTTCAGATTAGTATGGGAGAAAAGTCAGAATTCTGACTCTTTTCTCAGAATTCTGACTTTAATCTCAGAATTTTGACTTTTTTATTGTCATTCTGAGATTAAAGTCAGAATTAGGAGATTAAAGTCAGAATTCTGAGATTAGAGTCAGAATTCTGAGATTAAAGTCAGAATTCGGACTTTTTTCCCATACTAAACTGATATAAGATTTAAAAAACAGTTACCTTTTTTTCTTTTTTCCAGTGGCCCTAATCCTCTTCCGTAACTATCTCATGAGATAGAATATAAAAATAATAGGATACTATCTCATTATAATAAGAAAGTATCCAATTATTTTTATCTTTTTTTTTTTTTTTTTTAAACAGTGGCAGAAACGGGCTTCCATATTTTTGGGTCCTTCTGTGCGTTTTGACGTTCCTTTACTTCCGCCCTGGGAGTGACGTGTCTTGTCACGCGCGACCCGCTGGCCAATCCTCGGTGGAAACAGTCAACACTTCGCTTCACCTCCACCTGTCAGCTGTTGCTTCAAAGCGAGTACCCCGGCCGGCGGCTTCCAGGTTTCTCGCTCAAAATCAACCCAAACCGCGGACATATTCGGAGAAGTGAGCGGAAGCAGCGTGAAGCTGTCCGTCCAGCAGAACAATGTCGGATTTCGACAGCAACCCTTTCGCCGACAACCCGTTTCAGGTAACGCAGCCTTGCTAGGTTGGCTGCTGTAGCTTTAGCCGTTGGGTTCATTCAAAATCCATAGCTATTTGGCAACACTTAGACAGAAAAGTCTTATTCTGGCTGAGTTTTATTAAGATATATTAAAATACTAAAATAAAAACCAACTGAATGTATTCAGTCCAGTTTAGTTGTTACTTTATTTTAGCTTCCGTTCACCGTAAATAATGTAAAGCAGGTGTTAGCTCTGTTCAAACTGCGCACTTACTTTTCTACGTTGACCCAGCTGAATGACTCATTTCTAAACTGCATTATATCCTTGTTTATAAACTTTACAAGCCATTACCACGTGAGTGATAAATAGGGAGTAATGAGAGCATAATGGTCCACATTTTTTCCTTCGTTGCAAAATGTCCTCTTTCTTTCTCAGCTACAGACAGCCTTCTGTCTAATGGGGACAGCATGCATTTGATCATGTGCTCTTTGGCCTCTAAACTCCACTCAGTCGTATCTGATGTAGTGATCATGCACACAGGAGGCATCTTTCAAGAACTGAAACCTGAACCTGAATTTATCTAAAACAAATTCGTCACCCTTTAAAAAAAAAGGCCCCAAAGGGTTTATTTATACAATAACCTGGTTTGTATGTCGTGTGACACATTTTTATGTGCAGATGTTTTAAGTGCAGGTGAGCTGATTTAAATATTGGCTCTAATTTTTTAAGTAACTTGAAATTTTACACAAAAACTTCACTTAAGTAAAAGGAAAAAATACAATTGCACCTAAAAGTACATTTAAAAAGGTAATGCATACAATGTAACGCAGGTGTTAGCTTATCTATCTTCACATGTAACTAGTTAGGACCCACTGGTTATAATGTAAATGAGCAAAATGGTTTACCATATTTTGTTAAAATAACTAGTTTTTCTGTGTGTTCACAAAAAAGCTGAAAAGAATGATCAAACATGACCAGTTTGCTTTTATAAAAAGAAAATACAGATATTATTCCTACTGCTTAATAGGGGTGGGTATTGCCAAAGAAGTCATGATGCGATTTCTATCACGATGCATCACCATACTTAATATATTTCGATGCATCGCGATATTTTCACTGAACACGGTTAGAAAAAAGTACAGCCATTACCAGTGGCTGACTTGCTGTGCATGATCTGGATAGTGTCAACAATTGATACAAGCTGAAAGCAACTGAATGCATACATTGCTGTATTTATTGAAATGACTTTTGGCGGTATTTCCATGAAAACAAATACTGGACACACCTATTACTATTACTGGAGCGGTCACACAGGCAAAAAGTGCTTAGGATTTATTAAACTTAAAATAACAAAAATAAGGATAATCAGTTTACATGGCCTCAGTGGTCCTTTAAACCAATGAAATGAAAACATTCAAATGTATGACATTTCCCCTTTTGCAAATTACGTGCATCATATCGATTTTGTTTTTACCTTTTTTTTTTTTCTTTTTTTTTTTAAAGCCAAAATGCATCCAAATATGTGACTTGAAAAGTAGTATCCTGCGGCCAGAAATGCTTGTGACACAAGGCAGCGGGTGTTATCACATCCACACGACATCTACTAGACTGGAAGTTGTATTCCACTTGTTTTTGGCTGATGTGCTTTATTTATTCCTTTTTTTTTATTAAGAATCGATACTTGGCATCCATAATCAATGCAGTAGATCACAAAAATTAGAATTGCATTGCATCGTCATGACGATTATTTTGCACACACCTACTGCTTAATGAATAATGTGAGTAATATGAGTAATATTGGTCATTACAGCTATACGAATTGTCTACGTTTGTTCTTTGCATACTAATACAGCTTAAACACCGTTAGCGTAGCTTTTTTTCTGTGCAGAAGTTTCTCATTTTGCTCTTTATAGAGTATAACAAGCTGGTTAAATATCAGATTCATCTTTTAACTGCTTAACAAACAGCTGTGGTGTTTTGATGAAAGTGTTTGACAACTCTGCTTTAGTCTATACTGCAGTGCCGTCTGGATTTTTACAACTAGAAATATTTAAAATATCTGATTTTTGTCTTTCTAATGAGGGGAAAAGTGTTTATCTGTCTTTCAGCCAGCTGTGCGGCAGTGCTGGTCCTCATTTATTCGTAACAACATTTCAATAAGTGAACCTAAAACCATAAGAATGATGAAATGTTTTCACACGTTTACCTTTATGCCCTTTGCTGGGGACATATTGACCATGTTTCACTTCACGAAATAAAGAATAACAGCAACTGTTTTGTGATTTTCTGATTTGTATACTATTCATTAACAGTAGAAAGTGTACTCTGGTGACATGGTGTTAGCATTCAGAGCAAGGAGTAGTAAATCATTCATGGGTCTTATTTCCATGGTGACCTGAGCGCTGATCCTATGCTCTCCTGCCTCTTTTTGCTACTCTGCTGGCTCACACCACCATGCCCATGGAAGCTCTGGGTCTCCTTTCCTTTCTTGGAGCCATCGTCAATACTTCATGGATTCATATGGTGGCCCAACTGGTAACATATGGGACAAATAAGCCTTCCGGTCCTTAAATGCTTTGTCCTACTTCTAAGAAAGTGGGATAATAACAGAAATTAGGCTCTTGTGTCATTTTTAATATGCAGACATCCGATCTAAACCATCTTCAGATTAATCAAATGGTAGAAACTTGTTAGGAACATTTGCATGGCTGGTTATCCTGCCATAAAGTTAGTGCATCCTTTTCTTCGTTTTTATTTATTTAGTTGTGCTATAGCCCTCGTTGTGATGTTTACATGGTAATCATTCACAAGGAAGACAGAGGTAGGCTTTTACCAGCTCTTCATTTGATGGGCCAATTAATAGTGATGATAATAATAATAATGGTTAAAGAATGCTGTTTATTAGCATATAGTACATGGAGACTGGCATTAAATTTTAAGTGAAACATACACTGAAATATTAATGGCCCCAGGTCTGATGACGACTGGTTTGCATGTGTGTGGCAGCGGAAGAACTGCTCAGAGACATTTCAGAGTGTGAGAGGCTCAGAGAGGACGGGATGAGGCTGGCGCTTCAGGAATAACACAGATTGGATGTTTATTAAACGCCGCCGTTTGAATGAAATTAGTGCAAGGCTAACGGAAACTGATGGTAAGCTCATTAGAAAAGTAAATATTCTAGATGTTTCTTTATCTCTTTTTCTATTTTGATTTAAGTCATTTTAATTTATTTCCTGGCATTAGGAAAAAAGATTTCTACTTATTTCTGCCTGAGGCAGGCGTTAAGGATTTGCTTTGCTTCTGCAAATCAAAGGCTCGATTATTTTTAGCCGCCGTCTTGTGGAAATTATTAGGATTATCTTGTCTTTGCCAGTATTGAATTATAGGCTTGTTATATTCGAATAGAGAGCTCTCTCTAGCCCTTTATGTCAGAGTAATAATGCCGACTTTCACATTATAACAGTGTCTGAAAGTGTAAATCTAATAAACAGGGGTACCATTCTTTGCATTGATTTACAGCTTCAAGCATTTTTTTTTTTGTCTTGTGAATTTAATAAAAGTGTTGCCACATGAAAAAAAATATTTCTTTCTTTTGTTCTTCAGGATCCATCAGTGACACAAGCAAGACAGACCAACACTGCAGGGTTGGAGGAGTACAACCCCTTCACAGATGCCAAACCAGTGAGTGCATGCACAGATATCATTGCATGTACTAATGAATATAAATTGATCCATTTATTTCTATTGTTTACTTGTTACATAAATACTGTGTAAAATAAACTTTATCTGTTTAGGTAAATGCATAGGGGAGAATCTTCGGGGGGAAAAGATCAGGAAACAGAAATTGATCTAAAAAATGAGTTAACTTTTGTAAGAGATTTTATGATTATTATACTAATAAAATTAAAATCTATGACTGACATGTGGCTGCAGAAGTAAACAGCATAAATTCAAAATGAAGGGGTCACATCACGAGGACAGGAAAAAAAGGAACATGTGAGCTATGCTTCTATGCTTTTTCTGATAAGTTTAGAAAAATCTGAATTTTTCTGTAATCATTTTCTTTGAAAATTGATAAATTATCGACTTTGGATATGAAAAAAGGCTTATCCTTCATTAGATGATCATATTCTAACAGCACTTTATAAATTCACGTATTTCTACTTAATACATATATATGTTTTTATGAATTTATTTAGTCTGATTTGCTACTTTCTCACCTTCATTTAGAAAATTTCACTAATCGGTTAATTTTAGTTTTTTATATACTGACTGGATTTATTTATAATTATAATTTATAATGCATTAATATGTTGATTTTGAATCGATCATGTTAATGGTTTCCTGTAGGAATTCATAACGTGTTTAGGTTTTTCGCAGATTAGCGAAACATTTATTTGTGTTTTTTAGACTTTAAATATAGAAAAACCTCAGATTGTGAAAACAGGTTATTTTCCTTGACTCTTATTTACATACTTTCTTTTACTACTGCCGCTTTATCTTATTGAAAAGTCTATCGGTAATTTCTAATTTCGTTAATGTTCTTTATCATCGTACTCAGCAGTACAGTTCGTTTTGCTTCTCATCACAGTCACTAATTAACAGATAAAGAAAGTGTCCTACGTTTTAAAAAAAAACATTAACTTCCTCCTTTTCTTGTTGCCCACGGTGATGAATTTCTGCCTCGTCACCTTACTATCTGAGTTCAACACAGAGCGTAGTGAGCGTATAATCTGACTGACAAACATTAATCGGTTGCTTCCTGTGTAGAATCCTGCCGGCACGGCGCCTAAGACTGCAGGCCCTGCGGCCGGCACGCAGCCGGCCATCATGAAGCCTTCAGAGGAGCCTCCGGCTTACTCACAGCAACAGGGACAGGTATAAGAACAACGGAAAGCTTTTTTTTTTTTTTCGTTCAAGGATTAGAAATTGTAAGAATACCTCCATCATGTCATACTTCTAGCCTCTATCCTTCTATCCTTCTACTGGATTGAATTCATGCTGCTCTCAATTCACTACAAGTTTCTAGTGTCTGTGGGAGCAAAACAGCTCCACAGCCTGACTCAGCCACTTCTCTACACTTAAGAGAATAGAATCCCGAAACCTCTTTGACTTATTTATGCAGTTGTGAGGAAGCTGGTGCTGGTCCGTCTGGAGGAGGTTCTGGTTCCTCAGCTTTGAGTATGTGGCTTGCAGAACCTCAGCTGCCGCTTCAGGTCTATTAGTCTTTTCCCACTCATTGATGTGGTGGAAGACATTGAAAGGTTCTTCTGTGTCATCCAGGTGGAGTTTCCATTGTTCCTTTAACTTCAGACATGTAAACAAGGCTTCCAAATGTTTTCTTTCCTGTTGTGTCTTTTTTCCTTGCCTTTTTAATCTGTTCTCTGAACTCTGAGGAGAGCTCCTTTGATGTTATGAACAATCCAGATATTTAAGGTTTCCTCTAAAAGTGCAACTAATCACCTAATGAGGCCATTGATTGGTAGCAGCAGATGTACCTCACTTCACATCTGATTCACTAATTTGTGCCTTTTGTAATATTTTGGATCGGATACTTCATATATTTTAACTAGATTCCCTAGAAGGCTTTGTTTTTTTATCACCACAATGCTGCTGCTGTTGTTGTTGCTATCAGGATTAATGACGTGTTCATAAAATGAGAATCTAGGGAGTATTTATATTCTAATCTAGTGAAGTTTTAGAAGAAAGAACGCAACAGAACACAGCAGAGCCTAGATAATTATGGAGGGAATTTAGTTCTATTATTATTATTACAATCAAAGAGCATGTTTTTTTTAATGGAAATTTAGAGAAACGTGCAATTCTAGAAATGGAATTAAAAAACAAACATTTTGGAGGTTTTTGAGAGTAATTTTGCTGTTTTCGGAGATGTTTATTCTTTTCTCTCTTTTTTCCCCCACAGATTTTTATGTTTAAATTTTCTATTTTTCAAATGTTTTACCAATACATTTCTTTTTAAATGTTGTTTCACAGATCACGTTTTATTCACTTCAGGCACAATACAAGCTGTTGTCGCCAACCTTAATGCAGACCAATAGAAATGTCTTCTCTACTCACGCTAGAGGAAAGTGAAGAGAATATGATCTCTAAAACTCATTCTGATCAAATAAAAACAATCTGAAATATAAATCTTTAAAGAATATGGAAAAAACTTGAAAGATAAAATATGAAAATTATGTGGAGAAAAAAAGCAAAGTTACTCTAAACTTTTTGATTGAAAATTCTTTTTATTGCTTTTTTCTTTTCAAATTTCTATTCACAAAAGGTATTATTTGCTTGCAACAATAATGGAGCAAAATTCCCTCCATAGTGATGACATTCACATCAGCAGAAAAGCAGCCGTGTATTCCACGACTAAAGAAAAACCACTTTGATGGTGTTGATGGCTAAATTCTGCTTGTGCTTGCAGGAGCCGTCCCGAGCGGCTGCTGAGCTGCTGAGGAGGCAAGAGGAGCTGGAGCGCAAAGCTGCAGAGCTCGACCGACGGGAGAGAGAGATGCAGTCGCTCAGTGCTTCAGGAGGTCAGGATGCAAAGAACACTTTTTATTATCTATACACTGAATTTTGATAGCTGGGAAAAAATGTACAATATATAGTGATATTTAAGGCTGAAACAATCGATCAATCGTAAAATGGAGTCTAGAGACTCTAAGACATGCCTTTAGCTGACAGAGCAAACCACTTAGAGCAGCAATTATACCATAACTGTAAAATGAAAAAAATGTAAACATTTTGCAGTCAAAAGTATAGTGAAGGTTTTTGAGAATTTTTGCACATGCACAACCCTGTCCCTGCTCCAGAGAGGGAACGCTTATTGAATGTATGTGAGAGCGTGCACGACCACATTTCTCCTCATGCACGCTCTGTTTAAAAGTTGCTGTTCTAGTGCACATGACCCATGTATGGAGGCTTTAGTCCTTGACACAGCTGACCCGGGTTCGAATCCTACCCATGGTACTTTGCCACATGTCTCTCACCCTCTCTCATTCCCACTTTCCTGTCAGCCTACTGTCCAGAAAACCAGTGCCGTTAAAAAAAACAACAAAAAAAGTTGCTGTTCTCACAGCTCATACAAGCTTACTGTGTCTACCTGCCCCAATCCCTAAATCCCTCCACCACTTTATAGAGTGGCACTATAGAGTGGACTTTATAGCAAACTCAGCTTAACTGATCATTCAGAGACAGATGATCTCTGCTTTTAGCTCCCCATTGGTTACATAATTCTCCCTCCACTGCGAGGTTCCTGCGCTATCTTTATTAGTCGCCGCTGTCGGATAGCAACAGCCTTTGCCGATAGCAGGTCGCTGTGACAGCAAATCCTATAATGCTTTGCGAGGAGGGCTCTTCACGAAAAACATTCTGGGATATATCTCTGCTTCTTCTGAGGCCTTTCTTTTCTTCTCATACACTTCGTAGACACTTTTTCTCTTACGATCTTCAGCCATTTTCCAAGAACCTCGTTGAGAAAGGTGAGCTTCAATGACTGAAACCGTAGCTCACCAAAGATATACGCGTGAAAGTGCATGCGCAGATAACGATAGCTAAGAGAACGACCAGGTATTACAGCCTTACTTAAACATGTCACCAGAATGATTGTCAATCAGGAGAACCAATTATTTTGATGATCCACCCGGAAATAAAAGATCATCCTCTATACCTTTGGGAGGAAAAAACTTTTTCATCTGCCAATGTGCTCTATACAGAACTTAGTTTCACCTGTTTTAATTTTGTAAAGTCTTCTTTTGCTACCTGATTATTAAAGTGGTCATAGAATGATTCTATAGGGTATTTTGTGCTGGTCCTTAAGGTCTGTGAATAGGGTGTGTAACATTGGTGGTGCTGAAAATGGCATATTTGTTGTTCTATGAGCCCTAATGCAAGCCTGGTTATAAGCCCTAGAATGAAACGACAGGGTTTCTTCCTTTTTTTTTATGCTCATGAATATTTAGATGAGCTGTGCACTGATTGGTTGGGTTACAACGAGCGAAGCTGCTGAGCAAAGACGCATCATAGCAACAAGCACTCACTCACTGAAACATCAAATTGTTGATATAGTAGGGTGACCAGACATCCTCTTTTTCATTCCTACTTTTCATACCTAAAAAAAAAATGTTCGGGAGGATTTTTTAGCTCGTAGTTGAAACAGGGAGCCAGCGAGGGACGGAGCGTCTGACCCTGACCCGGTAACGGTAGCCTGGACAGCGACAACCCAAATCTGGTCACCATAGATATGCTAGCATTGCTATAAACGGCTTAGAGACGGAATCATACTTCCAGTCTGTGGTTGTGATGGCCTTACGGTCGGAACAGTCCCTCGTTTCAGTAAAAGAAGTTTAGCAAATGCTGCTTTGAACTGTCCAAGATTTTGAAAGCTGTCTTCGGTAAAATGCTTAGAACAAATGAACAACTGCATCAGACTTTGCAGGGATCTTCTGATAGACAACAATAATTCATGCCTGTCAAATCTTCGGATTCTTGGGAAGACTGTGAAAATTTTCCCCTTTCTCCGTGTAGCCTGGAACGCTGCATTTCCGCCTGTAGTTCTGGCTCATTTTCAATAGAGAAACTGCCTTCTTTGTATTTCTTGTAGAAGTAAACCCAACTGTAGGCTAAACAACTAAACTGGTTTCTTATAACTCCCTCTATTCATGTTCTAGCCTGTTTTATGGTGGAAGTTTATAATTGTGAGATTTGCATAGAAAGGAGGTGTCAATGAGGTTTGAACTGCTCTGTACGTCCATTTCACCCACTGAGCTATCGTTATTCATATATGACGATGTAAACTCGGTTTTGCATTCTATGTCCCCTTTAAATGATTAATCCAAAAAAGAATAAACAGATTAATCAATTTAATTATTAGTTGCAGCCCTACTGATCGTGATAATAGCGTATCGTGACACACATCGTATCGCAACACTCCAGGCCAATGCTCACCCCTAATATTCAATGCCCATCCTATTAGCGTGTTAAATATGTTATTTAATCAATTAACTTTCGGACTGTCATATATTGTTCTGTGAACACACCCAACTGGCTGTGCTGTTATTTCTTAAATTCAAAGTTAGAGTAACTGAATGTTGATTCTTCCAGGAAGGAAAAACAACTGGCCTCCTCTCCCAGAGAGGTTTCCTGTGGGGCCGTGTTTCTATCACGACATCACCGTGGATATCCCTGTAGACTTTCAGAAGACGGTCAAAATCATGTACTACCTCTGGATGTGTGAGTAGCCCCTCCGTTCCTGGTGTCTTGCCTTCACATCTCTTTTCCACACTGGCTCACATTAAAAACACAGACTGATTGGGCAGCATTAGAAAGCTTACAGCTGTTTTTCAGCGTCCTTTGTTCTGACAGTCAGTGCATTTTACAGCTTCCCTAAATAGGAGAGGACACCTATCTGTAACTGAATCTTTGTATAAATCCAGCTTTTCTGTGAAGGTATCAGATATAGTACAAGAAGGACATTTATAAGACGTTTGAAGAGCTTAACATTTAAAGATTACACCACAGCTTTAAAAATGCCTAGCGATGTCTGTTTAACAAAAAAACAAAGGTAGAACAAGGAGGATTTATAATAAGAGAGGCAGCCAAGAGGCCCTCAGTTAACTTCCATTTTCCCCTAATGACAGCATCATGATGAGGCATAGAGCTGATCGGGTGACTGATGAAAACTAAACTCCTACATAAAATATTTGAGTGTTTTTACAACATGTCCTTTGTCCCTTGGTCAGGTTTTTGACTTCCAATCCATCATAAGACTGAAATAAATTAGATTTAACAGTTATTATTGATAAATGTCTCAGAAATTCCCAATTTCACATGTTTGTATTTAATTTTTTTAATTGAAAAAAAAAAAAACACCCGTCCCCAGGATTCATGTTAATTTTGCCACAAATCATAACTTTTCACCTTTGCTTACTGAAAACCTCATCAGATTTTATGTGACAGGAGAGCTAATGGCAGAGTAGCAGTGTTCGCTCCATGGAAGGAAGGATTGAAACGAGAAAAAAAGTTCTACAAAACCGAGATTAGGTTTATTGGTTCAAACACCTCATAATTCCTTTGAATGTTCAAATAGTGAAAAATCTTTTATAATGTTTATTTTAAGTATATTTTATACTACTTCTAAAACAAAAAAGCATGCTGATTTTAAAAGAAATGCTAAATATAATAACAGTCATTTCCAGAACAGTCTATTCCATTAATAAATAATAATAGATAGATAGATAGATAGATAGATAGATAGATAGATAGATAGATAGATAGATAGATAGATAGATAGATGAATATATGAGGCAGCTTCTGCTGCTCTCTGAAACAGGGAATGCTCAGTGGTGATAATTAAATCCAAATGTCACCTATTGCACTAACAAATGTTGAAACGCATATATACCTGGGGTGAGACTAGCTGTTATGAAGTTGCTCTGAAATAATAAACTCCAGAAACTCAAGAAAAAAAACTGTTCTGACTGAACAATCAATTTTCTCTCACCACCCGTAAGGAAAACTTCACAGTTTGGCCACTGTCAGTTAAAAATTCAAAGTATGTTTGCCAGCTTCACGACCCGCCCCTCCTTAGAACCCCTAAGAAGTTTAGCATAATTGGAAGTCACGTATTTCGGCGTTTCAGCCAATCAGGGCTCTACTTTACTCTGCTTACTTCAATAGACCAAGACTAAAACCTCAACAGGGACTTTAGTGCATATTTAATGCCGCTTAGTGACTAGAAAATTGACATTTTACCATTAAATATAGAAGTGAAGCCTTCCGTATATATATATATATATAAAGATATCAAGATTTATAGATCTAGATGTATAGAAGGTTGAGTTTATAGGCTGGCAAAACAAGGAAAAGGTTAATGGGATGTGAATACTTTTCCTTGGCGCTGTGTTGTCAAATATCTGTGTTTTTTCCAAAAGTACTACATTGATAATAAAAACTGATGGTTATTTGGAGTAAGGAGACAAAAAGTTTTAGGAACAAGATTGGCAGCTGATTACCCCTCCCCCCCTCCACATGACGAACACATGCTGTGATCATGTGTTCGTTCGGCGGGTCAGATGATTTTCTTGAAGGCTGCTGTAGATTCAGTCCTGATTAACGGCTCAGATCCAAAAAGTTGATTGAACCAACTGAGAGGCACAGTCTGTTACCCAGCAGCCTTCTGCTATATTCCACACTGGTATGAGATCCTGGAGTCTCTCCTGAAGTGACGCCTTTATTTGGATTTGTAGAGCAAACGCTACTTAGGAAAATAAAGAAATGCCTTTTCTGTTTCCCGGATCAACTTAGTGTAAAATATTAAACTCTTAAGCATCTGTTTCCTTCAGTGAACTCTTCCACTGCACCTGCCATGATAGATGCAGAGTGGCTAGATGTCCCAGTTTCAGCAAAATGCTTCTTCCCCTGCTTTCAGTTCACGCTGGGACGCTGCTGGCTAACCTGGTCAGCTGTCTAGCCTGGTTCTGTGTGGATATGACCCGAGGGGTGGACTTCGGCCTGTCCATCCTCTGGCTTTTGCTCTTCACGCCGTGTTCCTTCGTCTGCTGGTACCGACCTCTTTACGGCGCTTTCAGGTGAACAGGAGGAAAGGAAAATCTATAGGACGGGGCGGGGAAAGGCCACGCTTCTGTCTTGCTCATATTCATGTCTTTCCTGCAGGAGCGACAGCTCCTTCAGATTCTTCGTCTTCTTCTTTGTGTACATCTGTCAGTTTGGCGTCTACGTTCTCCAGTGCATTGGGATTACTGGTTGGGGCGCAAGGTGAGTGCTTCTATGCTTAAAGAGAGAGGAAAATTTAAAGATGCTGCAACTTTAAAAGAATATTCCAGCTTTAGAAATAAAAATGCAACAGTATGAAAGCACGCTTTTTGTCTAAATAATCATAACCTGCTATTTGATTTATGCAATGTCTTTAAATTCATGTTAAATTGCTTTTAGAAAATAAAAAATTAAAGCGTTTTATTTAAGTTCTGTTATTTTCTTCCATCTAAGCGGTTGGATATCCGCTCTGACTGGCCTGAACAAAAGCATCCCAGTGGGCATCTTGATGATCCTGGTTGCAGCTCTCTTCACCTCCCTGGCTGTTCTGTCCCTAATCATGTTCAAGAAGGTAAAAGCTTTTATTTTTGTTTTAAAGTAACACCTGTGAAAGTCTGGTTTTAACCAGCTCGTCCCGTTCAATCATGACTCAGATCCACGCACTGTACCGCACCACTGGCGCCAGCTTTGAGAAGGCCCAGCAGGAGTTTGCAACAGGTGTCATGTCCAACAAGACGGTCCGAACAGCTGCCGCTACCGCCGCCTCCACAGCTGCACAAGGAGCGTTTAAAGAGCAAGTCTAATCAACATGAGGAGACGAGTCCTCTGGACCCATCAGAGAGCGCAAGCAGCTGTCAGACGGAACTGCAGGGGCTTATGGGAGGGCGTTGATCCACAAAGAGAACAGCCTCAGTGGGAAACCATCACCTGGAGGATCCCTGGGACCTGGCTGTGCCGTGGACTCGGACACCTCCCCCTCTCCGCTGCACTCTAAGCTGGGCTTCCTGTGTGGGTTTGTGTGCATGTGTGTGGCCAAGTTGCTAAATGTTTGTGTGCCTTTTTGAATGTGTGCTGTCACCTGTGTGTCCGACTCCTTCTGAGATCTTTAGGGGGGGTTTTACCCTCCATCAACCACTTTGGGATTCCTTAAACTCTACTCCAAATGACTCGTTTCTAATATTAACAGGTTTGTTTTTGGCTTATAAAAAAGGAAAAATGTCTTCTTGTATTTTCAATCTATGCTAAAATAATAAGGTGCATAATTTAATCCCACTAACCCCTAGTGAAGCTATAATGTATTGCAAAAATATGAATGCTGTGCATTCTAGGTCACGGCCTCCTGTTCTGCTTTTTCTTTTCTCCCTCAGTTTCTACTGCCTTTAAACGGGCCTCACTTGAAATCTTACGCTCCCCGGTTGCAAGGTTGTAATCCAGATTAAGTTAAAGAGAAATCTCATGTTAAAGAATGCATTCAGGAGTAAGGTGTCTGTAGTTGTAGTACAACAATAGTCCACTAGATGGCAGTGTGTGTGTGTTAATCATGATCATTTGTCTTTTTCTTTGGTGAAATATTTAACTTCTGTGTAAATTAATTTAATCTGAGACACTGGGATTAGGATTCACCATAATTAAAATGTTTCAGGTTGTCATTTTCTCACTTAATTTTAGCCTAATGTCAGAATTTTGTTTGGGCCATTCTAACACATTATGTTTTGCTTTTAATGTCAACACTTTGGTTGTGGCTTTAGAGCTAGAGTTTAGTTCTGTCAAAATGTAAATATTTACGCCCTCCATGTATTTAGCTTCATTCTTCTTCCCATCATCCCTCACTAGTTCAAATGGGACTCTTTCTGCTCACTTCACTTGTTCTGTTCTATCATAACTTTAAACATGAATATACCATACAGACTTGGATAAGAAAATCATTAATCCAACATTCTAAAAAATATATATTTTCAAATATCTATTTTTCTATAGATGTCATGAACTCCGAAGTGCTTTCCAAGGCCTGAATGTCTCCTATTGTAGAGCCTGTGTTGTATTATTTAGTCTTAATTCGGTGTCCTGGGTAGATTAATTCCTCCGTGTTTCGTACTGTTCAATCATTTTGCTCCCAAACGTACATTTTTTAAGTTACAAAGCAGCAGGTCATTCATTAAAAAGGAGTATTTCTGCATGGTAAATACATATTTAGCTGTTATTTTTCTGATTTTGATCATGTGATAAAAGTGTGAGGGGTTTTAGGCGTAATGTAGTGTGTTACCATGGCGATTAATTTAGATGCAGAGTGGCTTATTGCGGTCAGCGTGGTTTGGTATGTACACTGAAACTTTATTTATCTAAAGCCATTTCTGACAACTGCAGGGAGAGAACAATAGGAAGGATTGTTTGTATATTTTTGAATGGTTTGGTGTCATTTTAAGATGCACATTGGTTTTACCTTGAGTCATGTGTTAAGTAGTAGTAGTTGGACAAGTTTGATTTTTTTTTTTTGTATATTTATTGTTCTGATGAATAAAATTTGCCACCTTTGTGTGTTCCATTACTTCTTTATGCTTTCATGTCGACTTGTAGTGCCAGCTAAATGCCACAGGGGGTCACTAGTTTTCTACCAATCTATCTTTTTACATATGGCTTTATAATGAAGGGAACCTTTATAAAGCAGCAAACATCTTTCTCCCCTCTGTCTGCATCTCATCTTGTAAATTTACTGAAATCTATGATTCTGTAAAGTTACACTGGACAAAAAACAATTAACTGTTATTTTCCTTAAGGAACATAACATTAAAAAATATATATTTGCTTACTCAAGGTTTCTTTCCTTTTGATGCGTAAGTGTGTTAATAGTATCCAATAATTTATTAAAATGATTTATACATTGCCTGACCTTCCCTATATTTAACATCAGCAAATTTTAATATAACAAAACAAAGAGTGCATTTCTGGATTGGAAAAGAAATGTCTTTTTAAAACATATTTCAGGAAAAAAACATTGGTGATTTTCATATTTCTTTACATGCTCAAATATATGATACACCTAAACTCCAGTGCAATTAGTTATGATTATGATAAATGTAGTTATTCTGTTAAGACCTTGGAGTTTTTTTTTTTTTTTTGAGAATCTTCGTGCACAAACTTCATCTCTAATCCCAAAGAACCCAGTAGGTAGATCAAGGGGAAAATTGGGGAATAAAACGACAACCCTGAAAACATTAGGAATTTAAACCTTTGACACCAAGTCTACCTTATTCATTAATACATTAGTTTTCATAACTCTTAATCAGCATATTTTTTAAAACCTGATTTGTGAATAGAAATACCTAATGTATCACAGGATGGAAACTTAATTGGTTAATTGAAATTATATACATTTAGATATTTTTCTTTTATATCTTTGCTTTAAGTGAAGACTAAATTGGAGGGAAAAAAAAACAATCTATTTCACAATTCAAGCTTTTAAAGCTGCAACAGTGGTGAGATTAAGAAATCTGTGGCCCAGGGGGAGGGCAGTCATGGGGCCCTCTGAAATGGAGAATTTTTATTTTTTTTTATAGCACTAGTGGCTTGTTTTTTGTACATTGGGCTGACAGGAAAGGGGGGTACGAGAGACCTGGAGCAAAGGATCCACAGGTCGGACCTGGGTTGGCCACATCGAGGTCTAAGGCCTCTTTACGTGGGTCGTCCACGCTAACCACCGCGCCACTGAAGCACGCCCTTCTTTTCTCTTTTTGCCACTTTTTTTCTTGTCTTCCTCTTTAGTTTCTTTCTTCATCCATTTTTTTTCACTATTCTTTGCATTTTCTCCCTTTAGTCCATAAAATCTTATTTTCAAGTCTTTTGCCCTGCAGTGATTCATATCACTGATTTAAGAGCCCCCAAAGCCTGAAGGTTTTTCCTGGAAATTCAGCACACACAAAAAAAAAATATAAAAATTAGTTTTTGTTTTTGTGATATATATAAATATCAAACTAATTTCTATATATTAGATCAGGACATCCCAAGTCTGCATACAGTTGCGCTTGAAAGCTTACACACCCTCACATTAAAGAAACGATAAATTCACACCAGTAATTCAAATATCACAAAATGAAAAAAGTAACAAGTTATATTTACTAAATGATAATTTATTAAAAATAAAAATATTGATTTTGAGTTTTTCTTTTCATTGTTCAATTTCAATTTATTTAACTGGCAGTTAATTTTTCTGTCTTTAATGAAAGGGTATGTAAACTTTCAAACAACTATATATGTAAAGCTGTGGCAATATCATGTAGCATAGACATACATGTTAACCAATATTCTCTATTATGTTGTAATAAGATATTCTCAATCTCAAGTGATTGGGAAAATATTACTTATTCTTTTTTGTGTGCATCTTAAACTTTCTAAAACTGTGTATTATAAAAGTATTTCAATAAAAAATACATAGGAAGTATGTATAGTAAATGTGTGTAATATGTTTTAGCATGCCGAAAGTAATTTGGCTGTAAAATCAAATTGTACACTCCAAATCTAAAGGGGAGGTAATATACATTTCCTACACATACATTATATATACTTTTAAAGAATACAGATTGATTAATCTAATTATGTATATGAATTACACAAATACAAACTATGCACTGTGTATTAACCTGTAGTATAGATATATTACATCCATACAGGTTATATAAATCCATATTTCAGCTTTGTGTGTGATCATAACTGTATTACATCTGCACTGTCTTTATATAAACTGGAAAAAAGCTAAATGTTACTGATTTTCAAATCACAACTGTGACATAAAGTTAAGTCACAAGGAACTAAGTCCATCCGTTTAAGTCATTTAATTCTTCAATGTGTGGCCATTATCCTAAAGAGTAAAAACAAGAAAAAAAATCTTCCTATCAAGGTGTGAAAAGAAACAAATGTCAGAGGCTCTGGCTCTTTTCAGTCTCACTCCGCAAAGTTGAAAACCAACCCTGAAGCCACTGGCAGCTAATTAGGACCGACTTTCTGCAAGTGCTCTTTGGGTTGGAGGATTCATCAAGACGATTGTCTGACGAGGAAGCCGTCAGATGCTGTGTTTGGTTCTAGCAACGTCTGCGGGGAAGAAAAGGGGCCACGGGGTCATGCCAGCAGCTTTGCTGCATGCCACATCAACTGAGGAACCTCTGGGCAGAGATATATCCTACTTGTGTGATTGTTTCCAGAAACAGCTGCTCAGGCAGGATGGAAGTGTTGCTGGAAAATGTTAGCAACACAAGAGCATACCAAGTGTTTTGTTTCTGTTTTGGAGAGAGGTTTACTAAGGCTTTCCAACATAGGTAACCTTTGCTATACTTTAAAAAAAAACGTGACTTAAAACTAAATTCCATTGAATTAAGATCTGGACAATGATGCTCCAGGGCAGAGGTCTGATCTCAACCTGATTTAAAACATTTATAAATTACTACATGTTGTCCAACGTCAATGTCTTATTTTACTTACGGTAAAGCCCTCCGGAGCGTCCAGCACCAGGCTACACGGGACACAAATTAGTCAATGAGTTGTTAGCCTGGGTTGCTGCTGCTACTTTTAGACACAGTAGGCAAACCTGTGGCAAGCCGGGCGATGGGAAAGAAGGAGAAGATGATGAGAAAAAGAGAGCAGAGAAAGTTTGGACTGCTGGAAGAACTGTGATGAACTGGTGAAAGAAAAGTGAAATGGTGCTCAAAGATGACACTGAATATTTAGAGAATGTTTGGCTCAGCCTGCTTCTGAAAAGCAGGATTCTCCACCATGAACAGAATCAAAAATAAATAAGGATCCAGGTTCAAAATGAGCACCTTGATATGTGCTTTAGAATGGCTTTATCTAGATCCAAACCAAGGTTTAAAGCCTTGCAGGGCAGCATAAAGCCCACCGCTCTCATTAAGCCAGAAATAAGAAAGAAAAAAACAAACTGTCAGTTCAGGTGTTTTATAAAATATGTGTGTTGTGACTATTTGTGCAAAACTAAAATAAAAAAATAAAAAAAACAATGTCATGGTCTTGGTTCTGTTGTGCTTTACTTTGCTCCATGTTTCCTATTTTTATTGGTATAATTCCTATTTTGTTGTAGTTTCTAGATTTATTTTAGTTCTCAGGTTTTTCTGTTGTTGTCCTCTTTTGCCCTCTTGTGTGTGTTCCTTTCCCCTCGGCTTCCTCGTTGTCTCCTCTCACTCCTGCTCCTTATCAACTCGTTAACCCTGCCTTTGTTTCAGTCAGCTGCATATATTCTCCCTCTGCTGTCACTCTTTGTTGGTTCCTTGTCGTTGCTGGATCTCTATGCTGTTTTCTTCCTACCTCGTCTCTCCCTGGCTCCTCGTGATTATGATTCTGGTTGGGTTTTCGTTATTAGTTGGATTTTTGGTTTCCTGCCTTTGTTTACTGTTTTTCCCCCCATTAAACTGCAAGAAATCTCCTCAGCCTCTCTATCTGGGTCCTTAAACCTCAACCAAACCTTGACACTTAAGACTTAAAGGTGAATTCAACTCAATCAGCCACCTGATGCACCGTGGATTCTGGGTTACGCAGTCCAAAAATATAAAAAAAGGGTAAAAATCCAGTTGTTTGCTTGCTTTTCTCTGATTTCTCCGTAAAGACAAACAGGTAGAGGCTGCACAGGATTCTTCTATTGCTCTCACTCTGATTGATTGACTGGCTGAAAACTGAGAACTGTGACTGAAAACTGGTAAAAAAAAACCATATGACCACCCACGTGCATAATGAGCTACCTAACACCTACCTATTTATACTGTGAAACACCCACATCCCAAGCTAAGTTAATTAACTAATTACCTGAATCCCTAAACAAATCCTATTTTAAATAACAAATCAAAATAAATAATCCAAATTCTAAGATTTATCTGAAAATGGAGAAATGTCTCCTTCAATGGGAATCAGGAAATTGTCTATATACCAAACTGACGGATTTTTGTTCTCTACTTCAAAAAACGCTTTAGTTTTTAGAATGGAAAAATGTTTTATTTTTTATTATTTAAAAATTCAATGTATAACATGGATGCATAAAAACCTAATTTTATTTCAGTGTTAAATTATGTTTAAAGTAACAGATTATAATAAAAAAATGTCTCTGAACCTTTAATGGTTGTTGATTTTTTAATTGGTTACCCCTGGTCTAAGGGATGACTGGCATAGGCTGCTATTAATCTGCACCAAAGACTCCTGCCCAAGTGTCCCAGTGATTACAGACCTTTTCCTTAAGATCAGTTATCATGAAATGTTTTCAGAGCCTCATCCAGGATGCTAGACTTCCCTCAGATCTGGACCTACAAATTTGTCTAAAGAGCTAATGGATATCTATGGCTCTGGCTCGCTGTACCTCACCCAGCATGGCATAGATCCGGTTCTCTGGATGAGGGATTTCCTGGCTCCACCTGCTCCTTAGCATAGCCTCTCCTCAGGGCTTTTACTGACTCTTCTCCTTTTTCACTCTATACCCATTAATCTCTGGACTTGTCAGCAGAGAACCTGAAACTGTGTGTAAGAATGAGGTCAGCAAGCTGGCAGGTGGTTTATCTGAACCCGCTCTGCTGCTGAACGGCAGAAAAACTAAAGAAATGGTGATAAACCACAGAAAACACAAGGGGGATTAATTCCCAATAAGCATCAAGAATCTGTATCAATTAGGTGTCCTTCTTCAAAGTCGTTTGCACCACATAGCGATGACCTCACCTCAACTGCCTACACGTTAGCAGTGGTAAAGTTGGTGCAGGGAGAACTCAACTTCTTCGGGATACCTAAGACTTAATTACATTATATTTAATTAGAAAATAATTAAAATACAGGCTGCTCTGTGGAGCAGTTTGTAGCACTCATGCCTTGCAGCAAGACGGATCCAGGTTTGTGACCCGGAGTGTTTCTGCATGGGTCTTCCCTTGCATGCATGGGTACTCTGGCTTCCTCCCACAATCCAAAAAAATGACTGTTAGGTTAATTGGCTTCTGGTTATGTGTCTTCCGCAACTCTAATGGAATTAGCAGGAGAGGATGGATGGATGGATGGATGGATGGATGGATGGATGGATGGATGGATGGATGGAAGGAAGGAAGGAAGGAAGGAAGGAAGGAAGGAAGGATGGATGGATGGATGGATGGATGGATGGATGGATGGATGGATGGAAGGAAGGAAGGAAGGAAGGAAGGAAGGAAGGAAGGAAGGAAGGAAGGATGGATGGATGGATGGATGGATGGATGGAAAGAAGGAAGGAAGGAAGGATGGATGGATGGATGGATGGATGGATGGATGGATGGATGGATGGAAGGAAGGAAGGAAGGAAGGAAGGATGGATGGATGGATGGTTAGATGGATGGAAGGAAGGAAGGAAGGAAGGAAGGAAGGAAGGAAGGAAGGAAGGAAGGAAGGAAGGAAGGAAGGAAGGAAGGAATTGAAAAATAGCTTAAATCGATCCAAAGGGAAATTCTTTGTTTTTTTACTTTCCAGGAACTTGTTAATGTTATTAGCCTCAGACAGGAATGATATTCTGTAGCAGTCTGTGTTACAGCAGATCTGGAAAAGCCTCTGACTGAAACACGGTTGCTGTTTAACAGTCTTCTGAAGAGCTTTATCATGGTTCTACATCATGTTCTTTTCTTTATGGAAAATTCCTCTTTGTGAAATTATGAACATAATATTCTGGAGAAGTTTTTCCCTTCAGTTTTCCAGTTTTCTTTAAACCTGTTTGCTCTGAGGGTCAGAAAGCGCAGCAGAGAGAGAAACTAACCAGCAGCCATATTTCAGAAAAAATATAGCACTGAATTCCAGATCATTTTGTTGGGTCCTTGTTAGGTCTTGGAGATCTAGTAATTTGCTTTCTCAAGATTTCACATTTCTCATAGAGAAATGGCCGTCTAAAGAGATAGATGGAATTTCCTCCTCCTCTCTCTTCTCCTTGCTCCAGGTCTACATCCTTACTTCCTTCAGGGTGGGAAAAAGACAGCTTGCTATAGTTGCTATGGTTCCGCATTAAAAAAATGTCCTAAAATGAAAAGATTTTGGCAAAATCCTTTCAGCTAATCAGAAGAAGCTATGTAAAAATGCTGGCATTTCATCATATAACATAAAATAAGCACTGCAATTTCATTGTACATATTCTAAGTTTTGCTTCACTGATAAATTATCTCGCTGCAGGACGCCTAAGTAGGTTTGGGAATCGTTTTTCTTTATTTCTTGTGAAGGAGAAGGAATATCAGATATAGAAAACCAAAGTTTTTTTTGTTTTTTTTTTACTTTTACCATAAAAAGGTTAAATTTGTCCATATCACTGACCAATGTTCCATATACATCATAGGGAAGTTTAAGGTATATCTACATTATTACAGTAATATTTTTATTTCTTGAAAAACCTGATTCATACATTTGGACGCATGCAGTAAACAGAAAAATGCATAATCATTATCTAATTATACAAATTAAAACTCTGCAAAATTACATTTTTTTCACATTTTTTAAGAATCATAAATTTTCTACTATTTTATGGTTGACTCTTTACAAACATTTACTAACCGAAGTTTTTTAGTTGCTGAGAACTTCATTCAGATACATAAGAATAAAGACAGAAGAATATAAATACCTACACCTCCGTTTTTTGGGGGTTTTTTTTGTTACATGAAAATAAATTAAACTCTGATGTTTATGATTGCAATATGGATTAAAGAAATATGGACGAGTTCAATCTCCCAGTGTTTACATATTTGAGTACAGAGAGCAGTTTCATCCATTCATGGAAAATTTGAGAAAAGACCTGGCAGCTCCGCTTACTTCATCTCCTCCCTCAATCAACCAGATAAACACAGACGCCTCGTTTCTTTTCCCTTCTCTTTATTAGTTTGGCAGAATCAAATCAGAACAGATACGAGACTATCTGTGACACACGCATCCACACACACACACTCCCTGAAACCAGACAGTACTAACAACAGCAATACTTCATTTACTTGTGTCCTAGTCGTTTAGTCCGAGTCTTTAGTGGAGGGATTCCAGGCTGCCCGCTCCACGAGGACAGCGTCCTCCGACTGTCCTCCTGCAGTCCCACTCCATCCTTCCTACCAATACATTTCAGCGGTCTACAAACACATCATAGTACATTCTGAAAGCTCTAAAGGACATCCACTCTGACCTAAAGGCTGCTTATTCTGACTGAGTAGTGGTTCCCTTCATGAGTTATTACTCATATATGGCACACAGTTAAAAAAATCCAGGTTTACTAGTCATGATCTGGTGACCAAACCACCAGGATATACACCTTTTTTTCTTTTTTTTTTCACGAGTGGCTTAACTGATGTCAATGAGCCAGCAAAGGTAAAGCTGACCATCATTCTGCAATCATAACTATGTACAAAATACATATAATCACATTTATTTACAGAACATGTGGCGACAGGCAGAGCCGCTCATGGCACCCACATGCATAACATGAATACAATAACAAACACAGCACCTCTAGATGTCATAGAGACAAAGACGGCACAGAGCGGAGGAAGAAAAAAAATAAAAGTTGGCACTTTTACATTTCTCCCACATCAGCACGAGACGGAGACAAAATAAGAGTCGGTTTTAGTGGTAAACAATGCCGCGGCTTCTCCCCCGCAGGCCGACCTTGTGAGCAGGGCTGGATCTTTATCTGGCATGCCTTGGCTCCTCATCAGATGCGGTCGGCGCCTCACAGGAGGCAGATCAGACTCTTTCCCTCCTCAATCTCCTCCTGGACCTTGTCGCTGGACGTGGCGATCTCGGCCTGGGCCGAGAACACGGCGCAGATGAATGTGAGCACTGTGCCGCCCATGGCCGTGTAGAAGGCCCAGCCCATGGAGCAGAGCCCGGCCCGATACGGCGCGGCGTCCAGACCGCAGTACACCTGGACCTTGTCGGAACCCCAGCCAGCAGGGTACAACATCAGACCCAGAATCAGGAACAGACCTGTGAGGAGACAAGCAGGTCAATGGTTATTGATGGCTGGTAATGAAATACAGACCAAACAGCAGCACTGTTGCCATGGCACAAGAAAAATACGACAATGTATGATGTCAACCTGAGTTTCTGTCATCTTTAGTTTTACAAGATGGAGATGAAAATCCAAGTATGATTTAGAGCTCAGATATCCAGATGTGTGGTTTAGTCATCCGGCAGTAAAGTGAACGTGAGAACCCTTGACGGAGCATTTTATGTAACAGTACACAAAGCTTTTTTTGGGACCTGCTGGTCCAAAAAAAGGTCCAAAAATACCTAAGGCCAAGTTTCCCTGCCAGGTTTGGAGTTCAGGTACGCATTTTTGCAAGTTGTAGTAATGGAAAGCAATACATCCAGGTGATAATATTCAATACAAAAGATGCTAGGGTCAGGGCTTTTTCACAAACGCTGGAAAATAAATGTTTTTTTACAATTCAAGTGTTTATACATGTGGTCTTGTTATATTTACTTGTTCTTCTGTCTGTTTGGTTGGCTGATATATTCAAAGTATCAGCAAATGAGCCAAGGAAAGGAAAAAAGACAGATTGTGTTTATCAGCTAGTTTTTAGTTTTCTGTTTGCTTTGGATGAAAATAACCAGTGAGTTGCTTCCAAATATTGATCAGAATCAGAATCCTCTTCATTGGCAGAGTTTTTATTCACACACAAAAAAAAAAAAAAAAACAGGTGACAAAGTTGAGAAATATCCAATCTTACTACATTCAAACAGGTATGTACTAGATAAAAAAAAACATTGCTTTTTGGAAAGGTGTAGAAACATTTCACTGATCTGACATGAAACTCATTTTTTTGTCAACGGAAATAAGAAAACTTGTAATGCAGTGTTTCATGTTGTGTCATCTGGACAAATTCAGGTGCAGAATTACCCTGCAAGATGTGCTCTAGAAAGTCCTTTATGGACCAATGTTGACGCTGTTAGGATAATTATTATTGATGATGTTTGAGTTTATTACACCTTAATATTAGCTGCCTGTTGCGTGTCAGAACTGATGTTTTCCCCAGTAGTTTATCTAATTAGGACAGTTCCTCGGTCCCGCTATATACAGTTATAATCTTCATTTAGTACGTGGCAAATATTTGGGAATGGAATGAGAGCGGTGTCCTTCAGCTAAGAACAAAGTGTAATATTTTGATAAGGCTGGAGCCATGGATGTTTCCTCATCTGCAAATGTATATGATGTAAAATGTGATGATGTGGCAGACTGGAGATGTATAAAATGCTTAGTTAACCGTTTGTCGAGGCTCCTTCCTGAGAAGTGAGTTGATAAGAAGCTGCCTTCTGAAACCCTAAGCAACTTCTCTGATCTGAGTAAGATTACAGTTTCTATCAAAATCTGTAGTCAAGTCTAGGGATGGGAATTGAAAACCGGTTCCTATTCAGAACTGGTTCTGTGTTTTCCAATTCTATGGCACGGTTTGGCAGCTCGCTAAACAATTCTCTTAACGATTCCAGGCAGCACCAAAGCCGCTCTGTGCAGAAGGACTTACGTCACGTTTTTTTACGCAAGTTACGCACACGACATACAGTAAGCATGTACGACGTGACCAGGCGTAAGTCTAGAAAAGCAAAACAAAAGCGTCAAACCGATCGAAAGATTGGCTTCATTTTTAGGAAGAGAAAGATGGTGACAAGGCGCTTTGCAATCTTTGCAAAGTTGTAATAACATCCGCAGGGAAATACATCCAACATGCAGAAACACCTGCGCACACAACATGGCATTCATTTTAACGAATGGCGTGTTTTTGATGCTTTTGGACAGAAGCTAAAGTTACGACCAGCATGGAAGGCACCTCTGCTGGTAAGTAGCTAGTTTTATATCACTGGCTGTGCTTAATGTGGTTCCTAGTAAATCAGATGCCATTTCTGGAAATAAACCAATTTCCTACCTCTCTTTGGGGTTATTAAGGGAGTGGGGCTTTCTCTTTAATTAGAACTACTGGTAGCTTGAATTTTTACATGATTCTAGCAATTGCAATGGTTTTAACCAAACACCCTACGAAGTTGCTCCGCAGATCAGTGAGCGAGAGAAAGGTGACGCTCTTTTATTTAAATCAAGGGGAGATGAGTTTATTTCCTGAAATTGTACAGTAATGCTTTTTCATTAAACGGATGCCTTCTCCATTAGATTTAGATGACTGTGACGTGATGGGTAGCATGGCTGGCTCAGAGGCTGGCAGCTCCCGTTCACTACCTTCAGAAATAGAATGGCCCAGGCGAAGATAGACGAATATCACCGTGAACTTACCAAGTTCATTGTTTCACAGAATCGATAAGAGAATCAATAAGGAATCGAATCGCTTCACAGAATCGATAAGGGAATCGGAATTGTGAAAATCCTATTAATTCCCAGCTCTAGTCAAGTCTCATGGTTATTTAATACATAGAAGTTATGAAGTGTTATTTAGAGAGTTTGTCTCGACTGATCTCTTTTGAGGAAAACAAACTGGAGAGCTTCAAGGTGTAGACAAAGAGCTTTCCTTAAAAAAAGTCATGCATCAAAGATTGTCTTGGAAGAAAGTCAAGGACAGATTGGCCTGTTTTTCTGTGTTGTCTTTGCACAAGATATGGATCTCACCCAAACCATTTAGCCTGTTTTCTAAATTACAGACTACCTAGTGCAGACATGGCTTTAAAATGTGAAGACCCTATAAGCTTGACTAGCAAATGAAAAATGTATTATCTAGATATTTGCAGATGGTCAACGATGAAAGGAAGGTTGAATGATTCCTGATTTTTCTCTTTGCATTTTGTTTTTGTTTTGATTACTTCAGAAATAAGAGTGCAATCAGATTTCTTTGTGTTTGCAACTGTGCTCATTAAAAAAAAAAAAATAGGGATGCACGATATAATCGGCCCCCTATCGGTATCGGCCTGTATCGGCCTTAAAACTGAATATCGGACATCGGCCACCCCACCGATATTTAACCCGATATTTGATCAGCTTCTGAGTTTCTAAAGTCTAAAAAAAAAATACTACTTCTTCTTCTCCCTCAAAAACTTTTTTTTTACAGACTTAAAAACTTCTAAAGACGAGGGAAAACATATTGATACATTAAAATATCACAATATCTTCATATAATGATATATTGCCATTTAAAAACACCATATCAATCTCTTTTACTAATTAAATATTGCTATATATGGATCTATTTTACTAACAAAATCTCACAAGAATTTCCAAAATATCACGAGTTTGTAACAGAACGATGAAATTTCAAAAGATTTTGAAAGTAAAATAGATCGATACCGTGTTTTTAAAAATCAATTTGATATCAGCATATGAAAATATATTTGAGTATATTATTTTTGTCAGAAATGGATAACAAAACTGCTATTTTCAATGACTACTTATTTTTCTCCAGCTTTAACATCAGTATCGATATCGGTTATCGGCTACATGAGTTTTAAAATATTGGCATATCGGATATCGGCCAAAATCCCAATATCGTGCATCCCTAAAAAAAAAATGAAAAAAACATAGCTAAGACCAAATCAGACCTTTTTTATTAGCTAGCCACTGTTTGCAACGCAGTACAGGCAGCAGATTCTGGACGTTTGAAAAGTGGCAGTTTGAAAGAACCATTGTTTAAGAGTTAAACCTATTTCTCTTTTATTACATGTGTTACATTATCCTTGTGATGGCCATTAGCAAAGTACCGTAAATCCTCTAATATTGGCCTGTATTCCATTAGCGGCCTGGTCTCAGCCTGTCGGTGGAGGTAAATAATGGCCGGACTCGTATACAGGCCGGGGCTATAATTAGAACCAACGATGTTCCTGGGCAGTCCTCAACAACTTGTAATAGTAACATACAAGTAACACCGGGGGGCAATGTTTGCTAACGAATCCAAGCCATTAGCATGGGAAGTCCCATCCTTACACAGAGATCGTAGCGGCCTTTCATTATCGTTCTGATCTGAAAGACAAATGTGATTACCGGTAGGTCTGGTGGCAATCAGGCAACGTTAAAATGACAGAATTTCGTTGTTCTGAATTTCCCTTGAAATATATGATACTGGTAGCCTACTTCCACTTAGCCTGCCTCAAATAAAATTTCACTGCGATAGGCAGAACAGATTCCATAATTTTTTTTAAAAACTTTGTTTCGCAAGTCAGTTTGGCCAAGATTCCATTCTGTGTCTTTTTTTTTTTTTTTTTTTTGCATTGCCGTGCAGAAAAATTGCAGCTGCCGGAAGATGTCTGAATAATGCTCTGTATACTGGTATGGTAACTGTACTTTTTCAATAAATGAACCCAGTATTTTATAGGTTCAAGGAGACGCAAAATCTCGTTTTTATTCATTCCACTGGTAGTCTGTTTTGATCAGAAATAGAGGCCTGCCTCTAATTCTGGCCTCCTTCCAGTAATGGCCTGGACCAAGATGTACCTGAGTTAAATAAAGGCCCCCTATATTAGAGGACTTAGGGTAAATGACTTTCTCTCTACATGTCCAACAATACATAAAGTCCTATTATCTACAGGGATTACAAATGGCCCCTGCTCTAAGAGACTGCAGACACATTTTGGTGAAAAATAAAACATTTCCTGAAGAAGTCCCATCATGATAACTAAAAAAGTCGCAACAAGCAAGAATGATTTCCTGATTTCCTTCCAAAACTGCAACAGAACATAATAAAAGCAAAACTTTTGGGTGTTACAGGAAAGAGCGGCCCACGCTTGAATCTTCACATGCAATCCCGTCAAAGGAAAGAGGAGAGCAACAGGAAAAGGTAGCGGACCCTACCGCCTGGTGTCCAAGGGGTCACTTCCTGCGTTACCGTGACTGACTTTTGTTGTTGTTTTGAACAGATTCTGCCTTAGCGCCTCGACACATTACAGATGCATGTATGGATTTATTGTCAGGATGTTTCTGTCTTTTCCCTGATGGGTCAGCTGGCCAGACAAGGAGCTTGCCACCAATCAGAACTCTTTAATAGTAATGCTATTACAGAGACGAAAAGAGCCTTACAGGAAATGAGGATTTCAGCTGTAATATTTTCACCCACTCTTTTCATACCAAGACTTACTTTGTTTCTTGAAAACAAGGAGGTAAAGCACTCTCTCCTAATCTCTCATCCTCTATCCTCACTTCCTTTCTTTCTCTGCTCTTAAAGCACCAAATATCATATTAAACAAGGAAATGAAAACTAGGTCATAAATTCTTTCCACATGTTTCTGCACTGCCCCGACGTCCAGGCCAGGCCTGGTGATGGATTGAAGGCATGGTTTTAATTCCCATCCCCACGCCTCCAACGATACCGCCCCCGAACAAACCCCTCTGCTCTGGCTGTTGTCTGCGTTACTTCCAGGCTGCCCATGATCAGCCATCAGTCCATCTCTGATAGCAGCATGTCTGTCCTCCTCTAATCTTTTAGTTCAGGGACCAAATCGGAAGCAGTATTTATTTTATTTTTTTTTGTGAGAGAAGAAGGAGTGAAGGACAGAGAAAAAAAAAAGAGAAATACTGGAAATAGCAGGAAGGGCTCTTATGACTTTATTGTTATAGTCCAGTGTGCAGATGATTTCTTGGCACGGTTGATATTTTATATTATGAGACTACTTTATTTCGGTTGGTTAATACGAGATGCAAAATTATTCTTTCTAAATTTTTCGAGACTTCAAATTAGCGAAGAAAACCAGAAAGCAAATGTGTTTATATTATAAACTAGTATATGTATTGTTAGGTAATATTTACTTTTTTTTATTAAACTTTGCATCTGCTTCCTAAAAATAAACTCAGTCAGTAAAGGTATTATTTACTTATTATTTATTATTAACAATAGACGTTTCTCCTTGGCTCTACCTTTGCCACACTGTTGCTCTACCTTTCTTATACCTCATCCAAAATACACATCCTGAGCTATTTTCTGGATTTTTGCTGCTATAGGCTTCGACTGCTGGAGGACATAGGGTTACCTTATTATCATTCTGCATCATTCTCTCTATAGTCTTTCATTCTAGAAGAATTGCTAGTTCAACTCTAACTTTATGTTTTCTCTGCCATCAACACCTTTGTTTATAGATGTTGGAGCTTGGTCTGTTTTTCAGTGTAGTCCTGTTTCTCTGACTGCAGTAAACCTTATTTGATTGAAATAAATAGGAAGCTATCTAATTTTTGCAAATGTTTTAAAATATATTAATAACAACAGTGTTCTCCGACTAATAATGTTATTCAGTGTGACACCAGACTACCCTTTGCTTGGAGTAACTCCAAGGCAGCATGGCCTAGTTTTTGAAAAGTTCAGCTGGTACCTTTTCCTATTTGATTGATTTGATCTGGCATTCATTGACTGTGTGTAAGGCTTAACTTTTATCAAGTGATTGATAAATATAAAAAAAAAAGGAGGACAGGATTGTAAATGGAAAAGACAACACAACACCTGCAGCTGTAAACAGCAAATTTTTACAAGAAACGACACAGAACATTTAAATTCTGTCAGGATGCCCTTTGCTACACTGCCTATTCCTCCAGCTCAGACACTCAGCATAAAGCTGCACTATAGCAGCATTAAAACCAATATACATGTAGATGTTTTTGAAGGTTAAATTTTAAACGATAAAGCTGCATGTCAAAGTGTAACCCTAAGGAAAGAAAATTAATTACATTTACATTAGCAGTCATTCAAAATGACAGCAAAATCCCCTCTAACTTCCAGCCACTGGCCTTCTCCTGGGCGTGCATTTTCATTAATCTGACTCCTCCCTTTCCCTGAATTACAGGGTCTGACCAGGAGATGACGCTTCTCTTTAGATCTTAATGTCCATACTTCATGACAGAAAGAATATTTTAGTACAAAGTAGGGGTGGAACGGTTCACAAAATCCACGGTTCGGTTCGGTTCACGGTTTCGTGGTCACGGTTTTCGGTTCGGTATATGTTTATTGTTACACCGAAAAATAAAAAAATTAATAAAAATTAATGAAAAAATAAATTCAATGAAATTAATGAAAAAATCAAAAAAAAAAATAATGAATTGTAATTATTTTTAATGATCCGCGGAAACCATGGATCATTTCCGTATGTTTTGCTGCTTTGAATTTAATCATCTCGCTCATGCTCTCTACCATCTCCAAGGGAGAGAGAGGGGAGCGGACGAAGCCACAGTGGAGGCTGTAGGCTTTGCTTTGAGCAGGTGGTCTGGAGCGCAGCGGGGGTTGCTGACGGAGTATGAGGGATTTCGGGGTTAGCATGACATGTTGGTCATGTTGCTGTTAGCGTAAACAAAACGTGTTGCACAATGCTTGCACGCTGTTGCACTTTTATCCACAACTTTCTTTCCGCCGTCATCGTAGGTCACTCTAAATGCAAAGCGGTCCCATACAGCAGACCTATAAAGTGCTGCTGGAGCGTCTTCCAACTCCTGTTCTTTCCCACTCGCCATTTGACACAATTCTCCACAACAACTGATTTTTTTCCCTGCTACACCCGGCTAAGCTGCTTCGCTTCTTCTTCTTCTTGTTTACTACTGGTAGTTGGCTTTGGTCGCAGTACCGCCACCTTCTGCTCGGGTGTGTAAACGCTTCGCCTATGAGAAAATGGAGCAGCGCATGAACCGAACGAAACACAAGTGAACTGAGCCGAGACAGTCGAACCGAACATTTCGGACGGTTTTCATAAACCGTTCCATCCCTAGTACAAAGATTGATGTTTAAAAAGGAATTGTAGAGGACCAGCCAAGGGCCCATCAAGGAAAGTGGGGACATTTTGAATGGCTACTACTGAATATTGAAAAGATTGAAAGAACCTTTGGCTATCCAATTATTAATCAATTAATCGAAAAAATAATCAACATTACTCGATTTGAAAAATAATCATTAGTTGCAGCCGTTGGTTGATCTTTCTATACTGTTCACACAAAGTTAGATGTTAAAAAAATAATTTTCAATGAAAAGCTGATACTATTTCATCCAGATAGAACTCTTTTAGGCCAGCTAATTTATAACATGTAAACTTTTATGATTGTTCTGCTAAACAGAATCAATAGGAACTGGAATCAAAACAAGGAATTCAAATGACTACCTAGATAAAGCTTCCTCTAAGGAAATCAAAGCAAATAGCATGCAGTAATCATGCAGCATTATGGTGCTCCAAGCTTTCCTTAAGATGAATGTAATAATAACTTCCTTATCTAACCCGGCCGGGCCTAGTTTTATCATCACTGTGGAACAGCCACACCTGTGGTGTAAACAAATATATCCAGGAAGGCTGTAAAAGGCTCAACGCTCCCGTTTTCCTAGTCAGAGATGATGTGTCTGCTTTTTCTGCGTTAGGTGGAATTTGCTCTGACAGTGACAGTAATTCAATAAAATAGCTTAAATTCCAGTCAGAAGGTGTTTCGTTCCCTTTGCTTTCAGTCTGTAGCCAAAGCTGTAATAGTTTCTATGACTCCAGCCTGGAGGAAACTTTATGGTGGCTAATAAAGGCACACGGCAGCAAACACACAGGAATCAGACACAGTTTTACAGCTGAGTTTGTTTGGCGTCGAGGTCTGTAATCCTTTTCCTGCTTGACTCAAGTCTGCAAGGCAGGCGTTTCAGTAAACTTTGAAATAAATTCCCTTATAGGTAGTCTAACTGCTTTATAACAAGCCTTCAGGGGGCCTTAAAAAGCGCTCCGACAGGATGCAAAGTTTAGCTAACTGACCCTCAGCAGAGGTCTGCTCAACTCATTCAATTACGCCCAAGTCTTAAAAGCACACAAGCTTAAACCATCACTGTTAGCAGGATTCGAAACGAGGCGGAAACCGGGACACGTGTCACAGGGTTCTGGGGGACATGGGGGTAATGTGGAGATGGGGTTAATGGGATTGGGAGTCACTCCAGTGCAATGACGCGACCATCTCTGGCAGCTGCATCGCAATCTTCTCATCTGAGGTTAATCGCTTTCCCAAACATCTGCCGTCTGGTTCCAGTTTTCTCATTACCCTGGTGACGGTACACTTTCTGGAAATAATCATTAACCCCAAAAATAAATCAGCATGTTAGTCACTTTGGCAGATATTAGTTGGAGTGATATCACCCAACAGCATCTTGGGAACCAGACAGTTAAGTTAAAAACAATTAAACTCACTAATTGATAATTGATAATGGAGGTAGAACAAATCAAAAGAAACATCTCCCAGTGACACGACAGGCTGGCTCCAGATTCTCCCTCCAAATGAAATGAGTTTAGAGTTCAGCTGTAGGGATGCAGAGGAAACTGGGCCGCCTCCTCTGATGTTTGAAGCGCCTCCAGGCTCGCTTCCACTTCCACATCCTCATCCTCTCAACAATAGGACTCAACAATTATCTCTCTTTTTTGGACAAATCTGCAGAGAGGGTTTCTCTGTGATGTAACACGCTCTAACAGCTGTGGGTCTGGTGTTATCTACCCTGTTTTAACTTCTGAACCAGCAGAGGTTTCCAAAAGTCCTTCCCCTGAAAAACCACCTGCAAACATTTAATGTAGCAGCGGTACTTTAGTTCATTTAATTCCTAGTCACGATGGCCAGTGATATAAACCGGATCAACCAGTGAGGAGCACTTTAGTCTTCAATGAATTTGTAATTGAAAACTTGGTGAGAAGCAGTAAAGTAAACAAAGTTAAAAGTTAAAACCAAGGACAGAGAAATTTAAAACATTTAATGACCATTTGGAGGACATGAAATAAGTTCTGGTGCAACTCATTAACCCTAATCTATGCATTGATTTATCTGTTCCAAATTTTATATCTATAAATATATATATAAACCTTTCCACTTGAGGAGTTCTGGATAGAGTATATTGACCGGCAAAATGTAAAATGTTCATACTTTTTTTTACAATTTTGGTATAATCACTGATCTAAATGGGTCGCTCTGTCACCTAAAAACACGTTTTAGAATCTCTACACTCCAGTTAACGATTAATCGATTACTAAATTAGTTGACGATTACTTCAATAATCTAAATAGTTTTCTTTTATATGAAGGGGAGGCTTTGGGTCATACAAGTAAACAATTAGGCTCTTCAACAGGACAAAGATCCAAAGTACAACCAAACTGACAAATCGATTCGATTCAATTCATTTTATTTCTATAGCGCCAGTTAACAACACGTCATCTGAAGGCACTTTACTGTTCACTAGATCATACAGTCAAATTGGTTCAAAGTTTTCTATCTAAGGAAAACCAGTTGATTGCATCGACTCATTGACTTGAATGCAATCCCTCACTTTAAGCATGCATGTAGCGTCAGTGGAGAGGAAAAACTTTCTTTTACCAGGAAGAAACCTGCAGCAGAACCACGCTCAGTGTGAGCGGCCATCTGCTGAGGCCGACTGGGGTTCAAGGAGACGGAAGCAGAGATACAGAAAAAGAGATACAAATCAGGCTCCTTGACTCGCCTTTCCAAAAAACACCTACTATAACTCTATCAAACGTGTCAGCAATGCTTAAAAGCCAGGGCCAACAAACCACATTTAATGAGCTCTAACAATTCAATCAAGAAGAAAAGCCAAATATCCAGCCTGGGTTATTATAAAATGATTTTATTGCAGCACAAAGCATGTGATTGAAGAGCAACTCTCATTGCGACTCATGAATGTATCTGAGCCTGCGTTTGATCAGAGAAAATCTACACTGAAAAAAATAATGCAACCGCATTTGGCATTTACTAAATAATTAGTTACTTTAACACAATTGTTTTATGTACTACCCTGCTAACATGAAACAATTGTGTTAAAGTAACTAAATATCATTAAGATGCATTATTTTTTCAGTGTATAAAAGTTTCCAGCCTATCCACCCAGGTTTTTCTTCCACATTTATCCATTTATTAAATGTTAGCATTCAAGGCTGAAATGAATCATCCAAAGGCATGATTACTGTTTGGTTTAAATGTCACTTTTTTATATGTAACTGTTTGCAAAACATAATAATTAGAACACCTCTTGAATTTTTCCAGCCTTCTTTACATTACCGCCACAAACTCCAGTATATTTGACTGGGATTTCATGTCCTAGACCAACACAAAGTTATGCAGAATTGTCATGTGAAAAACATTTTTAAATAAATGCATGACTAACAATATATTCTGTTACAATTGGAAGACATGTCTGGCATTTTAAGGAAAAAAACAAACATTAGGAGTCTAAGTTATAGCTTGCAAAATGCCTTGTGGAGAAACAGAATACCAGAGGTGGAAAGTAACGAAATACATTTACTCAAGTTACTTTATTGAGTAGGTTTTTTGTGTATCTTGTATTTTTCAAGTAGTTTTTAAAATCGGTAATTTAAATTTTACTTGATTACATTTTGAGTGAAGTATTGTATTTCGTTACATTACAAATCCCATCAGTTACTGAGTAAAAAAAAACTTTGGAAAACAGAAAGGAAGACAAAAAATCGGGCCTGAAAGCACTACAGTGAGTGACGTGATCAGCATGTAGATCTAGGCTACCAGGCGCCAAGTCTTTCTGTAGGAGATTGGGAACGAGATGGAGGTGGATCAGGAGAGCGACGACGGTTCAGAGAACGTTTCACTAGAAATGCTAGCTGAAACATCGAATTCTGCTGCCCAAAACGACGAAAATCTTTGGCCACATTTGAAAGACTGCTTTTTATTTAAATTCAAGAGGGCCAACAGTATCATCATGCAATTCTAGATGTGTCTGCCAAAGGTGACTGAACTGGCAGCATTCAATAACTCCACATCTAATCTATTTTCACTACATGGGAGAGATCCCCTGCCTGGTTCAACAGTTTTTTTTAAAAATGTAACTAAGTAACTTTTACTTAAAATACATTTTAAATTAGCTACCTATTACTTTTACTTGAGTAATTTTTCTGATGGGTAATTTTACTTGTACTTGAGTAATATTTCATCCAAGTATTGGTACTTTTACTTGAGTATGATATTTTAATACTTTTTCCACCTCTGCAGAATACTAGCAATAAGGTACTCAGGTGAGGTTACATAATAATCCTTTTAACTTGTACGTATAAGTGGCTTAATTCCAAGCACATCTGTTAGTATGGTCTAGTCAAAGTCCAGTCCTAATTTAACTTAAGACTTTGAAGCAACACTTAACATACATAAGTTGTGAATAAGTTTAATGAGCACAAATTAAAATGACACTTTAGGTCCAAACTTCTCCAACATGAAGCTATTTTAAGCTCACTTTTAAACAACTATTTGTCCTGGACCATTTGAATGGGTTTCAGTGGCTTCTGAGGGTTTGGTTTAAAGCACTTTAGCATGTACTTCATCACCCGCCCAGCTTTTCTGTTTGGCCCTTCACCAGATAAACAACAGCGGGGGAGGACGGCCATAATCACCAGGGGGGTTGGGAGCGACAGTCTGTGAAGAGAGAGAATGCTCCTTAAGCATGACCTCAAGGCCTCCTCCTCTCCATAATTCACCCCATTGCGTCAAAGCGGCCCAAGATCTTCCCTCAGACACAAGACGTACACCGCTCACACATAAAGGCAGATACGCATGCGTATGTCTGGAAGGGCTCCAGCTGACTGGGTAAATATTTGGGCGGCAGTTGCTTCAGGTGGCGACAGAGCCGCTGCCTCATCTTCTTTCATCTTTCTGCTGGGGACAAAAGGCTCCAGTGGAATAAAACACATAATTCCAGCAGTGGGAGTCATGGTGCCAGTAATGAAGCGTTTATTTTGGAGCGGAGTTTCTCATTTACCTTGATGAACGCTGGAGGCCACAGGAATGAGCAGAAACAATACAGCTCAGGAACTCTGTTTATATCCGAGCACAAAGGGGTGCAAGTCAAACCAAACAGAGGTAAAAAAAAAAAAAAAAAAGCATTGATCCTGCATATTGCTTTGAAGAAGTCTTCATATAATTTAAGCTTTTCACATTTTGTCATACAGCGCTACAACCTTAAACTTTGATGTAGGGGTGGAACAGAAGAATGCATTATTTAAAAAAAAAAGTATAAATTATCTTATGTGCAAAATGCAGCATAGGCTTTTATTTAGCCCCTTTTCTCCAAAACAGGACTTAGTGGTTGTTTAGAGAATATCAGTTAACAATGGTATCATGAAAATTATGAACTACCGTAGATAGCCAGGCCAGGGGAAAGGTTGTTGAAAAAAACAGCGTGTGGCACAAAATTCACCAACTTAATACTTGAAATAGGGACCACTATTCATCATTCAGCTTCATTTTATCTCTATTCTCCAATTCTGGAGTATTTAAAGTTAGTCCTTCAACTTTATGTTCCCTCTGCTGGTCTTCATCTGGTCTGTGACACAATCGTGGGCTGCTGCCATTCACTTCAATTATAGATGACAGAGTTAGACCTGTTTTTCAGTGTTTAGTCCCACTTCTCTCCTAGGCAATGCCACCTGCTTAGCTTTTGTTCTGACAAACCATGTCTTATCTCTGTCATCCTGTTGCCATGAACACCAACTCTGAGGTCATTTGATTAACTGTTTGGTTCCCAGACAGAGCCACCTGAGGACCTAGTTTACCGCTACCGTCTCTAAAAAACAAATCTTGCATAGTTATTGACTCGATGCAATCAGCTGATTTCCCTTAGATAAAACTTCTTTTTTTTACTGATCTGTCAGCATGATCTGATTGAATTATCTCTTTTAAAAAAAAGCCTTGAGATGTGACATATTGTTAATTGGTACTAGATGAATAATTTGAATTTAATGTAATTATTGTTGATTTATGTTCGATTTATGTCAGAAACAGCCATCATAGAAAGGTAGAGATGTTGTTTAAAGTCATAGAGAAATCATATTTAAATGTCAAATCATTCTGGCTTAAACATGTATATAAATATACTCTTTATCAGACAATATTGTCACAAAATATTGAACATTTCTCAAAAAAAAAAATCCTGTCTTAAAATCTGTCTCTTTTCCGTTATTTTATGCAGGCCACTTAGTTATACGTCAGCCTGTACACCTAAATTCAGCCAATCATATATCAACGGTCATCTGTCAATCAAATTCTTTTGGTCATAGCATCTTGATTCATATGTCGCAGCTAATATACGCAACGGTTGAAATAAGAAATAAGAATCATTTCCTTTCCCATTGAGTTCCGTCCCAGTGTTCACGGGGATGGACGTCTGTGTCTTCAGCAGGCGTAGAGCTAACAGAACTGGCAGCGTTGCGAGGCAAGGGCTCAAACATGTACGGCTGTAAGCCTTCTGCACAAAACCAAACTTCTGCTGCCCTGGCGTCCTCTTCCACAACATCTTCATCCCTGCTTTCCTCCTCTAAATGAAAAATGTCTGACAGAGGAGACTCATTCACGACCTCCGACACAAAACTCTCCTCCTCTTGCATGTTTCCTCTGTCCATAGCGTTCCTTGACAGTGTCGTTTCTAAGTCACCAACTTAGTGCTACTTGGTCCCAGTGGAATTTCCCATTGGGAACCTGCTAGCACTAAGTTGCTAACTGGTTAGCAAGATGCTTCAAAGAATACGGACACAATGAAACTTGCTTGTGAACCTTCCACTACAACCACCCCGCCCTCGGGATAAACGACCGATCAAATTCACTTTATTCACTCATGTAAAGTTGGGCACCACTCGGGAGAATTCGGAAATGCGACGGTTGGAACAGCCGCTTCCCTACGACTTTAAACCAGGAATTATTCCTTCTCTGTTTTTTTTTTTTATAAAAAGAAAGCTGCTTTATGCTTGCTGCAGTTTTCAATCCCTGGATATGCCTACTTTAACATTTCAAAAGCAGCGAACAGAAAAATAAAAGTGATTAGATCCCTTTTTTTAGCAGTAAAAAGCTCAGCTCACCTGCGATCCCTTGCAGCAGTCCGCACACATTAAAGATGCTCTTCTTCATGATGCTTTGGAAGCACATGGTGAAGATGGAGATGAACGCCACAGCACACAGCAGCAAGATCCCAGCAGCCAGAAAGATGGAGGTCGCCTGCCAGAACCCGCTGGCAATCTCCCCAAAGCGGAAGGCATACGGTCCACACAGTATCCCCCTCTGCATTTGCGGTAGCTTTATGCAGCGGCCATAGATTCCCAGAGTTGGTCTGTAGGCCTCGCCGGCTGCCGTAGCCCCATGGGAGCCGAAGACGGCGTCAGGTGTGCGGGGATACCCTACCAGCCAATCAGTGCTCATGAAGGCGATGAGTTCGCCAAAAGCAGCCACGATGCTCAGCAGGGTCCACAGCATGGAGCGGCAAGTGACAATGACATGGCACATGCTGACGGCCGCTCTGCTTAGATATCAGCACTGCTGAGAGGAGAAAAATGTGTGTGGGCTACCTTTCTTTGAAATACCACCGGCCGAGGTAATGATCCTTCTCCACAAGGAGACGTGGGAACAAGCTGAACCCTTCACGGGAAGGACAAAAGGGTTCACGTCAATGATTCACAGTCCGCTGCTTCCCTCCTCTCCCCTGCCGTTATTTCACTTTTCTTATCTTCTGTCGGTGTTGTTTCAGTCCACAGCTGTCGGTCGTCCTCCTTGGGGTCGCCCTCCTACTGTCAGCGTGGTCTTCAGACTCTTCAGCTGACGGCTTTTCGGTGTCTACATTGTATTGAAGTCGTTTTTCCTGAGCCAGCCTGCTGGCGTCACTTCAGACACACCTAAGAGATAAAAACAGCAGAACACAAGAACAGGGTGAGTTGCCTTAATTGCATGTATAAAATCTAATTGCAGACACACAAAGAGATCAAAGATGATCGGCGATTTCTGCCACGTTTGGAGGAAGTGCAGCTCTGGGTCCAGCTTTTCATGATTGGAAAATAAGTGTGGAGGATGAGGAAAAAGTGTGCAGGACGAGCAGAGAGAGGAGGAAGGGAGGCTGCTTATGTAGATCTTAAGGTGGGGGGGGTCTAATGAGTTGTGGAAAGATGAGTTTGTTTGAAGAGGGCCTCTTCTCTTTTCACTTTGTTTATGTTAAAGGATTTGTGATCAGGCCACTCAGGCTGCTTCCTACTCCCCGTGGATCAAGTTGTAAAGATTGAAGAGAAAAAAAAGGAAAGTTTCTGAGTGTGTCTCCCTTTATTTTTGTGTGTGCTTTGGAGAAGGAGATGGGGAGGTTGAAATAGACGTGGAAAAACTGGACGACCAGCGGATGCAGACTGAGAGAAAAACAAGCTCGGGGCCTCACATCTGGCAGCCCACACGGCTGACCTGAGGTCGTCAGTGGATGATAGGATAACCGCCGTCCGGCTGTCACATGACTGCTGATAACCTCAGGACATCAATTCTGCTGAATCAGTGGAGTTAAAGGTGACATATTTATTGAATTTACTTAACCTTCATTTAACTGGGAAGTAGCTTAAGATTAAAGAAATTATCTCTCTTTCAAGGCAGACCTGCCAAAGAATGTTTGCCATTACAGGTTTAAAGATAACAGCAACATCCCAATACAATCAAATTCTTTGTTAGGTACAACTTCCAAGTACATGAACACGCCCAATTATCCCTAAAAACTACAATAATTCTTGTTGGCTAAGATTCAACGTGTACCAGGAGATGTTCCTAAGAGATCTTCTCCCCTACTGATGTGATAACAACAACCAGGGGTTAAGGAATTATCAGCTGCTCATCCATGATGCTAATCTCTCATTCCACCACATCCCAATAAGGGTCAATAAGGGATAGACAGTCAGCAGCAATGCTCTGATAGGCTGTGGCATTAAATTATGGCTATCTGGTGTAGTGGGCCTTAAGTGAGTCAATGCACCTTTACACAATCAGCAGCAACCTGAATTTTTGATAGCTGACAGAATGGATAATGTGCTTTAATGTCGTTTACAGTAACTTTTGACAATAGTCCTATGACTACATTCTCACAAGATAAGCTTTGCACACAGATAACGTTTAAGTGTTAAGATGGCTGAAGCCCTTTAAGTTGTAATAGACATTGTAATACCATGCCCCGCCAGTGGGTGCTGTGGGGGCACTGTCATAAAGGTAAAAATGTAGAAGGAAGGAAAAGGTAGGATGTTAAGAAGAAGAGAGGAAAAAATCGTTGTAGTGAACCGACTACCTAGAAGCAGCAAGTAGTAAGTGTAAAATTCGCAAAAAATTTAACGACGAGGGCTGTATTGGTTTTCTTGGGCAGAGATGCTAGCTTGTAGCTGGTTACGCATATAGCATGAGGAAAATGCTGTAAGGCGGCCTCAATGGTCCCCACTATGGGAGCTGGTTTGAAATGTTGTCGGTTTTGGTACTAGTAAAAGTCAAGATAATGCTGCTACAATATCCAAAATCGCCACGTTTTACTGTCCTTTAAATATTATCCTCTAACCAAGGTACTGAAAAGCAAATGCAGCTGAGCACCTAGAGAAATGCAAAGTCAATGATCGTAAATCACAGCAGATGTTTGAGATTGGACTGAAAAACATGTGTTTACTCAGTATAGCCTTGTATAATATGTGCTTGTTGTGGTGACCAAATCAAAGAAACTAATAAAGCAAACATGATGACGTGCTCTTTAAAACTAATTAAAGAAAACAGAAAACAAAATACAAAAATCTCTTATGTAGGAAACAGCAAACATAAATAATTTGCAAATCATTAATTACATTGAAATATTTAGTCCCACCATGTTTCTGTGCAGACAGAAGAATTAACATGGGTCAGGGTTAGCTAGTTAAAAGTAGAGTATTATCTAAAGTGTTTCAAATGAGACTCAAAATAATTATCTATTAATAAGGGTTTAACCGGGTTAGAAACACCAAATATCTGAAATATTTTTTGAGGTTTGTTGAAAACAAAATTTGGTTTGCTTTGGCCAAATTTGGCCAAAAGGTAGTCCAGCGCTATTTACCCTTTGAATAGAGCAAAACGGAGTATCGTCTGCATAAGGTCTTACTTTATTATTCGTTGTAATTTTCACTCAAAATACAACTATGCACAAAAATGCATTACAACTTTTCCCATGTGCTTCCTTTAGAGCTTCCCACTAGTACTACTGGCTGTTCAACCTCAGCTCCTCTACTGATTATATTCACCTCTAATTCTGACCATTTTGGTTGCCTAGGTCTTCAGCTTTGTCGTTTACAGTTCCACCTACTGTATTTTATTGTTGTTACTGTCTGTAAACCGTACATTATAGTAGAACATAATACGGTTCTGTAAACTTCCCCTTTCACTGTTGCAGCCTAAATCCACTAACATTTTTCTCTATCAGTATCCCCCTGCCAGCACTCAGGAGTTTTATTCAAGGTACTTCAAAATCACATTTACATTACCATCAAGTTTAAGTTTTGTTTTTTGGATAAACGATGAAACTTAATTAGAGCTTAACAATTAAGAGTTCTAAAATAAAATAGTGAAGTTCTACCTAAACACAAAAACATTAATAATAAACAATCAGTGAGAAATTTGCTGAGGTTTGAACCACAATAAAAAAAGAACAAGTTCCTGAGCATTGTTGATTAGCCCTGCTACCCAGATTACCTTACACTGCAAACACGCCGCATCAGTCTAAAAAAAAAAAAGCAGGTAAGGCATGTTTTCAAAAGCGGAACTAACAGGGTCAGCAGAAACAGGTCAGAACCAATCAATTAACTACAGATGTGGTGCAAAAATGTCTTTGTACTGAAGAAACCCCCTTAGAGCAGGCAGTCTGAGGCTTTAAAGATATATCCATATCTTTCAGGACATAATGAAGGCCGTCATTAAATCATATTTCCGTTGTGGCAGCCATCTTCATTATTATGGTTATGAGGACGCATTGTTGCATTTTGGGTAATTCTGTAATGACAGGGGAACTGTGTTTGGCAATTTCAAATGATTTTAACTAGTAGTGTTATAGCTAATGAGTTTATGTTATAGTTAATGACACATCTTATTGCCTTATATTGCAATCAAGCATAGGACAAGGCTATATAGCATTATAGAGGTCAAATAGTCAGAGAAAAAAGCAAACACCTGATAACCAAGGAGAAAATCATGTGAAAGATATGTTTGATCTACCAGCTCAAGAATGGAAATCTGTATCATAAAGGCTAAATAGGCTGCAAAATGATACGTCTGCTATTTTTGTCACTTTGCAAAAAAATAAATAAAGCCGCAATACTGTTGCTGTATGAAAGTATTGGGTACTTCAATTGCATCAGTCAGATAAAAGTTTGAATTCTTTCTTTAAAGCCTATGAAACTGAACTGCTTAGTATCTCCCAATGCTCTTATATAAATGGGTCGTTTAGCCCCCATTTGCACATGGCTCAGTATGGCTGGGGATTTGGAAAAGCTCTTGATTTTCTGGTAAGCACTGCTTCACCCATTCTACAACCAAATCTATCATCTTTGGCAACTGTTTAGTAAAACACAGGAATTCTTGACAAAGCAGTGGCGTATTCAGCTATAAAAAAGTAGGACTTCTTTCCAGATCTGAGCTTCATATCCTCTTCCAACTGTAACATAAGCTTACTTTCCCTAAATCAACAATTTGTATTAAATCTCATAGATTAAGTAGTTTAACTTGATTTATTAGACTGCAAAATGGCTTTTTACTCAAATGACTAAGATGACGGATTCCAGTTAATTGGAGTGGGAATAAAGACCCTCGTCATTCATGGGGTCTCTATTGAAACCCGATGAAGAATCCCCAAAAGGTCTCTGAGGACAAAACAAACAAACTTTCAGTGAGTTGACAAAAGTATGAGATTTTATCTATGGGAGGCATTAACAAATGTAAGCTGAGCACACATTAAAAGAGCAGCAGGGATGCCAGAGAAGATTAAAAGGTGCTTATACAAGCCTTTGTGCTCATGTTATAAATACAGCTCTGGGCCAAATCTCAAATCTGTTTCTTCTCTTTGACTTTTTTTTTCCTGCCTCGGTTTCCCTGCTGCCTCTTGGGAGTCTGTTACTCATTCTCCGACCAGAGTTTGGCAGGGCAGCAGAGGGAGCGGGGGACCGCTGTTGACACGTGTGCCGGCCGCACTGAGAGGTTTCCATCCCTCTGTCCCTGGTGAGCCCTCCCAACAAGGGATGGGAGGAATGCTGGTCCCCTTGTGGTCACATCTCAAGTGTGCATGTGTGTTTAGGGGCATTACACACATACAACCGTTCTGATCTACGTCATCCTGTGGAGATATCAACACCGGCGTTTTTTTTGTTTTGTTTTTTCCAGTAGACAGAGTGACCCAGATCTGTGTTTTTTTTAAAGGGTGGTGCATGACTTAGTGTGCCTGTGCACAAGCGACCACTGTGAATGTTTAAATTGTGTAAAACAGATGAGCTCATAAGAGCAGGCGCAGACAGCCGACTGAGGAGTTGGACTAAAGTTAACTTCATGAATCACAAGTTTTCTCGTTCCATGACTAGATCCGCGAACAAAGGCGGAACTTTTTCAGACTCCACAGTCATAAAGCTGATGTCTCCGTTGTGTTTTGATAAGAGTGAAGGCTGACGATAGGGTATGTGACAAACGGGCCAACCAAAGGTTCAGGGTCAAACATTTGCTGGCCGGTTGCAAAGACTAATTCCTCACGGACAGCATTAGAACAAAAAAACACACCGAAGCTGAAAAGAAAAAAGAAAAATCTGAACCAGCTGGGGGAATACGGAGCGTTCGTGACCTGGACACTTAACCTTTAACCTTGGGTTTGAATCGCGTGCCAGCTAGATACACAATACCAGCTTTTTATTCCCAGCTTCTTTCAGGTTTGTCTCGATAGTGGATTAGAAGACGTAAAACCAGTATAGTTCCATTCATGTGGCTGGTATTTGTGACTACATGTGCCCAGACGTCTGCCAGGAGTTCCTAGACAGACAGCTCTAAGCCGTTACCGTGAACTTTAGTTCCCCAAGATAGGGAGGACCATCTAAGTCGCACTGAGTTTGGATTTATGATGTCCCTAATACTCTCTGAGAAACCAGGGGGGGGACAGAAGATTATTTGAGGTTCAGTTTACATCCAAAGAAGGGTTTAAAATCCTCAGACAGCAGCAACTACCCCACTGACCTCCAACTCTAATCCCCATGACCGCCAGTACTTAAAACACTCTCAACATCTGACACATGTGCCCCCCCAAAGTTGGAAGGCAACTGCTTGCAGGAAACCTGAGATGGATGCAGAAACAGAATGCAATAAGGAGTTTCAAAAATGGACAAAACTCCAGTCTGCTTTTGGTGACCTATTATTATTTATTAAAAAGATAAATAAAACTGTAGTAAGATGCTGAACAGAAATAGATAGATTAAAGAGTACAAAGGTAAGCATTACGCTGATGATACAGCGATATATCCCATAGATAACAATTACTGCATCTATCCATCCATTTTCCGTCATGCTCATCTTATGCAGTCATGAGGGTTGCTGGTGCCTATCGACTGTTCTAGTTAAACAGTTCAACTAAAACATATTTTCGTTAGTCCAACTGTTTTTAATATTCTTTTTTGTTTCCGCATTTTTATTTTGTTTTATTTATTTTTTATTTTTTCCTACTTGCTTTGATTCTGTTTTATCTTCCTGTGTTTTAATCATGTAAAGCACTTTGCATTGTCTTTGTACTGAATCGTGCTATACAAACACATTTGCCTTGCCTTGCCTTTTGGACTTTGGGAGGAAGCTGGAGTACCCGGAGAGAACCCACGCATGCTTAGGGAGAACATGCAACTCCATGCAAAAAGACCCTGGGCCGTGAATCAAACCCAGAATATTCTTGCTGCAAGGCACCAGTGCTACCCACAACCCACTGAGCAGCAAAATGACAACAAAAAAAGAGTAATTTTACCAAAGTGTTACGGTAATTTTAACTGGATATAAACAAAGTAACATGACTTTTAGTTTAATTTCGAACCAACGTCAGCTGACTTGAACTGTTCCTAATGCAACTAATCAGATAATCAGATCACAGGTATTGAAAGCGGCCTTTCATCTCCGATAGAAGAGTAGAAAACTACCAAACATCCATCAGATTTTACAATGATGGATTTCTGTTATGGTCAAGAAGAAGAAAAGGTTCATTCATTTTTAAAGACACTGGATAGGTCCTGTTAAATGGATTTGTGAAAATTCACTGACACCAAAGATATCCGGGGTTATACTCAGAGGGCATGTACTTTGATATAATTTATAAGTATTAATATATCTCATAAGATGCTGGGAATAAGTACTTTGCTAATATTTTTGCTTTGTTGCAGGTACAGCTGAGCTAGATCTTTGCAAAATGTTTAGAATTAGTTGATTAAGAAGACAATCACTTCCCACTAAGTGTGAAAAAAATGTGGCACAAGTTCCATTACTATTAAAAATTGGATTAAAACATCATCATACAAGCCTGTTTCAGGAAGTGCTGTCCAGCAGCAGTCAATATGATTAATATAAAATATGAATTTAAAGCATGCTGGTGGTAACTGATTCAAAATTAGGTACCCAAATAAAAAGTACTGGTGTGAAAATGCATGCAGTTCGCTAGAGGAAGCTATACATAATACTGAGTTTATGGAACGAGCCCAGTCTTACAGTATAGATGTCCATAAACCCGAAAGCTCTGGTTTCTTTCACTCTGAAATTGGCCCTTTATAGAGCTTCCACAAAGATCAACTCTTCCCACTGCAGCAGAACAGCAGGAAGCCTCTTTCCACAGTGCGACCGACAGGAAGCAATCTGCATATCTATGGACTTGTCAGGACTGGAGTCATGCGTCACCATGGTGAGTGTTTGTTTAGAGCCGCTGGAAGAGCTGGACTGATTTTATCCATCAGGGCACAGAGATCCAACATCTATATCTAAAACTTACCCAGCGCCACTGTGTTGACTGGATTTCAACCCCTTTACATCAAATCCTTTGTACTAAGCAGGAAAGCAACGATATAAAACAAAGGGAGTGTTTATAATCTCAGAGGATGTGTTTGAATGAGAGGCCCCTGCAGGCAGTATAGGAGGGAATGCAGGAAGCTTCTGGTCAATGAGGGCATCAGACCAGGGGTAACTTTCAGCTAAATCTATTAAGAGTCTCTTAAATTAGTTATAACATTAACAAGGAGGGAAGTCTTTCTCATATAAAGACCCAGCATTCATGTCTAACCGTAGCCCATGTTTAGTTATAGAGCATTAAAGTCTTGGTCCTGGCATTATTTAGGGGAAACTACAGATAGTGGTCTTACTAGTGAAATCACCAGTCAGCTTTTCCACACTTCTGCACATCTGCTTAACATCCCGGAGACACTACAAAGAGACTGCAGCTCAAACTGAAGGAGTATACTTTATATGACATCAGTCGTGCTGTTTCAATAACAGTCTCCCAGAATTATGTTTTAGTTAAATGAGAATTTAAGGCAGAGAAATTCAAATAAAATAAGGTAACGGTCCAACCTGTCTCCATTGGTCTATAGGCAGTCTGGTTCTCCTTGAGATGTGGCTCTTCTACAATGACTTTCCTCCCCTGCTCACAGTTTTTAAACCTTCCCCTGCTGCTCAGACTTCAGGACCCTGCCCACATCCCTCCTCCAGCACATCTAGGCCTTGTCTGATTGGACGAGCCCGCAGAGGAGCTCCATGACTTGAGAGGGTCCACATGGTGGCCATATTTCAGTGCTGAATCTGGGTTAAAAAAACAAGAAGGGCTCTCTTTCCTTTTTCCCTTTCAAGATCAGTTTCTCTCACCTTCATCTGTTTTTTTCCCCTCTTCACCCAGGCAAACCATCTCCACTGATAAACAAATTTACTTTCTCCAAGCTTTCAGTATTGAAATGTTCTTTCAACATCAAAATATTTAATACAATACTTTCGATATAGGCTAATTAAACACCTAATTTTCATTATTCATCCATATTTAACAGCTGTTTAATAGAGCCTTTTGACAAACCTAAAACATTAAAACAGGATAAAAGCAAGGGCAAATTATATTATCCCTATTTATTTGCATTTGTTTTATAATTTTATATTTGCTGATATTAAATATCTACTGAGAAGTTAAAATGTGTAAAGCTAAATTTTTGTTTGCAAAGCATATTTAGTCTTTAGAACATCTGATAACGCAAGGACAAATATCATACAGTGAAACATTACTAAGGCGTCCAGAGATTATTAGATCAACCTAATTTTCCTCGAATGTCTCTTATCAGCGATCAAGAGGGTCAAATGCTGTAAAACCTGTATTTTCTTTTATTATACCAATAAAGGCTTAAACCTTTTTTCTTATTTGGCTATCAACACTCGTCATACTTAATTTGACCTTCTCTGTTTTAAAATGGTTTTACTACTTCTTCTAAAATCTTGCTTTCCTTTTTTATTGTATAGTCTTGTTATTTTGGCGTTAAATGTCTTTATTGATTTTCAAATATTACAACACAAAGATGCTAGAGAAAATGACTAAACTAAATAAATGTAACAAAAAATAAAATTTCATATCAATACAAAAAAAAAGGCCATAAATCAACTAGCTATTTATGAACTAAACTAAGAATCAGTCTTACACCTGTGTAGATGGTTGGTCAAAACTAAAAATAAAAGGCTCCCAAAATCTATAGCATTTATTTAATATTGTTGGGATCTGGAGCTGTACCACCTTCCTCCAGCAGAGTGCGCCGTGGGTCTCCTGGAGCTGGAGTCTTCCAGCACACCTGTGACGCATCTACTCATCAGGAGACCTCCCCTTTATAACCAGCGGCCAGACCTTGCTTCGACGCCGCAGTGTTGACCTTAGTTTGGTTAGCGACCTGAGCCTTGAAACTGATAAGAATCTTAGTTGTCTCTAGAGAGAGATCAGATTCTAACTCTCTTCTGTTTTTGTCTCTCAGGAAACCTGTCTCTAGCCTGAAGCTCTGGATGAGCTTAACCTGCCAATCTGCCCTGGTGAGCCAAACCTGAAGATTCCTATGTGGATTCTCCTGCTGCTCTTAGTGAAGAGCTGAAACTCTAATCAAGATCTGCCATTCAAAGTGAGAAGCTAGACGCTGCAGCTGCTCGTGTACTCTGCTGAACGAACAGTCTTTGGACCCAACGGTTCCTCCTCTCTCAAAGAGAAGCCCGGATTCAGTCAAGGTAGAATTCTGAATTATCTAAGGACTCATGCTCATCTGCCTGCCTTTCTAATCAAACTATCATCTCTGCAGACTTCAGTGAACCAGCCTGGACCAGTTCAAGATCCTGTACTTAACTTGTATTATTGTACATTCAATAAACTCTGTTAAACCTTTTACCCAGCCTCCGTTGTGTTCTGCATGTGGGCTAAGCAACTAAAACCCATCATGACAAATATCTAATATTATTTAGATGAAAAAATGCACTTTTAATCTAATAAGACAACAAACTGAATGATATTTTATTCTAAATGTGCAAGAAAACAGCCCACAAATGCCCCCAAGAATTATTATATATGGGAAAAATTTCAAAATATGTGAATCAAAATGGCCTCAGACAATTTTCAACTTTCACAGGCTGGATAAATCTGAAGGTACATCTTTAATAAGATACACAACGTTGAACTGTATGAGGTGATGTCTTATATACATGGAGGAGGAAATTAGATATCTTAAAACCTTATCCTAATCTAATTTAATACCAGTTAGAATATCCTGTTAGAGTTAGAAGATCTTTGTTTCAGCTATGGTTGCCTTAAGCTCTTTATTAATATAGATTTTATATTATGCTATACCTTGGCCACCTTTCTAAGTCTATAAACATGTTTTGATGGCCTTTTTTGGGTTAAGTAAGAATCTAAATCTTAGGTGGGGATTGTCTTAGAGGTTCTTCATTTTCTGCTGGATTCAAGGTCTCTAAGCTCATAACTGTAAGATAATTTGCAGCTTTTTTCTTTTGTTATAAAAGGTACTGGTCAAAAATAACATTGAAACGTTAGACTTTAGAGCAAAAAAGTGGAGCTCAAAATTATTTGTACTCCTGTGAGGTTTTGGTTGACAGTTGTCTTTTAATTTGACATAACACAACATAATTCGTCTTAATGAATGTAATATTAAATGCTTAAAGAGGCCAGAATAAACTCTTTAAAGAAACCAAATATCAGGGTTATGGGCTCAGAGACAAAGATAATTTAAAAAACAAAGCAACATGGCCAACTATAGTCACTTTAGACTTTTTTTTTCCATTGAGAATGGAGGCGGGTATCAATAATTTTGAAAATTTTTGTAAAATAAGAACACTAAAAGTTTATTTTTTTATTATTATTTGATTTTCACATACTTTTCTTAGCCTTTGAGAGAAGCTATCCTAATTGTCTATCTGAAAGGAATTTCTAAAACGAAAATAAACTGCTTCTGACAATGCAGCTTTCTTCTTACAAGGCCAATGCCAGATAATGGCATAAATATGTTAAAAAAAGAAAAAAATACATACAGCCGAATGACAGAAACATTCACAACAGCTTTACAGAACAGAGTCACTAGAACTATTTGAGGTTTACGACTCAAGTCACTTTAAAATATTGAAAATATTGTACAGTTACTTCAAAGACAACATTGAAGTATTTGTACATGTTGATTAACTGCATGCAAACTTTAACTGAACTTTCATAACAAAATGTATTGAAAAGGAAATAACTTTAAAAATAATATTTGTTTCTATGATTTAATGAAGGTTTATATCTGTAAGTTTCACATAGATACACAAAGTTTGTCTGGTTGAATTCATTGTTAACCAAACCCTGAATCACAACAAGCATAGATCCTCTTACATCCTGCTGCAGCCCTGTGTAAACATATGACTGCCTGATTTGTTAATTGACTGGTTTAGCAGATGGTTCCATGTCTGACTAATGCTTCGCCTTTCTCCGGCTGGTGGGAGAAAAGTGTCCCAGGACTGCTTACAGCAGCACTGAGTGCATTCGGCCAATACTGCTGTCAGCGTTTGACTCACAAATGAGTTCCATATGAAGACGGAAAAAAAGGGGGCCGACTCAAGCAGGAAGAGAACGTGATCAGTCCCTGAAACACACAATGTCTTATCATACTGGAAGAAAATTGGGCTGCTGCAGTTCAAAAGCCCTTTAAATGAGAAAGTCTGTAAAAGTAAAACTAGTAAAAGTTCTCCTGTGACCCGTTTCTATTAAACCCTGGTGCCTCGTTCTCATGCTGTGGTTGTATTGGATGAATGAGAAGAGGTTAATGGGCCATTTAAAAAAGCACACACACACCAACTAAAAACATATCACTGTTTCTCAAAAACAAAACAAGGGTTGTTCACTAAGTCCGCTCAGTTAATCCTGTTGATGCTTGCCAACTTTCCATTTGTTGAATCCAGTTTACAACACCGACACTTACCTATTATTTTATTTTGAAAAAAGAAAGGCCTTCATGCACTCATGTCATAAATAATTAAACAGTAAGTAGCATAATAACCTAGCATTACAAAATCCTTGGTGAATTTTACATTTTTTAGACTTTCAACATCATCTTTGTGAAACATTTGCTAAATAATTTTCTCAAAGCCAGCAACAAACAGTAAGTCTTAACCTCTTAACATCCACCTCATTTTGGGTAATCCTTGCCTATTTTGCATACCCAAATGGAAAAGCGAATAACTTAGGAACTGTAAGCCCAAATTACACGTGCAATACATCATTTGAAAGCTGACACCCTCTAGTTTCCTAATATATAAATAAAAATAAATAAAATTATGTGAGTAGATCACAGACCAACCTGCATCAGTACAAACATGACTCAAAGTTGTTGTTTTTTTTATTCTCGGAAATGATAGGTCTTTTTGAACAGCAGTAATAAAGACATTGTTGAGAAAAGGCATTATATCTGTTCTACATCATGTAAACCACAAATGCAGAAAATTTCAGACCTCTAGCTATAGCAGTTCCAGAGCTGTGGGGCTTTGTACTTTTGGTGTCAGCTTGGAGCTGCACGCAATGGCTCCACCTGCTGGTAAAATGTTTACCAGTGGAATTTTATGCATGCTGAATTATTACCCCCACTTAACGTCCACCAGTTTGCCGGCGATTCGGTGGGTTTTAAGAGGTTAGCCTAACCGTATGATTATTTAAATAATATAATAGTTGGCTTGTGACCTAGCTAATCTAATTGACAAACACATTTTCATAATTTTTTCAAAAACCAAAGGAAAACCCTTAAAATGGGTCAATACCAATCCACGCACCAACATGGTGGATGCCATTTACTGTGGAAAGGGTAAGACTGACCTAAGTTTGTTGGATTTAATACTGAATAAGGACCTGTAATCAGATGTTAAACTTTAGCTTTGTTAGCAAGCCATAGGCTGTGTCCGAACGTCCGCCCTAATAACCATATAGGACACTATATACTCGTTACGCCATTTTAAATGAGTGGCCGAATGTCTAGTGGATGAAAAAGTAGTGATCATCCTGGTAACTAGACAATAAGATAAGCATTGTGGGATTTGCTGCGACCCTCTGTCGCCATAGGCTGTCACTACCCGACAGCGGCGACTAATAACAAAGATGGCGTGGGCACCGCGTGGTGGAGGAGGAGTTACATGACCAACAAAGATGAAAAAAGCAGTGATAATCAGTCGGTCAGTTAACTGAGTTCACTATAAAGTTCAGTATATAGTCCCCGCTATATATAGTGAGGGATGTAGGGGTTAAGGCGGATGTTAGCACACAACTATAGTGTTCTATGCCATAGTGTTAGCACACCATCCTTTCATTCAGAGTGCACAAATGGCGTCCACTTCCCATTGACTGTTTTTGGAAGTAAGGGTTGGAAACACGTCTAGCAAAAAATTATAGTAGACCGCTCTGACAGTAGCGTTAAATATGTCCAAGTATCATCCTGAGAAATTGATTTAGTATTATGTCTTCAGTGCATACCCTGTGGGAGTGTCCAGAAGTTCAGACCTCCTGGGCATCAGTTCATAGGGTAGTGGTGGAGATCTTTGACAAAGATATTCCCTTATGCAATAGACTTTATATTCTTGGTGACTTCTCAGTTATGAATGCTTTACCTTCATTTCTGTCACAGTGGGCCCTAACTGCAAATATGCTGGGAAGGAAATTATTAGTAATGGAATAGAAGTCTCCTTTGGCTCCAATGTTTACTCACTTGCAGACTTCTCTCAGTGAACCAGCCTCTTTAGAGAGGTTATCTTAGACCAGTGGTCTGCAACCTGCAGCTCCAGACCCACAGGTGGCTCTTGGACCCTCTACAGCGGCTCTTAATCGTGGCTAAAATGTATATAAAGAGCTAAATAATGTGCTATAAAATATAAACCAGTCTTTAAAGGTTGGTGGCTTTTAATTAGCTTGGGATTTATGTGTTTTTATATTATTTTAAAAGATAAACAAACAAATTGTTGGTTGTTTAAGATGGTAACCAATTTCCTATACGAGTCAACAATAAAACAAATAGGTTGTTTTTCTAAAAAGTCATCCCCTTGAGGCTCTAAATAACTTTTACTTGGTTGGACTCGGGGCAAAATGGCTCTTTGGATATGAAAGGGCGCAGACTGCCATCTTAAACTATTGAACAGACTGGATGATTAAACCTCAAATGCGGCCCCTATCTGGCGTATATTCAATGAATGAAATTTTCCAGCTCAAATACTTCAGGCATCTGACTAGGTTTACAGTGCTGACACCTCTATATTTTATGTTCATATTTGTTTGGCATCAACCATATTTTATTATTTCTATTTATTTATTTACTTTTATTATTTAATTATTTCGTTTTTTGCTACATCTTATTCACACAGGGATGTATAATTATTGTTGGATATTCTATTAGACCATTTATGCACTCCTTTATTCTTTATTATTTTCATTTGATTCTGTATGTTAACATTTCAGTTCATTTGAAGTCAGCTGCCAAAGACTGCATCTGATAATATGTGAGTTGCTGTTTTTTGTTATCATTTGAAAACAATAAAGTTCAAGTAATAAAAATAAAATGTCTTCAGTAAAGAGGTCGTAACAGAGGCCAAGACCATTTCTGCAGTTGCATTGGTTCCTATTGACCACTGTCTAGAGCTGCCCTGGAGAGCTGCCAAAAAAAGGCATTTGTTGCCTATTTTTTTCCATCTTTTTTTTCAATGTAGGGCAATATTTCCCACCCTCTTCAAAGTGGTAACAAACATTGATTAAGTCATTGTCATTTTGTGTCACCCTGTGCAGGAAGCCATATCGTCCTTGTTTGTTAAAACAGTAAACCTGTTTATACACTGGAAAATGGTGCTTTATTTCAGTGAAGTTTCTCAGTAATCCAGGTCATGGTCAAGCTTGAAAAAGTTCAGTTTAGACAACTTGATGTGAAGTTTTCTAAAAGACATTTCGTCTCTAATCAAAGAGGCTTCTTCAGTTCTAACTATTGGTGGAGAGCACTGAGATTGATATACTGTAGGTCTGACAGAGAATTAGGGGGGACAAAAGGTGGCTTTGATGCCTCTTGGATGAGAGGCGAAATGTCTTCTAGAAAAGTTCATGTCCAGTTGTCTGTGGTTCTTCTACTAGTTCTTCTTTCCTGGTTGACCCTTTGACTGTGCTTTTTTCTTCTTCTTCTAAGCATGAACTCTTAGGCCGTTCTGTTTTGCCCTTATTTCAGGGAGGCTTATCAGTAAACTGATAAGTGCCTTTCCGTCTACAACCGTAAACAGAAAATGGTTTATTCAAGGAAAATATGGCCTTGTGTTTTTGTTCTTAGAAGTCACTGTTCACTACTTCACCATGTACAGAAAAAATATGACTTAATGCATTTCTACAATATGTTAGTTTCTACAATCTTAGTGAGAGGGGTTGCCTTTGAGTCAATGAGTCGATGCAATCAGCTGGTTTTCCTTAGATAGAAAACAATTTGACTGTATGATCTGGTGAACTCTAAAGTGCCTTGAGATTAAATAAACTGAATTGAACTGAAGACTTAATTGTTAAAATGAATTTAGTTTTATTCCCACCGTGGTATCCTCCATGTTTTAAAGCCCAAATGTTAGCAGCCCTATTTGAAATAAACCATCTAGATCAGGGGTCACCAAAACCAGAAAGCAACACCTTTGTCCTTTGTGCTGAAGATGTCTACCTGCTTCAGCACACCTGATTTCTATTATCTGCTGATTAACATTAGCCTGACGTAGTCCTACTCAATTCTAGTCAGAATATGAGTCTGATACTGCTCCATAGAGATGTGATTATGGGGCGTGTTTTGAACGAACCAGGAAAAAAAATGCCCCTCAACGGAGTGCGTGACGTATGTTAAGCGAGGCATAGTTGTTGTCAACAAAAATCAAAGTGTGCAGTTGCTCGCCTAGAATAAGAAGATGAGCCTTGATCGCGTTTCTCTGTTCCTCTTTTAAAATTAATTTGCTGTCGATATCTTCTAGAACAGACCTAATAGCAGAATCTACTCACCTAAACTCTCCAGCGGCAGCCATTGTTGTTGTCACCCAAGCGCGCTTTGGTGACGTGGTTGATTACGTTACTGTTGATCATCTGTCCATGTCGTATAAAGCCCGCCCTGACAATTTGATTGGATCGCCAGAGAGTGGGCAATCATACTCGTGCTACTATGGAGCAATGCCAGACCGAACTTCCCGACCTCAAACCTTGTGGGTGGGACTAAGTTCGGAATGACACCCAGGCTAGATTAACATGCTTTTCTTTAACTGGAATCATCTGGATCAGGTGCTTTTAAGCAGGACACCGCCCCTTGATGAACACCGTTGAAAACCCTTGATCTAAGTACTTCAAACTTGTGTATACTACCAATGCCAAGACTTGACCACAAATCATCTGAGAAACGGAGAGAGAAGACATCTGCGAACCTGAAGCGAGAGCTAAGCCGGCCTGACAAGTTTCTACCAGCAGACTCTCACATCAAAGCCTGGAGGATCTGACAGAAGGAAGGATCCACATGACCAACACATGAAAAGCCAACGCATCATTCGCACAGGTTCAATGGAGTGGCCTGTAGTGCTCCTAGGAGCTGCTGGTCATTCATCTTTCCCTGTCACACTTTGGTCAGTGGAGTCATGTAGATCTAAAGAGGGAGGATGACTGTGAAACAAAGCAGTGCAACAGCAGCTAACAAATAACAGGTTGGACTACGAAATCAAAATGACAGCTTAGCCAAGAAGTCTATGAAGAAAATTTATTGAGTAACCAAAACATGAAAGTCTTTTTGGGGCTCTGTGCTGAATATGGTACATAAGGGGTAATACTTTAAAAATTACATTTACGGGCTGATTGAATCCCCCTAATTGTTTAAAATGGGAATAAAGTCTGGTATCGCATGAAATGTCTGGGTAATCAATGTTGAAGAGAGAGACGGCCATAGAAATGCTGTTATTCTAATCTGACCCATAACTTTTCTCCTTTCAATCATGTTACGTTACTAACAACATGATGCAGCGTTTCACTACAACCCAGCTGATTAAAGAAACATTTCATAAGCTGCACTCTCTGCTGCAGGAACAGGGAACTTCTGTTTGTAGTCAGGGAGGGATCAGGGGGATGAGACAGAAGGCTAAGGCCACATAAGGTGAGCAGGTGTTTATGGCAGAGACAGAGAACAACAACAGCCTTAGGAGAGAGCCCTGGAAATTAGAACTGGAAGTATAGAAACTATTTGTGTGCTTGCTGAAGTCAAACGTTTTGTGCCATCCTAAAATTTATACACCATCATTGTTTACGGTTATAAACAGAAATACAGGAGGTTAAACGCCAATTTATACTTCTGACGCAGCCTAGCCTAGGCAACCGTCAAATCTGTCTGCGCGACCACGTCCCCTGCGCAGAGGCTCTGCAACCGTCGTCGCACACCTACAAAAAAATCCTGACTACACGTCGGACGGTCGCAAACCTGTGTGGTCGTCCTTCTCGATTCAGTGCCGGGGTGCGGCATTTTTAAAACCAGAGGAGTGATAACAACAATGGACAACCACGACGAAAGGTTGATTGAGGAGGTGCGAAAGAACAACCACTTGTACGATGCTTCAGACATGTTTTGGAAAATAAACACTCCCGCCGGCGCCGCCGAAGAAGTTACCATGACCATCCTCCGAAGTTCCTGCGAGTTCTTGAATAGGCTTCCCCTAGCACTTTGGCTGGAAACTGCCGTGCTTGCCTAGAAATTCCAGTTGCAGAAGCATACCAGCAAAACTGGTTCGCGACCAAACGCAAGCGACATTTGAAGTGTGCGGTTGCAGAAGTATAATCCGCCCTTAAGTCTACCTAGGTGTTCCCAAGAATGGCTGGTTGAAGTCTTTTAATAGTATTAAATATAACATTATAAATAATTAAATCATATCAACATCAATATATTTCAGTTGCTATTGACTTGCTATTCACAGAATGGAGTGAGGGAAAAACTCAATGCAGAGTTGGATTATAAAACTAGATCCCAAGCAATCTAATGCCTACCCAAACATGGTCATCCACCTAAACTGATAGGCTAAGAGAAGCTGATGGACTTTGGGTAACTGGAGGAGCTGCAGAGACCCTCAGCTCAGGTGGGAACATTTCTTAACGTGAGATTTGTGTACCCATTTGGCTTTTATAGCAGGAGTACTGAGAAGAAAGAATGTGTGGAGAGAAAGTCATTCAGGAGATGCAACAAATACGTAAGAGAAGGTGTTCTAAACCGATAGACTGCAAATCCCTGCAAAAGCACCACCTCTCTCTAACACATGGTGGTGGCAGCATTGTGATGTGGGAATATTTATGGGAAGAGGGAAAGAAGTAAAAACATGGATGTTCTGGGGGGACAAAAAAATGTTAAAGGGCGCAGAGACTTGAGACTGAGGTGGAGTTACACCTTAGAGCTGAATATTGAGTCCAAACAGCCAGATCGAGCTATTTATATTTAAAAGTCTGTTTAAAAATAATAGAAAAAAGTAAGAAAGAGCGTAAAAATATTTTAGGAAGAACTATAATTCCAACTTGTGTAACCAAAAGCTTTATTTTGGCTCCTGTCAAAACAATATTCCACAACACTCAATAAGGTTTTTATCGCCACATGTTTTTATTTGGGGGTGTGCCCATGTAGCTACCAACAGTACACTGAGCGGATATTTTAGGGAAAGAGCCAGATAGATACAAAAATAGATGCCTCCAAGAAGTTATGTGTTTTTCACTTGAAGAAATGTTTTTCCTTTTAAAATCCTTTAAAAAAGTCTTAAAACGACAAAGAAAGTAAAATGTGAGAATCTAAAAACCCCTTAAACTGGATCTATATTGGGTTTTCTTTCTGCTTTGACAGCTCGCTACCAAAGAGTACAAGTTTATTTGTTCAAATGGCATACATGAAAAACATGTTATTGTGTATGGAATCGTATAAGAGAGTTTAGTTTGAATCCTCTAAAAAGGAGCCGCTGCAACCATCTGGCCCCTTCAGGCACCCATCCACAGCCACATGGAGACACATGTTTGGCATAAACATGCTGAAAAAAAAGGAAATTCAAACTGAATTCACAAATCCAATCAGACTCGATGTTACCTTTAATTATTATTGTCCCAGTACAACGAACGATCAGAATCCATTTTAATTTCATATAATAGCTTTATTCCTACAAGTGCTCGCAGAAGGAGTGAAACAAACAAAACTGTTTAAAAGTAGGACCCATATAATTTAAACCTACTCACTGGATTTTTCCCATTTACTCACTTTTTGTATAGTTATTCAGCTACACAGCGAAATGTGAAAAACGTGAAAGTCTGAATTTTTTTATTTATACACTTATGTTTTGATTCAAAGATAATCTACAAATCCCAAAACCAAACTTTCACCTGATTCTAGTGAGATCACACAGAGTGCTTCTGAGCGCGATAGTTTTTCTCAATATTTTACCTTTATTTTTATCTTTATTTAATCTTCTTTTCTGGTACAGAGACATAGGAATAAAATACCAAATATAATTTAAGAATTTCTGTGAAAATTAAACATGTTAAGGTAAGAAATACAAGGACAAAAAGAAAACTAACAAGAAAATCTCTTACTATTTTAACTTAAGCTCTTTTTGTCTTTGGTAATGTAACTGAACTAAAGACACACAAAGTAGGATAAGTATTTTAAATTTTTTTCTTAGTTTTGATTGCTTTTTTTTAATCATGCAGAGTACATTTTTTCTGAAGAAGTCAGCTGTGTTTTAGTTGTCTATACATTTTTAAACAAAAGGAAAATACACTTCTGGAATGAATCAGATTTTAATTATTTGCTGGTTCATGTTGGTTAGTTACAAACTAGCAATGGACTGATTCAAGTTTTTAAGGCCAATTGACAAAACCAGTAATTTTGACATCAGTCCAGCTGATTCCTAATATGCTCTGCCGATATTTTTACAGCACGTTTCTTACAGCCAATATTGCTTTTTCTTCCTCAATGTATGTGATAAAAATGAAAACAACATTGACAAATGTTAAACAAATCTAAACAAAGAAGAAACATTCATTGACAAATCAAACTAAAAAGAGAAAAGGATAGTAGATCGAGGGATTGGAGATTCATGCCAAATGTGCTATTACAGTGAATCCCAAATTTTGCCTTGCATAAAAATAAACTAAAATTAAATCGCCAAAATGAGTGGTTAAAATGAGTGGTACTTTTTAGGGATGTCCTGATCCAATATTAAATATATATATATATATATATATATATATATATATATATATATATATATATATATATATATGTATATATATATATACATATACACACACACATATATATGTATATATATATATATATATATATATATATATATATATATATATACATATATGTATACATATATATATATATATAAAAAAAACTGTTTTCTCACCCCTCGTGGGGTGGTATGTGTCATCCTCAAGCTCGGATCCTCTACCAGAGGCCTGGGAGTTTGAGGGTTCTGCGCAGTATCTTAGCTGTTCCTAGGACTGCGCTCTTCTGGACAGAGACCTCTGATGTTTTACCTGGAATCTGCTGTAGCCACTCTCCCAGTTTGGGGGTCACAGCCCCCAGTGCTCCAATTACCACTGGCACCACTGCTGCTCTTACTTTCCACATCTTTTCTAGCTCCTCTTTCAGCCCTTGGTATTTCTCAAGCTTCTCGTGTTCTTTCTTCTTGATGTTGCTGTCGCTTGGGATTGCCACATCTATCACTACTGCCTTCTTCTGCTGTTTGTCGATCAACACGATGTCTGGTTGGTTAGCCATCACCTGTTTGTCAGTCTGGATCTTGAAGTCCCATAGGATCTTAGCTCGGTCCTTCTCAACTGCCTTAGGAGGTGTCTTCCATTTTGACCTTGGGACTTCCAGCCCATATTCATGGCAGATGTTCCTGTACACTATGACAGCTACCCGGTTGTGGCGTTCCATGTATGCACTTCCTGCCTGCATTTTACACCCTACTGTTATGTGCTGTATTGTTTCAGAGGCATCTTTGCACAGTCTGCATCGGGGTTCCTGCCTGGTGTGGTAGACCCTGGCCTCTATTGATCTTGTACTGAGTGCCTGTTCTTGTGCTGCCATGATTAGTGCCTCTGTGCTGTCCTTCAGTCCAGCATTTTCCAGCCACTGGTAGGATTTTTTGATATCAGCCACTTCTTCTATTTGTCTGTGGTATACGCCGTGCAGCGGCTTGTCCCTCCATGATGGTTCTCCTTCCTCTTTCTTGTCCTCGCTTTCGGTTTTCTCCTGCCTGAGGTATTCACCAAGCCATTTGTCTTTGGGGGCCATCTTTCTGATGTACTCCTGGGTCTTAGTTGTTTCATCCTGGACAGTGGTCTTGACACTCACTAGCCCTCGGCCTCCCTCGCTATGCTTGGTATACAGTCTCAGGGTGCTGGATTTGGGGTGGAACCCTCCATGCATTGTGAGGAGCTTTCTTGTCTTGATGTCAGTGGCCTCTATCTCCTCCTTTGCCCAGTTTATTATACCAGCGGGGTATCTGATGACTGGTAGGGCATATGTGTTGATGGCTTATATATACATATGTATATGTATATATATATATATATATATATATATATATATACACACACACACATATGTGTGTGTGTGTGTGTGTATATATATGTGTGTGTGTGTGTGTATATATATATATACATATATATATATATATATATACACATATATATATATATATATATGTATATATATATATATATATATATGTATGTATATATGTATATATATATATAGTTGTGAAATACAACTACTATGTCAAAGAATTTACAGGATATAGCTTCCAAAAAGGGCCTCACTCCATTATTGTTATAAAATACACTCTTTTCATTAGTACAGACAGTTCAACATATCTTAGCGTAGGATTGTTATCTAAGCAGCATATTTGTGGAGTTATGAGCTGTCAGGGGAGCATGGCTGGATCATAAACACGCGGATGTGTTGAAGGTGAGAAAATCCCTGCGCTCAGCAACAAGGGAAGCAGGACAGGAGCGTGGGAAAGAAAGACGAAAGATGGTGGAAATAATGGAGCACATGCTTGAGTGTTGAACAGACCTACAGTATAGCTTTTCAGCCTTCAGGGAATACACCTGCCAGAGTTGTGGGGCAAACCCAGAGGTGCCAATAAGGAATAACACCTATAGCTGTGTTTAATTTAAACAGCACTACAGGAGGAAAAGAAAAACAAGCTCATGCATCCCTTAAGTTTATTTTTTCTTTACACTGATAACTTACATGGTATGTAATGAAAACTCTGCACATGAGCACACAGATCTAAGTGAGAAAAAAATGTACTTTGATCTTTTGGTATATGGTTACCGTTTCCCCTTAAAACATCTGTTTATGCAATCTGACCGACTGTATGTCAGAGTGGTTTAGAGATGACAAGGAGCAGGAATAATTCTGGTTACAGGGATGGTGCCTCTGAGGGAGGAAGGTCAACAATGCCTCATCTCCTCATATTGACCAAAACACCAATGGTCCACTGAGCCCGCGCAGGAAGGAGGTACAAAACAAAGACCGTCTGACATATTTTTCTCTGGCCTCTAAGTGGGTGGTCAGCCAGGCCACCACAGATGCAAAAAGGTCTCTGTGACTTCTTGCCCGGAGATCATTTTGCTCTTTGCCTCTCCCCACTGAAACCATCTGTATGGTATCAGCTACATATCTGTGCCATCGATCACATAGCTTGTGATATCTGAGCAGAGGTTTAAAGAGGTGTATAAGCAGCAGGAAATCAGGGAAAAACCCCTGAAATGCCATAAATACATCTAAACACCTTTCTAATTAGGTTAAAATTTTAGTTTAGGTATCATCAAAGCTATATTCGCCTCTTAATTTTTAACTTGTATATTCAGACCAAATGTAAACAAGGCATTTTTTTTAATCCTCAAATAAGAGGAGTTTCCATCCATGTTCAACTCCACTTGTGAACCTCATTTAAAAAATTTAAAAAGACCAAAAATGACGTTAATGTCCTTGGTTCTTCCACTTCCTTGTTTGGCCGGTACTACATCCAGCTTCAGGAGCTCCAAGCTGATAATAACAGCATCAAGATGTACTTCTGTCTGTCTGGGACCCAGTATCAGGGTATACTGTCCCCCATCGAAGGAAGGATCATTCTATGATGAGATTTGATTTAAAAGAAACTTTGTCTTGTCTTAGAAGGATTTCTAAACTTCTGAATGTTCCAGTGAGGACTGCTTGGGCCATAATCCGTGTGTAAGTGTAAAGAAGACAATTTCACCATAAACCGACCACGACCAGGTGCTCCTCGGAACAGTTCTGACAAAGGAGTTAAAAGAACTATCAGTAGAGTTGTCGAACAGCAAAAAACCACTTGTGGAGAGCTTCGAGATACCTGGAATAACGTAGAGTTGTCTCAAAGAACACAATAGGTTAGCACTCAACAGCCGTGGCCTGTATGGACACTCACCACTGCTGAAGAAAAAGCATGTTGAAGCTCGTTTAAAGTTTGCTGCACAACATTTAGACAAACCTGTGAAATATTGGGAGAACGTAGTCTGGTCAGATGAGACCAAAATTGAACTCTTTTGATGCCATAATACACATCATATTTCGAGGTCAAATGGCACTGCAAATCCTTCCAAAAACACCATACTAACAGTGAAGTTTGGAGGTGGGAACATCATGGCATAGGGATGTTATTTAGCATATGGACCTGGCAAACTTCAAATAATTGAAGGAGGGATGAATGGAATAATGTACAGAGATATTATGGATAAAAATCTTCTGCCATCTATCAGGATAATTGAGAAATATGGGTGGACATTTACAGCAAGACAACGACCCTCAATTGGTTTCAGAGAAAGAAAATAAAGCTGCTAGAATGGTCCAGCCAATCACCCAACTTGAATCCAATAGAAAATCTTTGTAAAGAACTAAAGAGTTCATAGAAGAGGTCCACATAACCTTCAAGATTTGAAGACTGTGGAAGAATGGGCCAAAATCACATCTGTTCAATACATATGACTAATTTCCCCATACAGGAGGTGTTTTCAAGCCATCATTGCCAACAAACATGATACCAGTATTTAATACTGGTAGCTAATTAAAAAAAGAATTTTATTAAGAATATTAAAAAGCGCATCCTAAAAAATGTACGCATCATGGTGGCAGAGGATTAGTTAACTTTCAAACTAAGATACAGCCACTAAGACTTAATTCAGTTTCCATTGCATTTTCCAAACAAAACAAGTGTTTGCTTTTCCATTCATTTAAGTTGTTACTAAACGACGAAGTGAAAATGCCCCTTAAGAAATTCTTGACACCTCTTTCATCTGACAGCTGATTAACTGAACAGCCCTAAGCACTCCATATCCTCCCCCATGTCAAGGAGTCAAAGTATTTGAGGCCCTCAGGTCTAACACTGTTTCCATTATGCTTAACTATAACCAGCCCCGCCTGTGCCTTGCTTACTGCCCTCAGGGGGCATCAAAGAAAAGGGTCCTTCCACTTCAAATCCTATAGATTTGGAGAAAAAAAAGTCACTCTGTTAAGCTGGACGGACTCAGTGTTTGGCTCTAGAAGTGTTGTTTTCCCTTTGTTTTCTACTTTGGGAGGGTGAAGTTTAATCCTAACTTCCCTGTGGCTCCGACCTTCCTGCTCCCAGTGGAGTATCCCACAATAGCACAAAACAACCTAAACTCCCCCACAAACCCAGACCTGGGAGCCTGCTTCATCTGAGCGCTCCAGGGGGGCAGGGCTGACGCTGCTGTGGGCACTCAGAGCTCAACCTGATCCTCTCCTTCAAATCAAAAAGTAAGCACTGCTGAGAAGCATTAGAAACATCACCTCTCTCTCTCTCTCATTTGAGTCTTGGATACTAAAAGCATAAAGTGATATCGTCATTGCTCTCAGCAAAAGAAACCCTAGAGTTGGAAGTTAGGAGACGAGGTACAGGCACAAATAAGGAAAGAGAAAATAACAAAGAGGAGATGAGAATGTGACAAAGGAAGAAATATCTCGCTATTGTTAGGCTGCTTTTAGGGGTGTAAAATGAGTAGTTTTTGTTTTTAAATGCTATAAAAACCCAACAGACACCAGTCCATGTCAGAGTATAGTGCAACGATATCCTGCAGACAAAACTGGGAAGAAAAAAGTTCTGTGTGCAGAATAACTTTACCTGGAAGACAACTAGTGACAGAAATGAGCCCGATTGAATGGATCTGACCAAAATAAAGATGAAACCTTTAAACATTTATTGTTTAATATCAGCAAAAACAAGGAAGCGATAACAGGAAGCAAGCTGCTGACATGATGTTTCCCCACTCTAAGGGCGCATTGACACACCAGTAGTGTGTTTATTACGTTAGCTGGGGCTTTCCAGCTCAATAGCCATCACAGGTGGTCCAGCTCAGTTTGTCCAGATCTATTGTTTACCTCCGTATTTCAAACAGCCAGCCCCCACTTCCTAATTCAGCAGATAAATATATATGATTGATTTTAAGCTCTGGTGAGGCAGACAAGGGGTATCTCTTTACACGGATTACTAGATTAGTTTTGCAGGAGTATAATATCATAAACTAAAACAGAATTATTGTATATAAAAATGAAGTTTAGATGATATATATACACATATCACAAAAGCAAAGGCCAGGGTTTGACGTGTGTGTTTTTTAAATAGTTCTCTTACTAAAACATTGAAATGTTGCTGTATTTTACCAATCCAGTGGCATAATTTCATCCACTTTTGTAAATCCCTAGCCAAGCAAACCTACAACATGATGCTCCCCCCGCCATGCTTAATGATTGATGCAGTGCTGTACAGTTTCTAAGTTTGACCGTTACTATTTATAATCATGACTATCGCCGTCATGGCAAACTGGCTCATAACTGTTTCTCCAGAAGGTACCTGGCTTCACGCACGAAGCTACAACTTTCAGCTGAACTTGAATGTGTCGGTTTTGCAGTTTAAGAGCTTTTACTGTGGAGAGCAATAATGGTGAAGCAGCTATTTCCAGCATGCGGCTGGAAACCAAAGTTGTTCTGGAACATCCTGAACAATTCCCTTTCATTTTAGCCTGACAATTTAGGTTGATTCTCCTAAAATAATTTGAATTTCCACACTGTAAGACAATGAAGGGTTTATCCATTCTATTTTAAACCCAAACCCACCTCAGTGCTGGCTTACCTCGTTGAAGTTAGGCTTCTTGAATGACCTTCCCAAAAGTTTGTTCTCAGCACTACAAAACCTGCCTGTGTCACAAAAAAACAAACCCGTTTGAAGGTATTTTGTTAAATTGCAATAATGAAAGATCCAACCAAAAGTTCTGTCAGTAGCTGTCTAACAGATGATGCTTAATTACAAGGTTTTGGTTGAGCTAGGACCAGGGACGTCCAAAGCGTTTCAAAAGTGTGGGGAATATGGTCTGCCCAAGGTTGTTGTAGCAAACATTTGCAATCCGAGTTAGATTCTTTTTTACAGTGGATAAAATAAGTATTGAACATGCCACCATTTTTCTCAGTAAATACATTTCTAGAGGTGCTATTGACGAAATTTCTCCACATGTCGGTGACAATCCATGATATCCACACATACAAAGACATCAAACCATAGATGTCCAGAAATTAAGTTATTTGTAATAAAGTGGAATTGAACAGGGAAAAAGTATTTAACACGTGAAGAAACGGAGATGCAAAAAGGCATGGAAAAGCCAAGACACCAGCTGAAATCTCTCAATAATTAGAAAGCTATCCTGCCCCTTGTCAGTGCAAATTAATATCAGCTGGTATATTTATTTTACCTGCTGTATCTCTGTCCCTCACGTTTTCCCTCTGTAATCAATGTTTTGTATCTCTATGATTGAATAAAAGCTCTGTCTGGACGGCTTGTGCCGCTCTCCCTTCAAATTTTCCGTGAACCAATCAGAATCCAATCAGAACCAATCAAGATTCTAGACAATGTTGACTAGAATGTTGTTCATATGAGATAATAACTGAGATATTTAGTGACTACACATCAACATTTATGCTTATTTGGTTCATGTTTTAAAACAAAAACTAGTATCTACTCCCCTCTAACTTTTAGCGAGGGGATGCATTTCTCAGCAGGCATGTGTTTCTCGGCATGACAACGGCCAGTGCCTCACCCTACTGGCCGATCGCAGTCAGAGCTATTCACTTCTCTGATAGGACATCTTACCCCCTAAAATGTAAGATTTTCTTAAGATAATCAAACACAATAATTTAAAAAATACGTAACAAAATGTCCAGAATGCATTTGCTGCAAGTTTGAGTTAGGACTGGCAGTAAGTGACAGACTTAAAAGGGATTTAAGGCAGGGGAATGTTAGGTAACATATGCTAGAACCATTGAAACTTTGGGAGCAGATGGTATTTCCACTTGGAAGAAGTGTCAGGAACCCCAATAATATCATCACAAGAATAACAGGAAACTGTGTTTGCCTTTGTATTGTCTTCCTCCAAAGGAAAAGCTTTATTCAAGTCAGTTAGTCGCAGGTATAACTTATTGTTTAGACCGGTATTATATCCAACAGAGCTTTTGGATAATAAGTAAAATCTTTAATTGAATCATCCTGAGAAAAAAACAAAACACCTTCAATAATTATAATTGATGCGCTGTGTAGCAGTTTCTGCTTCACAAGTCATGAGAATCCTTAACAGCATTAGATCTAAAGCAGTGTTCACAAACTCTAGTCCTACAACTTTTAAAAGTATATGTACTCTAACCTGTACACCTGAATCGTAAATCCATCTCTTAGCAAAACTACATAAATTCATTGCATGTTTACAAGTATTTCTCTCCTTTGATTCAGGTGCATTGGACCTGAGGTACATCTAAAAGTTACAGGACAGACAAAGACACAAGAACCATGATCCACAGGGATTCTGCAAAGATGAATGGTTAGAAATCCCCTCTAAAACCTTAGGAAATGTTCTGGGAATCTGTTGGTGAAGAGGAATCCTATAATGTATTGACAGATGGTAGACAGAATGGAAGGGGGGTGAGGAAAGGCGGAAAAGGTCTCTGGGTTGAGATCGGTACCCCGAAAAACATGCAAAACACCAACCTTTAAGTGGAACGTGACAGCGAGAGCAGCCAAGTCTCCTTAAAAAAAACAAATGATGTAAGAGTTCTTTCTTGTTGCTCCACCACCTGAAGAGAAACGGCAGAAAGAAAAAAAAAAAATAGCTGAGTCCAAATGACAAAACCATATCACCTCCAGAGGCTAATGGTTTAAGTCATCGCTGGCTCCCCAGCAGTATCATTGCTCATTGGTACTTTCCATCTAATCATGTCAGAGGGAAGAAGGTGCACCTGGAGGAGCTTAAACTGTTTCACATGTTCATGAAAAACGAGAGCAATCACTGACGTCTGTGAAACGCAAGGCAAAGTTGCATAATGTTGAGCACAACATAACGGTTGTGACTCAGACCAGGGAGAAAGAAAGGTGAAAGGTATGACTGAGAGATAAACAACTTGATAGACCACAGAATTAAAAATGTGCAAGCTTCATTGTTCCAGTTTTAGTTAATATTTCCACTTGTTCTAGTATTTACTTTAGAGATTGGACTGGTTAAACTGTGCAGAGACTGATTTATATTCATCAGGTCAATAAGAAGCAAGGCTGTGGTCACATTTAAATTGTAAATGTCTGAGAATGCCCCTCTGCAACAGCTTGAATCGTTACCCATCAATATAATTTAAACTGATCAAAGAGTTTTAAACTCTGACCTGTGGAGAAAACGAACCGAGAGAAAGTCATACCCTTAATTATGCTGTTCTCTTTCACACTGTTACACAATTTATACTTAAAATAACTGCTGTTTGATTTCATTTATTGCAGCTAATCTCATTTCCAGGCTATTCTCAAAGAAATTATTTGTGCGAGACAACTCAACAGGCGACAAGGTTTCAAAGGCGCCCAGTAAAGACAAACTAAGCTAACTGCATCTTCTTACTTGAAGCTACCTTGAATATATAAAGATTTTTGTCATATTTTGCTGTAAATACTCTTTATTCTATTGTAATACTCAAGCAAGATCTTAAAGTTGCAAAATTAGAGCAAATCATTTTAGGCTTTATTACAAAGATGGTTCTTGTTGGGTGGAGAGAAACTTGCTTAACTGATATCTAGAGGTTAACAACTAGGCCTGTTTTGCATGTTTTACTTATATTCTATATAGGAGAGCTATTTGCCTTTTTATGATTTTTTTTAAGAGAAAATTATGAATAAAAAAAAATACAACTCTTTACAAATTCACTTTAAGACACTGCCGTTATTTAAATGTCGGATGGCTTGTTGTGGAAGCAAAAAACTAAAACAAGACAGGGATATTAAAGTTAAACCAGCCATTATGATGATGGAAATTAGCTGGATGTTGTTATTCCATCAAACACACAGAAAAAAAAAAACCTTTTCCCAAATTAAAAATGGAGAATTAACAAACTGCATTTCTTAAATTCACAATTTTCCTGCTTGGAAAGGAATCCCAAACACGTTTCCTCTGTAAACAGAGGATTCAAGTTACTTTGCCTACTTCATACAAATGGCCCACGGATGTCCTTCTGTAGATAATTAACTAATGGCAAACTGTTTCCCCCTTATTTTACATACCTTTTGGAAGACTTCTAATGCTTATTGACCATCAAGCTCAGCACTTAGCTTAGTTAACCCTCTAGTGAGAGTATCACTTAATGAAATTTCCTGAGAAATGCTAACACAGGCTCAAAGGATGGGTAACTGCAAATAGCTCAGGGGTAAAACTTCGATCAATCATTGGTCCCTACAGTGGCCTCAAGGACAGTCATAGTGACAAAATACCTTCATTGTTACACAGAAATAATACTCGTCTAGCCCGGCATTTAAGATCTCTCATTAATCTCTCTTTGGCTTCTGCTTACATCATCTGCAAAAGGCTATGCATGCGAACACGCCATAAGTCAGCTGCAGCAAGACGTGGGGAAACAACTCGTTCCCAAGAGGTATGCATGCAGTTTGTCAAAAGTCAAAGAAACAGCTGTGAAATGATCAACAAAGCTGTCAGGAAGTGATTTTTTAAAAATGATTCACAAATTTATTAAAGAGGTGCCTATAAATCTAAAAGTTAGGCCACGATATAACAACAATTATTCAAGTATCCTTACTCAAAAGCTGTATGTTCATTTCACTGCATCCACTCACCCATAGTAGACCTACAACTCTACTCACAAGTCAACCTACTTTAAGTTTAAAAGATTTAGCAGAAAACTGGGAGATTTTTAAATATACGAGTTGTTCTGCCCGTTAATAAGAAACCAATTGATAGAATTCAATTTGAGGCCGAAATAAAACACAATTGTTCTTCTGAAATTGAAGCATTTTATACAAGGTGCCAGCAGGTGGCTGTCAGCATGCAGCTTAATCCGGTTAAACAAAACAATCTTTTTAGAATCAATAACAGAGAAAAAGATGAGCGATTTAAGCTTAACATCTGATATCTATGTTTGTGAATGGTATTTAAAAAAAAAATAGACTATTGGGCTGATTGACAGGACTCCGTTTAGAAAGAAGAGAAGATGCCACCATCACTTTTAAGTTGTTTATCCAGCAGCGTTCTGGTTATAAGGGAGAAAAATATGAAGTTGATGGCCAAGCTACAAGTGGTTTGTGGTTCTGTGAAAACATCCCAACTAAAGGGCTAGTTTAGAGATTGTTAATAAGTCTGGACAACACTTCTTTAATTAGCTTGAACTTGTATTTGTCACAGTTTTGGTTCCGTTATGTTTTCTTTTGAGTTTTCAGTTTTACTTTGCTCCATGTTTTCTACTTTAAGTGGTTTAATTCTTATTTTTGTTGTCTTCTCTGGTTATTTTTCAGTGTTCAGGTTTTTATTTGTTGCCCTCTGCTGCCCTCTTGTGTTCTCCTCTTTCCCTAGCTACTTTCCTGTACTGCTCTGTTCACACCTGCTCCCAATCTGCTCGTTAGTCCTCTCTTTGTTCAGTCTCCCATAAATACACTCCTTATGCAGTTCCTCAGTGGCAGTTGCTCATCTAACTTCCTCCAACTCCGCCTCTCTGAGTCTTCCTCATCGTGATTGTTTTTTCCCCTGATGTCTCTATGGTTTCTGGCTTGTTTGACTTTTTTACGTTTGATTTCTGGATTTTTTGGATTCCTACCTCAGTTGTTTGTTAACACTTCATTAAATCCACAAAAAACTCACCTTTGCCTCCCTGTCTCTGCATTTGGGTCCTTTAGCCAAAACCAAATCCTGACAGTATTGGCTTGGTTCAAACAGAAATATGTTAATTTTTTATGTTTTTGTGGCATTCTGATCACCTTAAAAGTTCAGAAAAATAAAAACCATAATAAACAGATTTTATAAACCTGGACTGCAGTATTATACATTGGATCAGTTACACAGGTTTTCATTTTTTAGGCCTTTTTTTTATCTCTTATTCTTTGTATTTCATTTTGTGTGTTGTTGCATCTAATACATTTTTTAAAATATATATTATTGAGCAAAAGGTCCTGCTATTACCAATATAAATGTAAGAATATCATGAATTGTAGCAGAAATGTCCTCTTGGTTTATATCTACACATAATTAACCCTGGACTGCAACCATCAAATCTGGAGGACACTCAGTCTAGATGATAACGTAAAGCAAACCTAGTCCCTGCCTACCAAAGTTTGGTCAATCCATAATACTGCCAGATAAACGGCCGACCTATTTTGGGTGGGTCTCGACAAGCTGCAGGTAAGGTTAGGAGGTTACACTCAGTGTTGGAAATAACGCATTATTCCCTGTAAGGGGAGTGGTGTCCTAGTGGTTAGGACATAGAGCTTGGAATCCTGAGGTTCTAAGTTCAAGCCCCACTCCCACAGACTGCCACTCTGGGTCTCTTTAATCCCACACTGCTCCCTGGTCGCGCCCAACTGTGGCTATGTTACTTTTCCAGTAGGTAGCACTGTAACAAATTCGTTTGTAAAATTTAGTAATGAGTAAGTCATTACTGTGCTTTAAACAGATCCTTTATTATATAAAGTATAAATACAGACTACAGTTTCCTGGTGTAAGGTCACGCGGCACACCTACATCAGCGATGCTCAACTTCAGCATGACCCAGTATAGATCCACTGATTTAAAGACAGCGTTCCTACAGTAAAGCGCTCACTGAAGAGCAATGATTTCATCATTATGTGCACGACAATAATGATAATATATGTAATTATTTTAATTGCATGGTTTACAATTTCTGGAATAGTGAAAAACCTGCTTAATTATCTTGCAAAGTATATTTTATTTTTGCAAAATTGCTTGATAATCAAATTTTTTTTTGCTTCATATATATTTTATAGCCAATTGCAGGCTGCCAATAAAAAAAAAAGCCAAAAAATAAAACTTTTCTTTCATTATAAACAAAAAACATAATCACATCTGCATAATCATGTTGCAAATCACTTGTCGAACAAACCACCCCAAAATAGAGCAAATTACTATTCAATGTTTTCAGATGTGTTGAGCTTTAAATGTATTTAAAATTCAAATAACAGGAAAGTTTTCTAAATTCTTCAACACTTAAGAACATAAGTAACTGCGCAGTTACTTTGGCTAACCAAACCCAGATACATTTTTGGAGAATAATTATAACTATAACTATAAATAGTTACCGTTTTTTGGTAATTTGCTGAACACTGGTTATAGCTGCTGTGTTTAATATAGTTACACGAGGTAAACCAGACTCTGGAACATTATACAAACCCATCTAAGCCAGACATATTCATCTCTGTTTGCAGGATCATTAAAAATAAAGGGGTCAGATTTGAAAAAAACAAAAAACAAAAACAAAAGTTTCCATTAAACTGTCTTTAAGGAAATATTTTTTTATGAAGCCATGGACATTTTTTTCTTTAATCTTAGCAAAGATGCAGAATCCTCTGAATTCAGAACATCTAGATGATCAGCTCCACCAAATGAAACAACAGTGAAAACAATATAATATATATCAATATAGCAATCAATCAAAACAATATAAGGAGTCCCAATGCCGTTTTTTTATCTCAGGTCTGCCTGTTTAGTTTCAGCTCTTATTAGGTATAAGCAACTTAACCTGCTCATAATATTATATATCCAAGATTCATTGTTATACTGTATTATCAACCCCTTACATTTAACAATGCCATTGTACAATGAAATGGCTGCAATCGTATGCACTCTACCTGCAGCAGAATCAATCCCTTGATTCTTCAACAGAGACTTTGACAATATTTCCGTTTAGTTGTATACTTTTAAACAGAAAGAAATGGAAAAGTTTTCTTTCAACCACCAATTGTACCCTTTCTTATTAACAGCCCAGATGCTGTGATTAGGCATTATAAAATAACCAAAGCATTTCAAATCAGCAATTGGATAAACTTTCGAAACAGTGGAAAAACAAACGGCGTTTCACCACAAAAACCTGGAATAAGCCTTGAATAATACGTTTATTATACAACAGCTTCCGTGGGATAACTGTGACTTTAACAACACCAATAAACCACATGGAAGCTGGAGTTTGAAATCCCTAATCACGCGATCACAAAACTAACACTGATAGCACGCTGCATGGGATTTGCTTCATTACTTGTCAATTTTCTATACAACAGAAAAAACAAGGCTAAGGTGAAAGCGCGCGTTTCCATTGGATCCAATAAGAGACGCTGCTGCAACATCGGAATAATGAATAAGATAATAGCAGACTATTTTCTCCTTCTCGGCCTGTGCTGTAAACATACTTTTGACCTCAAGGAAACCTCAGCAGTGTAAATCTTTGTTGGTCGTATTCCAAACTGCCACAGCTGAGAGGATTTTCCCCTCAAGTGTAACAATCTGACTACTATTTTTGCCCTCTAAAGCGGTGCCAGAAAATGCCCTTGTGTGCATAAAACTGAGCAATGCTTCTTAGTAGAAGCTGTGTTGGATACCAGGCTGCGATGTTCAGCTGCTGAGGTCTTACGCAGCTGGAGGTTGGCTCTTATGTGGAAACTGAAGGTATGTTCTCTGCAGTCAGGCTCACCACAAAAGGGTCTTTCTTATAGTATTTAAGGGCTTTGGGAAAATGGGAATTGGCTTGAAGGGTGGCAAATCAGGTGCCTTCTTTCAGCAAAGTGGTTTAATGGAGCACTTTGGAAAACAGTTATTACATTTATAATATTGAAAAAGAAAAAAAAACAATCTTAAAGATTACAGGAACTAAAATATGTATAGGTTCAAACAAGAGGTAAGCCACATTTTTTGCATCGGCCGATACATGCATTCGCTCATCGGTTCATTATTGCATACAGCTGCCATGCTTCGACATCATGTAAAACGATGCACTGCAGCTCAATCCATTTGCTTTCAGCTAATAATTTTATTCGATCAGCTTATAAATTAGTCTTTTAGGTGTAAATCTAGAATTGTGGAACATTTGTTTTCATTGTGTCATTTTTATCAAATGTATTTACAGTGGGGCAAAAATGTATTTAGCCAGCCACCAATAGTGCAAGTTCTCCCACTCAAAAAGATGAGAGAGGCCGGTAATTTTCATCATAGATATACCTCAACTATGAGAGACAAAATGAGAAAAAAAAATCCAGAAAATCACATTGTCTGATTTTTAAAGAATTTATTTGCAAAATATGGTGGAAAATAAGTATTTGGTCAGTTACAAACAAGCAAGATTTCTGGCTCTCACAGACCTGTAACTTCTTCTGTAAGAGGCTCCTCTGTCCTCCACTCGTTACCTTCATTAATGGCACCTGTTTGAACCCGTTATCAGTATAAAAGACACCTGTCCACAACCTCAAACTTTCACTCTCTAAACTCCACCATGGCCAAAACTAGAGAGCTGTCAAAGGACACCAGAAACAAAATTATAGACCTGCACCAGACTGGGAAGTCTGAATCTGCAATAGGTAAACAGCTTGGTGTGAAGAAATCAACTGTGGGATCAATTATTAGAAAATGGAAAACATACAAGACCACTGATAATCTTCCTCAATCTGGGGCTCCACGCAAGATCTCACCCCGTTGGGTCAAAATGATCACAAGAAGGTGAGTAAAAAACCCAGAACCACACGGGGGGACCTAGTGAATGACCTGCAGAGAGCTGGGACCAAAGTAACAAAGGCTACCATCAGTAACACACTACGCCGCCAGGGACTCAAATCCTGCAGTGCCAGACGCGTCCCCCTGCTTAAGCCAGTACATGTCAAGGCCCGTCTCAAGTTTGCTAGAGAGCATTTGGATGATCCAGACGATGACTGGGAGAATATCATATGGTCAGATGAAACCAAAATAGAACTTTTTGGTAAAAACTCTACTCGTCGTGTTTGGAGGAGAGAGAACGCTGAGTTGCATCCAAAGAACACCATACCTACAGTGAAGCATGGGGGTGGAAACATCATGCTTTGGGGCTGTTTTTCTGCTAAGGGACCAGGACGACTGATCCGTGTGAAGGAAAGAATGAATGGGGCCATGTATCGTCAAATTTTGAGTGAAAACCTCCTTCCATCAGCAAGGGCATTGAAGATGAAACGTGGCTGGGTCTTTCAGCATGACAATGATCCCAAACACACCGCCCGGGTAACGAAGGAGTGGCTTCGTAAGAAGCATTTCAAGGTCCTGGAGTGGCCTAGCCAGTCTCCAGATCTCAACCCCATAGAAAATCTTTGGAGGGAGTTGAAAGTCCGTGTTGCCCAGCGACAGCCCCAGAACATCACTGCTCTAGAGGAGATCTGCATGGAGGAATGGGCCAAAATACCAGCAGCAGTGTCTGAAAACCTTGTGAAGATTTACAGAAAACGTTTGATCTCTGTCATTGCCAACAAAGGGTATATAACAAAGTATTGAGATTAACTTTTGTTATTGACCAAATACTTATTTTCCACCATATTTTGCAAATAAATTCTTTAAAAATCAGACAATGTGATTTTCTGGATTTTTTTTTTCTCATTTTGTCTGTCATAGTTGAGGTATATCTATGATGAAAATTACCGGCCTCTCTCATCTTTTTAAGTGGGAGAACTTGCACTATTGGTGGCTGACTAAATACTTTTTTGCCCCACTGTATATAAATGGAGGGGGGATAACAACATTGCCTAAAGGAAAAGTCCGGTCAGCAAGGAATAATCAATGGGTTTTTATACAGGTTTTTATAGGTATCATTTATAACTAAAACTAATATGTTCGCTGTGATTTAATGAATTTATCGTTATTCAGTAAAAAAAATTAAAATTATAATTTTCGACGTAATCACTGAGCGGCCATTTTTGCCCAAATATAGCCTCACTCCTGACCTCTTCCAGCAGTGGCTTCACGGTGTGGTAAGCCTAGCGCCATTCTCCCCGCTTTACAAGCAAAATCAATGGGAACTATTACACACATCTGCAATCAACAACAATTACTTAAGATTTCCAAAGGACTTCACCGTTGAAATTCACGAAAGCTATAGTTAAACTGACAATGCCCACGTGAAAAAAATGTGTTATTTCACCTTTCCGATTCATAATACTCCACCACGGGTTTGTCGTTGGATTGCCATCTTGAAGAGGGAGGATTTGCCATTGAATTACTGGCCAGAGAAAAAACCCGTAATATGTAGCCAATATTTGGAAGAAGAATGATTTGCATAATAGCACGTTGTTACAAACACCAGATACAGCACTGGGACTTGCTTAACTGCCGATACCGCACCGTGACGTCACAAACCAGTAGGTGGCAGTAGAGTTCTTTGACAAACATGGATGCCTCCAGTTAAGCACATTCAAATGAAAATTACTCTAAATTATAAACACTTATCATTTATGGAAAAGTATAAAATAATTTCATACTTAAAGTTCTTTCAGTTTGAATTCTGAATATGAACAGACTTCTCCTTTAAAGAATTCATATACTTCTGAAGACTGTCAAGAGCAAAACAAAAACATTCCTCAGTTTTTCAATATCAGAATTTAAGGCTGGAATTTATAATCAATACTTCAAGTGGGAGATTTTCTAAAAGACAGATGCCAAAAAGCAGTGAAACGCATGTGTAAACAAAAAAAAAGCTAAACTAATTTGTCTGGTAGGTCCATAAAGGGTTTTAAGCATATCTTTAAGCCTGCAGTGATCTACTGTAATTGTCACAGGAATGCTCCCTGTGTGTTTTCAAAAAATGCCTGATAAGTTAGGCTTTTAAAAATAAAAGCAACTAATGGTCATTTAGCAAATTGATTAGTCTGTTGATTATTTTTTCGATTAAGCAATTAATAATTGGATAGGTAAAGATTTCTTAAAGAAGACATTTTATGACATTAAACCAGCTAAAACTAAAACTTTTCCACTTGAGGAGCTCTGGATAGAGCATATTGACAGAAAACGTAATTTTTTTTTAATCTAAACTACAAAATGTTTGTATATTTTTTTACAATTTTGATGTAATTACTGCTCTAATTGTGTCACTGTCAGCTAAGGCATGTTTTACAGTCTCTATACTCAAGTTAAAAATGAATTAATTACTAAATTAGTTGAAGATTATTTCAATAATCGACTAATCAGATTAATTGCTTCAGCCCTAATTCTTATTTTTCCTCAAGAAAAAAAGATGTTCTTATCTTCTTGTCCAGTTTATGTCTTTTACAGTCTTTTATTATAAGGTGGATCTATTTCTACACCCAAATTATGAAGCAGTTGAATGTTTTCTTGCTGACCTTACACCAAATTTAGGTTTTTATTTAACTTTAGCCATTTCTGTCTCTAATCCTAACTGAAATGATTCAATAAATACTGTAGTTTTACAAGGTTATGGTTTAATAGCAGCTAAATATCAATGCGACTCTGTTACCAGCAGCATGGGGCGTAGGGAAAACAAAGTGCTGCCCCTCCCCAACCTGTTGCTTCAATGCAGGTTTTTGGGAAACACAAACAGAATGAGCCATAACTGATTCAATCCATTGCTGTTATGAAGTTAAGAAGCCGGGCTGTAAATCTCTCTGTTAATCCGGTGAGAGCTTTTCCTACTGTGAGACCCTAAACAAGGCACATGCCTTTTATGATGCTATCAAAAAAGCTACTTTCTGTTGGCAAAAGCTTCATATTTACAAGTCAAGGTGGTCTGCTTTTTCCATCCAGCTCTGAACAACAAAAGTTTAAACCGAGTTCCCAAACGTTAAACTATTCTTTTTAAGTGTTTCCATAAACAAACATGAAGGAGACGAATGTGGACGCTGTTAAATTGAAGTCATGGGTTACGCTGTATCTGGCAGGTTGGAAAAGAAAACAACAAGACAAGCTGGTCTTTATTTGTGGATCCCATCCTCTGTTCGCTCCTAAGGTCTGTGGGCTGTAATAAGAGGCATGTGAGTTTGAGCACGGCGCATTCTCATTAAAATACCCAACTTGCATTCCCCCCCCCCCCCCCCCCCCCCCCCCCCCCCCGTCCCTCAGGCCAGCATACATAACATACACAGGTGTCAGGAAGTAGCCAGCTCCCAGCCACCTTTCCTCTTCCAGCACTGACGGCTGTATGGGGAAACAATTAAGAGAAAAGGCTAAACGAGTTGAGTGAACGCTACAAAAGCTGAAATTTAACTGCTCACTGGGGTAAATATGGATATTAAGCTGCTCTAAACAGATAAAACTGGATTTACAATCCTTTTCCGAGGAAACATCTGATTTTAGACTGTGTTACATAACAACTCTGAATAGAAATCTATGTAAAGCAAAACTAAACTGACCAACTCTAAAAGTCTCAATTTGCTCACTGGTAAAAAAAAAAATCAAAATCGAGATCATAGTCATTTCTCTTAAAATAAGTGCATTTGTTCTTGAATTGAGGAGATAAAGAGGACATTTTGCCAATGGAACAAGACTATTTAGATTTAAAATAAGAAAAAAACAATTGCATTGACTTATTTCAAGTGCATATTATCTAATTATCTTATTTTAAGAGTAAAAATACTCATTTCACTGGCAAACTATCTCACTTACCTACTCAAATCAAGGGTAAATACACTTAATTTAAGACATTTTTACTTATTTCTAGAGTGCTTTAGTTGCGTATTTTCTTGCGGCCATAAAACAGATGCTGCATCAGCATTAGAAAACTGTTCCACCTTCGGGTTCAAACACATAAAAGTCAATTCATATAATTTCATCACTACCGATCACTTTAATATAACAATCAACTGAAAACCAGAGCAGAATTGGTGGCTGCGCAAGAAACTGGGATGTCCAAAGCGTAAATGTAAAACATAAAACGGATATATAAAAATCACTTCCTGTTGAGGTTATTAAGCGTTGCCTGCTGCTGGTCAGAAGAGCAGCTGGGTTGCATTATTTTAGGAGCCAGCTCTAAAAACAGAGGAGCTTTGAAATCTGTGCCAGTAGCCTATCAAAGAGAAATAGGAAAAACTGTTGAGTGGTTTGGTGCAACAGGAGGTTTCTGCTTTGGGTCTTGGGTCAAAGTTCTGCCAGGTGAAGGCAACAGAAAGACAGAAACGATGCTGTTCAGTGTTCACACCTAGTCTAGAAAGCCCAGCTTGCATATATACCCATCTTTGTACGGTGAGCATCAGCAGCCCTGAGGGAGGATGGTATCAAATCTATCAGCTAAGTCCAGAAAAATTGACAAAATGGCCTCCAAACTGATTTCTAAACTAGTTTACAAACTTTACAGCTCACATAAACACTCATGTACAATCTAACACAAACACAACGCCATGGTTTCTCTGTGAAGTTTAGAAAGTAGGAGATTTCTTAACAAGGCCAATGCAGTTTCTTAAATACAGAAAAAGCTTATACATTGTAATATTTCCTCCAAAAAGTTAGTTTGAAAGGTGTTTAACTTTGATCCACATAATAGACTGTCATTTTAGACAAAGATGACTATCCTTCTGTGACGGGTGGAATATAAACCTATGGATGTTGAAGGTCCTAACAATTTTAGACGCTATTTAGTTTTCTTGAAGATCCTCCCCGAATGATTCAACTACAACCCAAATATTTGTACACCTACAAAGAAACAGCTGTATTTATGTTTTTGACCAATTTGATACTGTGACAGCCTCTGCCCGTCTTGTGGGTTCCCGAGGGACTTCTGCCCGCCTATCCTGCTTTCCTCTCCTCCGCAGGTGCTTTCAATTAGTGCTTGCTTAAAGAAGGTTTAGTGTGTGAAGGTGTGGCGGTTCCAGTCTCAGTCCTGGTCCAGACAGCTATGGTTCGGCTTCTGCTCCGGCGTGTTCCTTTTGGCTCCCGCTTGTGACTGACTTTCTACTCCAAACATTCTTTTATGTAATTTTCTTTAAATAAGTATTATCAATCATTGATTTGCTTCATCTTCACTCCTATTGTTTTCACTCCTGAGTCAGAGCAGTAACAACGGGAATACCTCTGAATCCAGCTGGATGTGCCAGACGTCTGGCATCTAAAAATCCTTTGCATCAAATTGAAAAAGAAGTAAGTCTTCCATAAACTCTGCGTATGATCCTGTGGTGTATGCCTGAGTAAAGTCCATACCAGGAAACATACCTTTCAGAGACCACTGCCACCCATTGGTCAATAAAGCAGCTGGCTACTGTGGATACTGTGGACGGAGGGCAATGCTGACAACCCTCCAAATATATGTTTGATTTTATACATCTAAAGGAAGACAATACTTCATTTGCAACAAATGTCACAAATTATAATAATTATGACTTACTGTTCCAAGGCCTGATTAACTACAAAACTTTTCCTTGACCATAATTGTACTCAAACATTGCAACTTATCATGACAGGAATGAAGAATGACGCTATACCAAATAGCACCAAAAACAACAGTGGTAGTCAGAGGATATTATTCACATCTTACTTGCATTTTTATAAGGGGTGGACAATTAACTGCAATTCAATATAAGTGCAATTTAAAAATAGACATTTTTCAAAATGCAAAAATAACAGTGATAAGATTAAGACATCTACTTTCTCTCTTCAGTCCTTTAAGTGATGGTGATAGTCTTGAGTGGGTTTGCTGCCACACAGATAGGAAGAGTCTACAAAGTCAATATGTTACAACGGCAATAAAAATTAGCCTGAAAGGATATAAATTGTAGTCGCTATCCTCTTTATTACAGTCATGTGTAACACCAACTTCTGACAAAATGATGCTTTGTGTATCTAGTTAATCTAGTTAATTTGCTCCAAGTCAGTAAAAAAAAGTTTTTCTTTTTTGTGCAATACTCTAACAGTGAATCCTATTTCGCTCCTTGTCCCCTACCTCTCTCTTGCGTGGGCTTTTGGCATCATTTTAAGGTTATCTGAAGCTAAATGGAGGACCGCAAGAAGAAGACATCTTCAATGCCTGGAAATGCTGGTGGATCAGCTTATGGTATCTAATGGAGAACGTTTGTGCTCAATAACCCCCATGTTACTTTTGTGTTGTTATGCACTTACAGGAACCATAATGCAGGATGTCATCCAAATGAGTTTTGTAGTTTAGCTGAGTTTCACAAATTACAAATATTGCTGATTGTTAGTATTAGTGGATCATGTCCAAATCCTTGTTGTTCAACTAAAATTATCATGCAAATTTGTTGTACCCCTCAGTTTAAAGTGTGCTCCTGAAATTGTGGTGTTGAAAACGTGGGCGGGACTAGGTTCGGAATGGCACCCAGGCTAGGACTTTCCTGCAGGCAGTCGGTAGGTGTTCCTGCATGTGTAACTTTTCAACTAATGTGTATGAGACCAGAAAACATGTTAAATGAATCATGGCAAAACTATTATATTGCTAACACTGCATCCACATGAACAAGCATAATCACAACTTAAATTCTCATGCAAACCCTTGAACAAATAAAAAAGGTATGAAAATGTCATATTTAACTTTATCTAATATCTATTATTGATGATAAAATACATTTAAAGACGATATCAGAAGGTTTGCATTTGTGAAGTACTATGCATTACAAGTGTTACCCTGTAAAAAACACAGTGAGTGTTTTAGTCCCTGAGGCCCACACTGATTACACTCAATGCACTAATGCCACAATTAACCAGACTATCCAGTTTCTGTGTACGCGTGTAAGAGAGTGTATGAACATAGACCTTTGAAGCTTACATGCATTTTAGTGTCGCGCCTTTAAACCGCAGGCGGACGCCGGGATGACATCACCATACAGCACACAGATCAGTCCGTTAGCTCAAAGGGAGACGCAGCAGACAGCTGTGGCCGCATCATTCAGCGAGGCTGGTGTGTGTTTATCACTAAGGCAGAAATTATAGCCTGGAAACGGACTCTATGATACCTTTGTTCAGAGGCGGTGAAGTCATTCCCTGGGTCAGTCTCCTTCGACAGTTAAAGACAGGTGTAATAAGTGCCCTATTAATGTGAACCGGAGGGGAAATTCTCCAGATTGGACGTGAGCCAGATCTCTCTCAGACATGATGGCGGATATAACAGGCACAAGAGCTCACGTACGCGGAGACACACATAGAAACCATCCCTCACCCACACATGGCTGCATGTGGTGCCGCCATGCTCTGGTTCAACAGATTGTGTTATGTCTGAAAGTCAAAGCCTCGTCAAATTCTCTGCTTACTCTTAAATGTGGCTAATCAACCTGAGAAAAGGTTAAGCGTTTACACGATCAGGTTGAGCGCGTGCTCAACCCTGGCGGAGCAAGAACCAAAGCAATGTTTAACACAGGTAATATACTGGAAAACATATATAACAGAACTAACATAAGGAGACGACATCTAATAGTAGACTTTTTGGGGGGGAAATTACATTCAAACAAAAGTTATAAATCATTATGATTCAATCTGAATTGATGTTATATTAGAAATATACATATCATTTATGGTTAAAAAAAAGACAAATGGGTTGAAAAGATGAGTTTCCCTATTCCTTCAACAATACAAAATCTGAAACACTTTTAAAAATCTTGAAACAACTTTACATTTGAGAAAACAAATTTACAACAAACGAAACACTTTTACAAATCTTAAAACAAATTTACATTTCAGAAAACAAAATTACAACAAACGAAACACTTTTACAAATCATAAAACAAATTTACATTTCAGAAAACACTTTTACAACTGACAAAATCTGACGGAAAGGGAGGGACTGTCTTCGAAGCTTACCCGGAAGTGATAACCGGAGAGTTCATGCAAGATGGAAGCTAATCGAGTTGCGTTTTGCCCGTTCTGCGGCATACAATATATCATATATGCAAATAAAACAATGCTAACTAAAAGTTGCATCCATCCATTGGATTGGATCCGAGTTAACCAGTGTAACGGCGTCATACGTTCACATTACACTTGGCTATAAAATATATATGGGAAATAGAGGTAGCAAATTAGCATGGATCACAGATCAGTAATGGAAAGAGGTTTTACTGGATGTGTTGCAATCAGGAAATGTGTACGTACTTTATCATGTCAGATAGTAGTGATGTTATATACTGTTCAGAGACACTGAGACAGAAAAGAGACTATAATGTGACATTGGCAGCAGAAACAGCTGATCAGTTCTGCAAGGTAAATATTCTCTACATTAGAACTTAATCAGCAGATATATTTCTACATATCATCGATCATAATATTCATAATTACTTTTTTATGAATAAACCACCTCAAGTGAGAATAACAGTTATTTGCAAAACTAAGTATGTTGATTTGAATTTTGCTATTTTCATGAAGCTCTTCTAATGAGATACCAAGTAAGCATAAAAAAAAACCTTTAATGGAAACGTTAAATAAAAAGAAAGGCTGTGTTGGCTACCAAATTTACTTTTGATAAAACATTATGCACTTAAAAAAATGTCCCCAAAAGCTTTTTGTTCCAGTTAGTAAAACAACCAGCTTAGTTGAGATACAACATCCATTTCACATCACGCTTTATCCCTGCTGGGGTCTCGACAGTGCGATTAATGGACCAGAGGCGGGGTACACCCTGGACGGGTCGGCAGTCTATCCCAGGACAACACAGAGACAAATAGAACAAACCCCCCATTCATGCTGTAGGAGAATTTCGAGAAGCCAGTTAACCTAACAGTCATGTTTTTGGACTGTGGGAGGAAGCCAGAGTACCCAGAGAGAAACCATGCATGCTCAGGGAGAACATGCAAACTCCATGCAGAAAGACCAAGGCCGGGAATCAAACCCAGGATCTTCTTGCTGCAAAGCAGCAGTGCTACCCAATGCCCCACTGAGCAGCGCGTGGATACAACAATGGAGAAATAAAAAAGTGGTTGGTTAAAGTGTGTCCCAAACATGCTTTAGAGAGAACTGTCTCCCAAATGAGCAACGGAAGTGAAGCTGACAGATGGACTGCTGACCGGATGGAGGTCAGAGGCAGCTATTAAAAAGAGGCTACCCCTCACAGTGAGTGATCTCCGGAGCAGATTAGCGTGTTGTCAGAGGGAAGCCAGGACCCCAGTGAGGAACGTGCTCCCCTGAGAGATGTCTGATCCAAGAGAGCACATTTAAAACCAGCTTTAAAATTTTCTCTCATTGCATTTTCTCAACCCATCTGAAGCATACTTTAGTTTCTTTATGATTTACTAGAGCTGCTTTTAAATATTTCAATACAACAAAGATAATCTGTTTAACCCTCTGATGGGAAATTCCACTTAGCAGTGGAGGACGTCCCAAAATGACAACAGCAAACAAAGAGAAGCTTCATTCCCTGAATTCTTCTGGTTTACTCCAGAGCGAGAAGTGGCGTTCTTGTTGGCCTCTGAAGCCTAAATAAGGGGGGAATTTAACAAACATGACCCCCAGCACCTGGATTAGACTTTACAACCAATTTGCAGGGATAGTAGCCAAGGACTCTGAATGCTTGAGGGCCCAAAGAGTTTTTACTTTATTGTACCGTATGTAATACTCACAATCTTATTAGGTAAAACATTTTATAATTTCTCTAAAACAATATCAAGAACACTCAACAGTAGGGCTGGGCGATAAGACGATACATATCACATGGACGATAGAAAAGTGTCTATCGTGCTAATCTTTTCTAACACTTGAATATAACAATTGTATCTCTTATTCAAGCAAATATTTCCCACGGTAGACTGCGATAAACATTTCTTTTGCCCATATGCGACCTGGATCTGATCTTTTCATGTCAGTCTTAACAACACAGATCCAGTTTTTTCCAATCCGACCCAGGCCACTTGGCTATGTGGTCCTGAATCCAATACGAATCAGATCTTTTCAAAAGTGACCTGTGTGTGAACGGCCAGGTGGGATTCATCCGACCTGAACGCCATTAATACCAGACAAAGGTCACTATTCTGCGTTTTGCTACGCAGAAGCAGCAAGAAAAACAACAACCATGGCAGACGATGATGCAGAGAGCAGTATTTATGTTTAAAATATTGAAAATAATGAGTTTTTATTAGTGTTGCGCCGATGCCATTTTTTGGCACCCATACCGATACCAGATACCTGGCTGTGCAGTATCGGCCGATACCGATACCATAATAATGTAAAAGAATTGCCATCATGGCTTCATGTCAAGCCGCTGCCTACCTTTGTGAAGCAGGAAAAAATCTAATACAAAGTGAATCCAGTAGAACGTTTTAATAAAACGTTCTACTGGATTATAAAAATAAAAGATTTTTTTTTCTTTAATCCACAAAGAAGCGCCGTCCTGTGGTTTTGCAACATGACGCTTCTTTACGGCTTTTGACTCACACGCAGGTTTGCGACATGCTTTACGTTATCTAACTCATGAAACCCGTGGTCGCAACAAACAGAGGCAGCTACGCAGGCAACCCAAGATGAAGAAATTTTACCAAAAAGAGGGCGCACGTCTGTGATTGGGTTACATTTTGGATTTAAGAAGTCCAACACGGAGCAGACAACGGTCATTTGCAAACTATGCTACAAGACTGTTCCCTCACCCAACAGCAACACGACAAACCGCTTTTATCACCTAAAGAACCACAGCAATTTAATTTAAATACCTGTAGGATTTTGAAAAAATGTAAAGGATACTGTAGCCCTACCTCCCCCTCATCTTATGCATATATATTGCTGCACTACAATTTATTGACAGTGACAATGACAGTTCTATAAATCTCACTTCAAAATAAAGTTGAAAAAGTAAGCAATTATATTGTTTTGTCATATTTTTCAGAGATTTGCTGAAAATGTACTTAATTGGGGCATATTGCGATATATATATCGTTATTGTGATATAAAATATTCCATATCGTGATATATGACTTTTTCCATATCGCCCAGCACTACTCAACAGTTTGGAATTTATAAGTTGATAGTATATCTTTCCTGTTTTCCATCAGCTTGTACATGCCGCTGTTTATGTATATATATATCAGTCCAATGTATTTGCAAGAATAATAGAAGAGCAAGTTTTGAATCCATTTCTGATTCTGTTTTAGTACAAGCTGCTGTTTGCACTGAAGATTGCATGTCTGCACATTCCTCCAGCTGCTACATCTTTATCCCTGAAAGCTCTACTGAAATAGTCACCTTGACCTGTAGAATATATCACCCTGCAAATCAATGCCAAGCTGCACAGACCATTAACAAGACTTCTGCTCAGGGACCCAGGCCACTCAATTCCAACAGGAGGATAAGTGAAGATGTTAAGTAGGAAGTTAAAAATTGTTTTTACTTTGACTTTTTATAACATGTTTTTCTTTTGTCCTTGTTAGATTGCCTATCTTTATAACTTCTCAAACCGAACAAAAGGTATGAAAAAGATTACAACAGTTATAGATGGCTTATTAGTCTAAAATAAAACAGTGGGTTTTTCCTCATAGGAAGATTTACAGCATTTCAAATATCCCAACTATTAATGATTTGTGAAAAGCTTTAAATTATTTTGGCTGCAATTTGTTCTAAAAGTATTTTCTCAAGCAGAAAACGCTTGAAATCTGACATTTAAAATGGTTTTATGCAGGTTGCGTTACCCAGTGTTAACACTACTAACAATCTGTGAAAATAAATGTATGTTTTGAACTTTAACTTCATATGGTTTATTTATTTATCTCTTGCTTCTCTGTTGATCTCCATATGTCAGATCTCTAATAAATCATTTACTCAAAGTGTTCTGAGGAGGATAAGGCTGAACCAATGCCCTGATTTATGGTACGAGTCACCTCTATTAAATCCTAGGGCTACCAAGCCAATTTAGTGGCAACTAGAGCTTCGGCTACCAGTTGTGAAAATGATTGGTAAAGGTATATATCTACAAATTAAAAGTATTTTTGACACCAAGACTCGATGTGAGAAAATTGAACCTTTACATAGAAGGACTATCGACTTTGACTCACCACACAGGATCTCAGCTGCATGGAGACTTAGCCGTAAAAAATCGTAAAAATGAAAGGAATGTTTACTAAGTCATATTAAAGCGAACAAAGATTTATTTGAGAAATCCTTACCATAAATTAGGCAGCTGCAGTTTAACAACGTGATCCATAATTGTAACAGCTTTCGAATTGATTTAAAGACAAAAATGCTCAGCTGCTTGGTTTTTATTATATATCTCCAATACAAATCTGTGCAGAATGGGAAACATTTGAATCTGGAATGTGTTTTTGGACACAACATCGTTTGGTAATGATAACCACAAATCAAACAGAAATACACTCGTGATTACCCTGACAGGTAATATCAAAATCAAAAGTGAGCTCCTATTATTCCAGTGCTTATCTGACCTTTCATAAACATGTCACTGATTTATTTATTTTTTTAATCAAATGTACACAAAAGTACCTAGAGTTGTATATAATGTTCACAATTTATGAATAGTTGTTTTTTTTTAATCAAATGTACACAAAAGTAACTAGAGTTTTATATAATGTTCATAATTTATGAATAGTTGTGTTTTTTTAATCAAATGTACACAAAAGTAACTAGAGCTTTATATAATGTTCACAATTTATGAATGCATATATATATATATATATATATATATATATATATATATATATATATATATATATATATATATATATATATATATATTTTTTTTTTTTTTTTTTTTTTTTTTTTTCGTCTCAGTAAGCCAGCCTCCAGCTTCTTTCTTCTGGCTCAGTAAAGGGTTGGCACTGATTCATCACTAGTTTATCAGAGTCAGTGCTTGTGGTGCTGGACACACAAAGAACAGTTGATTAAACCGGTTTGGTGAAAAAAGAAACCTCCCAACTCGTTGACAATATGCTGAGATGTTGATTTAACCCAAAGCAGCTTAGTATTACGAATATTCTCAATGGGAAATGTGTTGCCAAAAATCCCTTCAACATCAGAATTTATTTTTACTGAATCTTTTTCAAATAGGAAAGAATTTATTAGTTTTACCAAAATTGGGGAGCTATTTATTTATTGGCGTAGGGATGAACTGAAATAGCTGTTTAGGTAAGAGCTTGGACCGACTTTAACATGAGAGCAAATCATGACTCTCATCCGTCACACAAACACAACAGCCGACTGAGTGCTATCTTGTTCCCACAGCTTACAGCCTTTTCCATGACCAGAGCCAAAGTGAACATATGATACTGCCTTATCACAGATCACAAACACAGACTGCCTATTGTGGCAGGTCAACCCTCCCATCATTAGCATACAGCTGTGATACTGAGGCTCTGAGTGAATCCAGGTCCAACTTAATCAATATTCAAACATATCTGATGCAGCATTTTGCCAGTAAAGACAGAGGCTGAAGGACGGAAAGGAGAAGCGGGGACATAAAATCTAATGAACACCCAAACATATCCAGTTTAATGAGTCTGCAGTTGCTCTGGGACCAGACAGAAAGCTGGGGGCCGTGCAGCTGCAAAACCAACCGTCTGTCTGCTGGCCATTCCCCTGAGACTGACCCCCAGCTCACCACAAATGAACAAAACCCACTACAGATTCTTTCTCTTCATTTCACCCAACAGGAGGGTCAAAGGCCCCTCCCTTCCTTTCTTCCCCTTCACAAGTCACTCATCTCTTTTGCATGGCGTTCTCTTCAGACAAGTTTAGGGTGAGGCTTTGTTATTGCAAAGACCCCACCATGCTGGTTTCCCTCTAAACTCAGCTCTGCTTTGCTGCTAGAGGCAGACGTACCCCCAAAGGAGACTCATCTCCAAAAACCGCAGGGAGTAAGGAGGACATGGAAAGTCCAGAGGGGAAAAAAAAATGACGAGGGAGGTAAAGAAAAGCAGGGACATGAGCGGGAAGGGTGATTAGCTCCAGTGCTGCCTAATCTAATCAATGCGCATGACCGACTCGGATTGCAGCATTTAAGTGCAGGGACACATGTAGAGGGCAATAAAGTCCTGTCAAGTTTCAGAGGATTGTGGCAAGTTCACAGAGTTGGATTGGCTGTTTCAGTGCAAGAAAAGAGACAAAAGAGCACAAGAAGAGTTCATTATACAAAGGATGGGTCAGGTTCATTTTGTCTTGGCAAATACCCCAGTGATAAATCAATTGCTGCATGTTGATTTTGCATTTTATTTTAACTTTGTTGTCAGTGAGGGAAACAAAAGCCTCTTTCCCACTGAAATTAGTGGGTTAAAGCGGGTTTTTTAAATGCGGGTTGAACCGCTAACAATTGGCGTTTGGCTCCCTTCCCATTGACCACTGGCAGCTGCATGGCCTCTGTCCCCCCAATGCAATGTGTCTGGTGGTGCAATCACGCTGGGATAACATTTACGATGCCACCAGTGCGACAGAAATCAGGAAAGTAAACAATGGACCTCAACATGTAAGGAAGCCAGGGTGTAGTAAGTGTGCTGCATTGTTCCGTTCTTTTGTCCCTTCTAATCTCTCTTTCCAGAGCTGCACCATATTTGTCGAATTTAAACAGAGTTGTTTCAGCTTGTAAGATCAGACGTGATGGGTGCGGTGTGTTGACGTCCGTATGTTGTGCTTAATTGTATCACCTAAATTAGTGGGCCAAGTCGGGTCTGATGTTCCCAATGTAAGCTGATCGGAGCCGAGCCATTTAAAATTGATTTAAAGTTGAGGGTAGCTTGCCAAGTCTTTTGACCTGGGTCGACCTGATTAGTGAGCTATTCCCATTGCCACTAAAAGCCGGTTGTTCCTGGATTTAAACAGGTTTTTTGGCCAAACGGAAAGGGTTAATCTACAACACATATCTTTGCATAACTATTGCACAATAATGAGGTGCTCTTTTTGTAAACAGAGGTAGTATTGTTTTAGTTCGATGATCAATTAGAATCTTCAATGTTCTATCAATCAACTCAAGCAACTATTTTTGTGGGATTCTGATTTTGCAAGTTGTAAATTTCTCATTAACCCGACCTAAAAATGCCCACAACTTGTAAAATAACAGGTCTACAATATGAGCTACTTTTTGTTTACTCACAAATTGTATTTCAACAAACAAGCCTCATACACAGCACTGTAACATTGCCTGCAAACCATACTCAAGTGATAATTTTGTCTTCCAAAAACAGGGATATACGACTAATGCCTCAACCATTCAAGACCGACCAGAAACAGGTTGGCCAATCACATTGCAGTTTTAAGGTTTAAGATGGGACATAGCTTTTACGAAAGCCAGTGCTGCTAAACCCAAAGCCAAACTAAAATAAACATGACAGAGCAGGAGGATGCACGAGCAGCTACTGCCGTCACATCGCTTAGTCACAATCCCCCGTTATATCTTTGAAAGCAGACAGCAAGCAGGTTTGTCATTGTGGTTTGTCACGGTGTTTGATTCCATTTTACTTTGTTAGCATGATTGGCTAAAACAAAGCTTTGGTAGGTGGGTAGGTGTTTCTTTGCCCAATCAGTTTAAAGGGTTCTGCTGACTGTTCCTTCTTTCCAGATTGACAACCTGTATAAAAAATAAACGTTAGTACTACAAATTATAAATCTGGCTTCCCAGATTAATAGTACCATATGATGTACTTCAAATTTAACCTAATTCATAGATGATTTTATATTTCTGTTAGGATTTGTATGTATGCTGTGAAAACTCTAAATCATCTCACAGACTCTGCATCACACTGATACTGTAGCACCAAACCAAAATACTACATATTTGTACCATATATATTTAATGCTCTGAACTTCTATATCAACACGTTTTTGCACCATGTTTTTTCTATCAAACTATTCACATTTGATCACTGCTGCACTTTATAAAATGGAAATGTTCTTAAAGCTGTACAAAACAAAATTTCATTTTGTTTCAAAGCACAGAATGTGCTTTCAAAATGACAGTAAAGATTGTCTAAGTCTTAAAAAGTCTAAGGTTCTTTGTTCTTTGCTTTGATTTAACAATGAGCATGAAGTCTTAGTAAATCAGGTCATGCATATGAGGTGTGAGGATGCAAACACGATTGGTTTCACTTGAACTGATTTAACTTGTAAAGGGGATAAACCCTGATATTGAAGATTTAAAAAATATGACGGTGTTCTAAAAGGCATGCATAACACTGTATAAAGCTACAAAAGGCTAAGAGTCTCCATTAACTAGGGCTGGAACTAACGATTATTTTACCAACCCATTAATCGGTTGTTTTTCATTTTGCGATTAATTGATTAATAATCAGATAGTAAAATACAAAATACAAAATTAAACCAGGTGAAACTAATAAGTTTCTATTTGAGGAGTTCTGGATGGAGCATATTGAAATAGGAAAAAGTTATGTATTTATCTTAAATGCGAAATGTTAATATATTTTTTTTTACAATTTTGATATGATTACTGCTCTAAGTGGGTCGCTCTGTTAGTTAAATGCATGTCTTACAGTCTCTATACCCCTTTAACGATAATCAATTAATAAATTAGTTGATTGTTTCAATAATCGATTAATCACGATTAATCCAATTGTTTCAGCCTAGTTTTAACTAACAAAGTCAATGTTTCTTTACCATAGAATGATCCACATCCCACAAAATTTTCTACATTTTGACATGGAAATAATTAAATCTCCAAACTAAAAAAATAAAAATAAAAAATAAAATAAAATAGCTAGACACTAACAGGAAGCTAACTATTAGCAGGTTCCAGAGGTATTGGTTAAGCTAGACTTAGAAATAACATAAAGCCTTAATCTTATGTTCCTTTTTTTTACCCTGTCAATTAAAACATGGTGGAATCTCTTCTGATTTTAATTTCTTTGTATCTATTCTATATTGTTGAGCGTGCCAGAAAACTTAAATTTCCTCTTGACAAGGTAACTCAAAAAGCGGCTCCTTTCCTACTTAAAGTCGTAGTAAAACGGCCGTTCAAAACGTTGCATTTCCGAATTCTCCGGAGTAGTGCACGACTTTACACGAGTGAATAAACTGAATGTGATAGGTCATTTATATAGGGGGCGGGATTGTTGTGGTGAAAGGTTTGCAAGCTTTTTGGTTGTGGCCGGTTTATCGGAAGCGTCTACTAACTTAGTGCTAGTAGGTTCCCAATGGGAAATTCCATTGGGACCAAGTAGCACTACATTAGTGACTAAGAAACGACACTGTCAAGGAACACTATGGACAGCAGAAACATGCAAGACAAGGAGAGTTTAGTGTCGGAGGTCGTGGATGAGTCTCCTCCATCATATATTGTTTATTTAGAGGAAGAACGTAGGGATAAAGATGTTGTGGAAGAAGACGCCAGGGCAGCAGAAGCTTGGTTTGGTGTAGAAGGCTTACAGCCGTACATGTTTGAGCCTTTGGTTCCCAAAAAGGTTCCCAAACTTAGAAAAGGTTCCCAAACATAGAAAAGGTTCCCAGACTTGGAAAAGTTTCCAAACATAGAAAAGGTTCCCAAACTTAGAAAAGGTTCAGAGACTTAGAAAAAGTTCCCAGACTAAGAAAAGGTTCCCAGACTTAGAAAAGGTTCCCAATTTTAGAAAAGGTTCCCAAGCTTAGAAAAGGTTCCCAAACATAGAAAAGGTTCCCAAACTTAGAAAAGGTTTACAAACATAGAAAAGGTTTACAAACTTAGAAAAGGTTCCCAAACTTAGAAAAGGTTCCCAATTTTAGAAAAGGTTCCCAAACATAGAAAAGGTTCCCAAACTTAGAAAAGGTTCCCAAATTTAGAAAAGGTTCCCAAACTTAGAAAAGGTTCCCAAATTTAGAAAAGGTTCCCAAACATAAAAAAGGTTCCCAAACATAGAAAAAAAGGTGCAAAGTTAAGGCCCTCAAATTTGTATCCAATGATCAGAGTGATCACAGCTACTTCACCAGGTTTAATGACGTTGACTACAATGGGCAGCACTTTATGAAACATACAAAAATAAGAGAAGAATCCTTTTTCCTATCCCTATTTCCTGTCAAATTGCTTTTCAATAAACCCCACTTTTGCAAGAAAGTAAAAAAAAAAAGAACCTTGCCAGCTCAAAAAGACAATGACCAAAAATAAATGCATCTCAGATGTCCTCTCTCCCACTTAATTACACAGACTGTGAGACGTGAGACAAACCTTTCCAGCCCGGGTCAAGCATCCAATCTATAAAGCATTCTTTTTTCTTTCTTTTTAAACAAAGACAAACTCTGACACACAGCTGCTTTCAACTTATTTGGACTTTTTGAGAGGAAAAAAATTGACGTAATGTGACCAACTCTGGATTAGCCTAAATTCTCTACCTCACATTACGTCACTTTTACAGCCAAATAAACAATCTTAAGGGTAACATAAAACTGTGTAATAAAGGCACCATGACAGAACCCAAGATTCCTACACTAATTGTTTTATTGACACACAAAGTGCTTCCAAAGTGTGAGCTAATGACCAGGTGAAGTGCTTTAAGTAGAATCAGATATGAAAAGAAAATCTAAGTTAAAGCAAAGGTCCAGTTTCAGTAGTTTCACATAGTATGATGCAAATAAATGAGCCTTGTTATCAAGGACATTTACAGTGGAAGATATCCACTGTGGGGCCCGACCAGAGGCAAACTGTATTCCAGATGTTTGCCTCCATTTGACTGGAGTCATTTGGTTTAACCTTTCTGGCACGGGAGCAGACATTCAATTAGTGGATTTCACACTTTGGTCATGGAGACACTGTGGTCCTGGCTTTGGTTTCAATCAGCCACTAGTTGTGCACCCGCTCCAATTTCGATCTGTAGGACCACTCAATAAAATTGTCTCTTCTGCACGCACAAATGTGTCATTAAAGATACAAAAAAACATGTTTAATATTTAGCTCAAATCATCCCCTTAAAATAGCCTCCAGTCCTAGAGTCGTATACTGACAAGCCCAATAACGAGTAACCAGTGTGCTGGACTCGTGACAGAAGCTCTGGCATCTCAAAAGGCACGAAAACGCAGACGATGCGGTCTGTATGAATGGGACTGTTTCAAAGTATTTTAACTTCCAGACTGCTGCTGGAGAGAAACAACCCCATGCTTTTATGCTTTTCTTGTGGCTTAAGTGGAGGAGAGCAGCGCTCAGCAGGGCGCACTGAGGAAAAATTTTTTAATGGTCCAAACACGGAGCCTTGAGGAACCACGGACTCTGAGGCATGAAATCCCTCGTCTGCCAACTGCTGTTCGTGCCATCTTTAACCAATACATTATTAAAGTTCAGCTAGTTCCCCTTCAAAAGTAAAAAAAAATATTTAGGTTACAATTTCACAGCTGCAAACACGAAAACAGCAAAGAACTATTTAACACGTTTAAAACAAAAGGGGACACTAGTAGGAGAGCGGAGATGACAAATAAACTGCACGTTAAGAGTCATGCAATATGTTCACCCCTTGAACTGACCTTTCTCTTTCACAAACAAAACGAAACTCAGCAATAAAAGGAGACAAAAATCTCGGTCACACCTTGTCAACCCTGCTGACAGACTCTCTCCTGAAGCCATAACAGCACAGCAACCTTAAGCCATTAATATGCTTCCTAACACATGCAGGAGGATGATGACGCCTTTCCTGGAAAGTTTATTAAAAAGTAAAAAAAAAAAAAAAAAAAAGCTTTAACAATAATTGATAAACTGATTTTTTCCCCCACTTTTTTTCTTGTACTTACATTTTTCACCAGCTTAAACTAATATCAACAAAGATGCAGACACCTGGAGAAAATACACAAAGCTATTTGCAAATGATATATTTCATGTAACGAGACAAATCCGTACTGACAACCACAAAACAGTCAACAACCCATTAAGTAGCTACCGTACCAGTTGGAAACTCAGTCGGATACATATTCAGACCTTGTTGCTTCAGTAGAGACAGTCCAACCTACGGTGACTCTGAAGTGCAAACTGCAACTACAAATCTAAAAATACATAAAGCAAAGCACAACTACATTAAGAAAAACAAAACTACATAAAGCAAAGCACAACTACATTAAGAAAAACAAAACTACATAAAGCAAAGCGCAACTACATTAAGAAAAAAAACTACATAAAGCAAAGCACAACTACATTAAGAAAAAAAACTACATAAAGCAAAGCACAACTACATTAAGAAAAACAAAACTACATAAAGCAAAGCACAACTAAATTAAGAAAAAAAACTACATAAAGCAAAGCACAACTACATTAAGAAAAACAAAACTACATAAAGCAAAGCACAACTACATTAAGGAAAATGAAACTACATAAAGCAAAGCGCAACTACATTAAGAAAAACAAAACTACATAAAGCAAACATGAGACATCGGTGACTGGACGACGGGACCATTTGACCCTTGAACCGGAAGTCATTCTGCCTGCTGCGGCTTTTGAAAACATGGATATTGTCTGCGCCCCAAACATAGCTGCCGTTATCCAGGAATATTTTGAATCAGGACATACGTACGAGGTGATACTGGATAAGCTCAAGAATAATCACGGAATTTAAGTTAGTTTGCGTACACTGAAGACACACTTAAAAGAAGCTGGACTGTTCAGACAACGCAACTTCCGGTTCAAGGGCCAAAAGGTGCCATCGTCCAATCAGCGATGTCTCATGTTTCCCACTGGTACCTACCTTTTCCGGTAGGTTAATATAATTGTGTTTTCCTTAATGTAGATGCGCTTTGCTTTATGTAGTTTTGTTTTTCTTAATGTAGTTGCGCTTTGCTTTATGTAGTTGCGATTTCCTTAATGTAGTTGATCTTTTAGATTTGTAGTTGCAGTTTGCACTTCAGGGCCACAGTACCAACCTGCTTAACGGGCCACAAATATGGTTTAAACTTTACGTTTTTTCTCTCCCTAAAAATAGTAAGCGTACTAAACTATAATGTTTTAAAGGTTAATAATGTATTTCCTGAGAAAATAAATTCCTTAAAATCCTTTCTTTTTTATCACTCGTCTTTGCCTGAAATGGGATCCCACGCTACTTCCAAGGGCTAACTATATTATGACATATAGACATAATCTGAAGAAAGAAATAACTAAAATGCAGATAACCATGGTTAAATTATATTTTGCTGGACTACTCTGAGGATGTGCGATGATAACGTGACACAAGCCATTTAACATGTAAAAAGCATCCAATTGTCTGAGAAAAGTCATAAAACATTTTTTAAAGATGTGTATTGGCATTCTTTAGTGATTTAAGGCTAGAAATAAGTAATTTTAGTATCATAATAACATTATATATGGAAAACCAATTGTATATTTGGTTGAGCATGCGTGAATGAGCCCATGGTATTGACCATGCTGCCGAGATGGATATTGCTACAATCTACTTCTTTGTCTCTTTATTTCTTTGGCAAAAATTACAGTGCCACACAGTGGTTAGGCATGCATACTGCAACACATCTCACAGCAACTCTATTAAAACTACAGTGTGTAATAATTACAGGGATATACAGTCAGAAATGTAATATATTATACATAACTATGTTATTTATCATCATCTACGAGCTCAGCCTCTTAACCTTAATATTTGCGTTGCCTTAGAATTCGTTATTTATAATTACATAGGAGCGGGTCTCGCAGCCATGGAGGCAGACATCTTTGCGCTACAGCAGCGCAGAGCCAACAAACTAGCGATTGCGAGATCGGCCATTACGCTCGTAACTACGGCAAGTTGAGAGAGATGAACTGAGACGGTACTGAACAACAGATGGCAGTATTAAAATTATCTATGTAAACAAACCTCATCACTTTAGAAGGTAGGTGATGCGGACGTCTTTGAAGACATTTTGTCCCGTAATGCTCGCCGTACTGTTGGGGGGGAGAAGCGGTGGGGGGGGGGATGTTCATGTTGCTGCGGTCTGCAGTCTGGACGTTAGATGTCGCTAAAAATTACACACTGTAGCTTTAAGGGCGGATTAGACTTCTGCAACCGCACACATCAAATGTTGCTTGGGTCTGATCGCCAACCAGTTTACTGGTATGCTTCTGCAAAATTGGTCTGGAATTTCTAGGGATGCACAGCAGTTTCCCGCCAAAGCGCAAGGGGGAGACTATTCGAGAACTAGTGAGAACTTCGGCGGATGGTCACAAGAACTTCCTTTCGGCATAGACCTTGGCATCTTTATATAATTTGTCTGAAGCATCGTACAAGTGGTCATACTTCCTAACCTCCTTGATTAACCCCTCGCTGTAGTTGTCCATTGTTCCTCGGTTTTTAAAAATGGCGCACCCTGGCACCGAATCGAGAAGGACAACCACACAGACACTCGGAATGGCATACCAAGGACCAATCACAGCTGCTTGAGGTCTGCGCACTTCCACTTGAGGTCTGCATGGGTGTGTGATCATGCAACACATAGTCTGAATTTTTTTTAGGTGCGTGACGACGGTTGCAGAACCTCTGCGCGGGGGGCATGGTCAACCACCGAGACAGAGGCTATGTGTCAGAAGCATAAATTGGCCTTTAGTTTTCAACTTTATCTTCAATTGTTTTTGTGCAGTTAATGTGTTCGCCTCCGTATGAACTAGCCTTAAATTTGTGTCCGACAGAAAGGGAGAACTTGACTTTATGTCCGATCAGGGACATTAGAGGCAAACGTCTTTTGGAGAACTGTGCTAGAATTTGGGAGGATTTGAGCCAGGCCTACTTAGAGCCTTTCAATGGATGCCTTTATCATTTTGTTTGTTTAATCATAAGCACTGACCAAAACCAATTAAGAAAAAATGAAGTTATATCTTGATTCTAGAGGTTTGGCAAGAAAAACAACTATTTGTACACAGGTTGATGTAATTGAATATTTTCTGTAGGGCGGAAACAGGTTTTAGAGCACTATTATTAGAGTTAATTGAAATTAATTGAACTAATTTAAAATAAACAAGATCATATATACAAATGAATATGACTTAAACCGGTTTAAAAAGTTCTGGTACTTAAAATCTGTTGGAATTTGTCATTCATTTACATTAACCGAAAAGATTAGACCAATATATTTAAAGAAACAGGTTGTATTTTCAAATTTAATTGTATAAAATACCACTTTCTAGTTATTGTAGTTTAATTGACGCTACTTAATTCCAATTGGTCCTTATTATGCTGCTTCCGGTAAATCCTGTTGCGTTTAATGGGTGTCGTTTTTTTATTTCTGACTGTCTGGGGTCGTATTCTGACGGCATTGTTTGGCACAGCATCAGTTTGCTCAGCTTTCCTGCCACGCGTTTCCCTTCAGACCTCAGAGAAAATCACACAGCCAGCACAGTGGAGGCGTTTTGAGGGAAAAGAATGACATTTACGGAGATTTCTTCCATTTTCTCCAAATAGAAAAACGTCTACACTGTTTCCAGAAAAAAAAAAAGGAAAAGTGAAGAAGTTTGGGAACATTTCCCAGCAGACGCGCATACTTACGTGTGTGCGCTGGATGAGATGCGCCTCAGATGCCTCTGTAGGTTCAAAGCAACTTTTATTCTCTGCTGGGCTTAAAAAAGTTTCGGATTTGATTATAAAGTTGCTTTTTCTTGTCGTCAGATTGCCTTCATCCTCCTCCACGTTTTGTCCGGGGCCCACAGAAGAATGAATGGCTCCGTGCGCCTCCTCTGTCTGTCCGGCCAGACTCTGCTGCTGCTGCCTGGGATGGGAGTGACTGGCTGACCCGTTAGGGCCCTCCCCCATCCTCCAGCCCCCTGCCTCCCAGCCTCAACTCTGACCAGTATATAATCATTTTTATAACACTTTATAAGCCAACGAGTTCTTATAATATCATCAACAGGTCAGCTTGTACTCTTAAATTAACATTACTTATTTTTCTCATGTTTATATGTTTAAAATTAATAAAGTCTCACCCAAATTTTGGACTCAATTAAGCGTAGCACTACTTCATCAAATTATTATCAAAGCACAAAGAAAAAGTTGCCATCCAAGAAATTACCTTAAAGTAAATAGTTGTTTGGTAAAAATTTTACTCGAGTACGGAAGACCAGGAGAGTCACAAAAAAAAAAAAATCTAATCAGTATATAATCATTTTTATATCACTTTATAAGCCAAGGAGTTCTTGTAATATCATCAAAAGGTCAACTTGTACTTTTAAATCAACATTACTTGTTTTCCATGTTTAAATGTTCAAAATCAATAAAATCTCAACCAAATTTTGGATTCAATTAAGTGTAGCACTAATTCATCAAATTATTATTGAAGCCCAAAGAAAAACTTGCCATCCAAGAAATTACCTTACAGTAAGTAGGTGTTAGGTAAAAATTTTACTTGAGTACGGAAGACCAGGAGAGTTACAAAAAAAAAAAAATCAAATTTATCATTTAAATCAGACTATTAGAAATCCAATTTAAAATTCTAAATTTTTTTATTGAATACTAACAATAATGATTTGTAAATTGTATTTATTAATCTGTTATTAAATACTTAAATATTGAAAAAGTATTGTCAATCCTATTTCTATTGGTCATTTTGCGAACAAAGTGTGGCAGTCTAACCAATCAGAGAGCTTGTTACATATGAGGAGCAACTGTAATTATTTAACATGTTTTTCGGCTTTTTCAGGGACCAGAAGTGTAATGGAAAAGGTACATGGAGATGGTAAATAAAAAGAAAATGCAACTCCAAAAAAGATTTGAAAATGTGAGGTGAGAAAGAAAATGGAATTACCTTTTTAAATCTGTGATTAAAGGTGTTTATGAGCAGATTTAATGACTGTGGTTTTTGAATCTCCATTTAAAAATAGGGTTTTGGTATAGATTTTAAAATTTGGGAAGTATCAATCTTTTGTTTTTCATATTCATATTAGAACATAACAGTCTATATTCAGAAGTAAATTAAACCGCACAAAAAACCTTATCCTGGGGCAGTTTCGTTCATCTATGTTTTTTTATAAGTTGCAACTGATCACCCCAGTAAATAAGGGTTTTAATGTTGGCTCAGTGATACTACGTGCATTCTTTAAATACACATTTCCCACTAACACCATCATGACTGGGATTATCCCTGTGATTTTATCATGGTGCAATACCACAAACAGCCTCCAGGTGCACTATTTCTAGTGATTTAATCATACACCGTTTACTGTTGCACTTCATAAATATTTTTCAGAAATGCCTCAACTATAATTCTCCACATTTTTTTCTACAGAAAAGAACTAAGATAGAAATAAAACCTTAAGTAAGGTCCAGTAGTTTCTTTCCTTTATTTTGAGTTTAACATATCGTCTTTAGACAAAGTGTTAGAGTCATTCTACTACACTAGCTTAGGTTAACATGCATATATATATATATATATATATATATATATATATATATATATATATATATTAAAAAAAAAACTTTCAATTAATAGAAACTTAAATCAAATACACCAGTAGTTATCTTTGCTTCCTACAACAACGCTTTTTTTGTTTTATTTATGTTCTGTTTTGTGTAATCTAAAGCACCTGGTTATTTCTTCACTGATGATCAATAATCAATTCCCCACTGAGCTTCATTGAAGCACAATAGTTAACACCAGCATTTCATTTACAGTCAAAACAAAGTGACACAGACCAATAAATAATAAACCGGAGAACACTAAGATGAGAATTTAATTTTATTTTACTTTCTCATCATGTACAGAGAGGAGGAAGGCAACTTACTTTCTTTTTTAGAAAAGCTAAAAATCTGTCAATTGAAAAAGAAAAACAACAAGAAATGTAGACTTGGGTCATCTAGTCTACAGTACAGAAGAAAACAGATGATCAAGGAACTTGTGGACAAACTAGAGAAGGGATGTCAAACTCACGCCCTCAAGGGCCGGTATTCTGTAACTATTAGAAAAGTCTGTTGTCCAACACATCTGAATCAATTAGCTTAATTAACTTCTTAGCATGCAGTCATCTTTTGCAGAGTCCTGCTAAATAACCTATTATTTGACTCCAGTGTGTTAGAGCTAAGACGTGTAATTTTCAATGATATCTAATGGTGAGACTGCAGTGACATGAATCCACCTCCCCACACTGCTCTCCACTCCAATACGGAGGCCATCATCGTACAAAATGGTTTCTATAATGTTGCTTTATCAACATTAGATAACAGCATCAAGCTTCTAAAAAAGCTTTTCTAATTTAGACTTAGATGTAGACAATTTTAATTGTCATTTTGTATACTGTTACATCCCAAATATGGATGTAATTTTGTTTTTTGCACCGAAGAAACACCTTGCCCCCTTTTAGGCTCCGCCTTGGATGCTGCTTCCTGAGTCTCAGCCCAACAAAGATTCCCTGCACTCTATTTAAGGCCTGTGAAGCTGTACTTCAGGGCCTCTGGGCCGTTTGTCTGCCATACACCTCTGTGGTTGTTGTAGCATCTAATTTGCTGTTAATTTGCTGCCATGTATATATATATATATATATATATATATATATATAATATATATATATATATTATATATATACCTGCTTTGGTGGTCTTTGTAAGGGAGAACTGCCTTTTTGTGTAACCCCAGTTTTCTCCTCTTTATGTGCTCGTTAGGTAGGTTATTTTCTAGGTTTGTATATTTTGGTTTTAGATTGAGTTAGGTAAGTCCACTTTTCTTTTTCTTTTAGGGTTGTTTTGTTTGTTATTTTGGCCTGAGCTCTCCCTGAAGCCTACCATTGTTTATTTAAAAGAAATGGCAGAATAAAACTATTTAAGTGCCTTCTTGACTCCTTGATTCCCTTTATAAATTTATTTTGGCCCCTTATACCTCCTAGACCCAGCCAGGGGACATAACAATACACAAAGTGTATGCAAAACGAACTTTTGTTTTGTACAGCTTTCAGACAATGAGTGAGCAGCTGCTTAGCAGTGAAATAAAAGTTTCCATTCCTTAAAATGCAGCTATTTCCATTTAGCCATGTTTCATGTCCTACCTCCAGCACAGACATGGACCAACTGCTGCTTCTCTCATCCCACTCCTCTGCTCACTCTGGCTGCAGGCTCCTCTCATCCTCAGTGGTCTCCAGTCCATCCACAGCGGTTAGCCTCTAGAGTCCAGCCTTGGCCTGCTGTCGTCTCTTCATGACCTTTCTCCCTGGTGGGCTCCTTTGATGTCAGACCTCTCTTGGCAGACAAATCTGATCTTCTGTCATTCTGCCTAGATCCTCCATTGTTATTCTCTAGTAGTTAGCCCGGGTCAGCTGTAGCCTCTTTAAGCCGTCAGAGCTTTTTCCCAGCATGCCTGTCCAAGCTACCTCTCTGCTCCTCAGCTCTCTCCCTGAGCAATCAGCAACAAGCTGCTGCCTCCGCCACTGTGGTTAATTAGCTTCACAGGGCGGCATAGCTCATCCTGGCTATGGAGCGTTCTCACCAGCTGTTCTCACACTGATTCTCTTCTGCTCCTGCTTGAGCTCAGGAACGCCATCTAGCCTTACCTCTGTTGTGGGCACTCTGACCAAAACAAACATGGGCCAATGGTAGGAGAAAGATAGGTCTGCTCGAAAACAAAAACACAAAAATCTATGCTTGAAATAAGTAGTCTTCATCATTTGCCGGTCACGGCCAATGTAAGTCTAGTTTACATAGATAGTATGTTATTAGTCTGTGTAGAGACCTAGGTTGCCGCAGTCCCATTGGCATGATCTCGTCACTGATGCTGGTCTGATTTCACACAAAACACACCTGCTCAGCTCCGCCCTGTCTTGGTTACCACTCATCTTATCCACCTGCACCTATCAGTATATAACCAGCCTTCAGACCAAACATCAGTGCCAGATTATTTTGAGCCGCCCAGTGAGATCCATTCCAGCATTCTGTTCCTAAATTCCTCCCTGTTTGCCTGAGCTGATCTGTTCCTGTTTCTGAGCCTTAACCCTTTCTGATCTGAAAGCCTGCCTGTTACCGGACCTAAAACTATGCCCTGAATCTCCCTTGGATTGCCCTTCGATTCTATCTTGACATCGTATCACCTGGCCTCAACCCTGGACCTGCTCAATCAACCTGCTTTGGTTCACCATTTTGCTATTTATGCTGGATTTTGCTCTCATGGTTCTGAACCAATACATTCCATGGCGTCACACGCCAACTGGTGAGACCGGAGATTCTCTGAATTTGGATTCAAACGCTCACCAGGTCTGATATCCAGAATTCTGTTGCTGACTTCATTCCACTGGTCATTTCCTGGTCACTAATATTTCTTCTCTCATTAAAGAGGTTTAGGCATCCAGCTCCGGTCTCAGACTTGTCTGTTACGTCCTGCTTCAGTGTTCTATACAATAAACTCTTAAACCATCACTCTGTGTTCTGGCTGAATTCTGGGTCCTCAGATTCGTTAATAGCGATCTGCTGTAGCACAAAAGATGTCTGCCGCCACAAATTCAAACTGACTTCTTTGTAATTATAAATAACAACTTCTAAGGCAAGGCGAAGATATAGACTTTCAGTTAATAGGTAATAATCAATAACATACACTATATTGCCAAAAGTATTTGCTCACCTGCCTTGACTCACATATGAGCTTAAGTGACATCCCGTTCCTAATCCATAGGGTTCAATATGACGTCGGTCCACCCTTTGCAGCTAGAACAGCTTCAACTCTTCTGGGAAGGCTGTCCACAAGGTTTAGGAGTGTGTTTATGGGAATTTTTGACCATTCTTCCAGAAGCGCATTTGTGAGGTCGCACACTGATGTTGGACGAGAAGGCCTGGCTCTCAGTCTCCGCTCTAATTCATCCCAAAGGTGTTCTATCGGGTTGAGGTCAGGACTCTGTGCAGGCCAGTCAAGTTCATCCACACCAGACTCTGTCATCCATGTCTTTATGGACCTTGCTTTGTGCACTGGTGCACAGTCATGTTGGAAGAGGAAGGGGCCAGCTCCAAACTGTTCCCACAAAGTTGGGAGCATGGAATTGTCCAAAATGTCTTGGTATGCTGAAGCATTCAGAGTTCCTTTCACTGGAACTAAGGGGCCAAGCCCAGCTCCTGAAAAACAACCCCACACCATAATCCCCCCTCCACCAAACTTTACACTTGGCACAATGCAGTCAGACAAGTACCGTTCTCCTGGCAACCGCCAAACCCAGACCCGTCCATCAGATTGCCAGATGGAGAAGCGCGATTCGTCACTCCAGAGAACGCGTCTCCACTGCTCTAGAGTCCAGTGGCGGCGTGCTTTACACCACCGCATCCGACGCTTTGCATTGCACTTGGTTATGTATGGCTTGGATGCAGCTGCTCGACCATGGAAACCCATTCCATGAAGCTCTCTGCGCACTGTTCTTGAGCTAATCTGAAGGCCACATGAAGTTTGGAGGTCTGTAGTGATTGACTCTGCAGAAAGTTGGCGACCTCTTCGCACTATGCGCTTCAGCATCCGCTGACCCCGCTCCGTCAGTTTACGTGGCCTACCACTTCGTGGCTGAGTTGCTGTCGTTCCCAAACACTTCCATTTTCTTATAATACAGCTGACAGTTGACTGTGGAATATTTAGGAGCGAGGAAATTTCACGACTGGATTTGTTGCACAGGTGGCATCCTATCACAGTTCCACGCTGGAATTCACTGAGCTCCTGAGAGCGACCCATTCTTTCACAAATGTTTGTAAAAACAGTCTGCATGCCTAGGTGCTTGAATTTATACACCTGTGGCCATGGAAGTGATTGGAACACCTGATTCCAATAATTTGGATGGGTGAGCAAATACTTTTGGCAATATAGTGTATGTAGATTATATATATAATTTATGTCAGTAAATCCATGTAACTATTACACACTGTACATTTAAAGCAGGACACTGCATGTTGTCTTTTTAAACTAAATACTGTAAATGCTGCTTATTTGACTTATAACATCAGAACCCACTTTGCTGTTCCGTAGCAGTTGTCCTTAATGGTTCCTCAGCAATTCGCCAGATTTAGTTTGTATGTGAGAAGTGAAGGCTTCATGCCCCACTCTCTCTAAATATCTGGTTCCTAACCTTTATTGGGAAGCTGACAGCTGAACAAAAAGCCAACAGCCTTAGGTGCAGATTGCTCACATTCTAAAGGTTCCTTCGCCTAATGTCCAACACGTCTTCCAAACTTAGCGCTCGTTTCCACAAGTGTTTATGGCTCCACCGACTTCTATTTTTGCCTAATTCAATAGAATTATGTGGCGCCTGTAAAAACAATTAAAGAAAATGTTTTAAAAAATGAAGGTTAGCTCACTTGAATAAGAATGGTGTGAAACAAAAACCTTTGTGCTTCTATCTATGGCTTACACGGCAGTGAAGGACTCTGAATGGACCCTTTTTTTTTTCGGAGTGTTGTGACTAGGAGGAAAGCGACTGGTGCCAGAAGTTCAGAGCCTTTTTATTCCTGCTTCTTGGTGAGTGAGATTTGAACGGAGCACAAACACAAGGCAGGTCTCATGACTTGATCAGGGAGTTTCTACCTAAACAAATGTTGTTATTGTCAGTAACAACAGCCTTGATGTTATCTCTCCAGTTCCTGGGATCATTGTTACTCTGACTGAGACTGAAACAAAAGGTTTCCAGTACTGGTTGTAACAATGACAAATCAGTGCAATAAATGTGGTTAACAAGACAAGATAGAGATCTGAGTGGACTCTGAATATCTGCTCTATAGTGATTTACAGTATATAAAAAAATACCACATGATATTTCCTTAATAGTATAATTTAAACTTTAATGTGAGGAACTAATAGTTTTCTATCAAAAAGATACTACTGTGAATTGCGCTAAACTAAGTCCATTCCACATAAAAAAATAATAGAATCTTAAAACATCATCCTCTATTGTAAAACATGGAGATAGTAGCATCATGGTGTGGGATAAATGTCTTTTGGAAGGATAGAGAAGAAACTGGAGAGGAGACTGAATATAGAGTGAGGGCTGCAAAGGAATGGTTCAGAGAAAACGTTTATGTGTTTAACTGGTCTAGTCAAAGTAAAGAACTAAACCTAGCTAATAATATATGACAAGGTCCGACTTCACAAGAATACACTGGTGTCGGTTTACCACATCATACCAATCACAATGAAAACACATGTTGTTTTTCTGTTGTTGTTTTTTATAGAAAAAATTTAAGAGGTATGAAAAGTTTTGCAAGATAATTAAAATTCTTTAACTTTTTTGCAATATTTTACAGCTCTGCTTTGGTTTATTGACATACAATGACTGTCTGTGTTTTCCAAAAATGGATCTAAAAAACGTTATTGAAAGAATTTCATTTGGACAAACAGCTATTAAAATAAGAGAACTCCAGAGCTTGTTTTTAATTATTTCAATAATATATGTATTCTAAGTGGATTTGTTTTCACTGTGCGTCGTATCATCACTGTTTTTATACTGCTGAATGGTGTTGTTTTGTAAAACAGGTCTTGTTTTAAATGAGAAAATGAGTAAATAAAAATGGCATACAATTATAAAATTATAAAAAGTTCTCACAGACAGGAAAGTAAGGTGGTGGAGGGGTGATGATATGGGCTAACTGCTCCAACAACAGCACAAGCCACTTTTTCACCATTATCTTTATTTATACAGCGCTTTAAATAGCTACAGTTGAAAACAAAGTGCTGAACATAGCTAAAAATAATAAAACACAATAAGAGAATAAAATTTAACATAAAGATAAAAACTAAGGCAACAAAAAGAAAGCTAAATAAACAAGGCCACAACAACTAAGTCCTGCATGTGTTAAAAGCCAGTGAATAAAAGTACATTTAGAGCCGTATATAAGTATTTTCCTGAAAAGTGGTTCTATAAGCTGCTATTGTATATTTAAAGTTTTTTTTTATTATTATTATTGCACTGCTTCAGCATGTATTTTGTGTTTTTGTTACATAAATTACATGGTTAAATGTGTCATGTGTTCTTGGTCATTACAGATTTGATGAGGTGACGATTGGATGAGCTCTTATGGTGATGGGAGACATCTTAGAGAAGTGCTGATTAATGTGATGCATAAACAAAAGAATTGACAGAAATTCAGATCCAGATTAGTTCTGCAACTAATTCAGTATTTTAGTAATCAACTAATCTAGCAAGACTTTTATGATTATTTGATTAATAAAAACATATGCTTTTACTAAGTTTACATTTTTAAAACAAAAAACTTTAAGTGTGTATTTTAAAAGAATCCTAAATGTAAAAAAATGTAAAAAAAAAAAATAAATTGTACATATGTAATTTTATTTATATATTTTCTGTTTTATCTTAAACAGAAGGTGTTTATATTTCTCGTAGAGTTTTATCTTAATTACTGCTGTAAGTAGTGTATTCTTTCAGCAAATTGCAAGTTTTAGAATCTGTATACATTACTATAGGTAAAGATTTAACTTAATTGGTTCACAATTAGTTCAATTATTTTTCGTTTCCAAGCAAACATATGTCTGGTCAATAATCCCTCAGCATGACTAAAAACACTTTAAAAATACCCTTTTTTGTCCTCCTGCTGCTTCATCAAAATCTAATTTATTAATGAGGAAAATCCAAAGCTCTAATCTGCAACCACCTCCTTTACTTCTCATCATCTTTCTCTCTCTCTGAGGCGGATCTTGAACATTCCGAGCTCTTTCTCTGCGGTGGTCTCCAGTCATTGTGAAAGAGCTGTCAAAGATTTACATTTTTGCGAGGTGTGATGAGCATTCGGATCTCCTTCTTTCAAGGCTCTACGTTCAACACATTCCTGACCGCGCTGGTCAGTCGGATTTTAATCTGTTTTCACAGGCAGGCAGGCAGCATAGAAAGACACATTCTAGTTTGGAATTCCTCTCCCTCCTCACCGTGGGCTCAGGCCTTCCTTTCTTGTGGACATAGCAGAAAAGGTTTTAAGGATGGCAGCCATGTGTGTGTCCTTCATCAGGCGATCTTAAAATATAACAGCCTGCAGACTTCTATATCTTTCATCTTCATAAAGTTCTATAAAGTAATTATTTTCCTCTCAGATTTCTACCATTTTCTAATGTTTTCACATCTGTCAGATCATCAAACACATTATAGTCATGGATAGTACTTTAAATGATGTCACAGCTTAAGTGGATAAGCTTTATAAACCCACCTGGTCCTTTCCTTCATTTTTATTTATTTTTGATGACCCACATTTCTATTGTTCAGTTGTTGCTAATAAGCAAAAAACCGCTTGTATTACATAGCAAAAAATGTAAATCTAAGTAAGTTAAATTTTCTTTTTCTTGAATTGAGCAGGTAAGTGAGACACTTTACCATTGGAACAAGACAATTTACATTTAAAATAAGAAAAAAAACAACAACTGCAGTGTCATATTTCAAGTTCATAATATCTAATTATCATATTTTAAGGGTAAAAATGCTCATTCCATTGGCAGATCATCTTATTTTTCTACTCATATTAAAGGTAAACACATTTATTTTAAAACATTTTAACTCATTTTCAGAACATTTTTGCAGTGTAGGCAAACAGCCACCATAGCGTTTTTGCATCACCCCAGTGCTAGTCACAGTTTATGTTATTATCTAGTTATAACTGCTGTTACAAACTATACTTTACCTTCATATCTATTTATTTAGTAACATTAACATTTTAATTTGGCATCTCATTGAAGGGAAAAACACACACAAAATGTCTTTTTTTATTTACATGTATATCAATTCAGGCTTCAAGGGGTTAAATCAAGAAACTGAAGGCAGAACCAGCTGACAGCATGGAACAGGGTAAGACACGCAGGGGCGATTCTAGGATTAGAGGTTTAGGGGTGCTGAGCACCTAGAGAGTTGTCTGGCTAAACAAGATTAATTTCATTGTTTTCTACAAATATTTTTAAAACTTGTTCAGTGCGTTTTATTAATAACTGCTCCATCATTTACTAATGTATCGTAACTGAGACTTAGTAAATCATAAAATGGATTGTAAATACAAATATCTATTAATTTACTAAAGATTTAGTACATTTAAATATCGATATTGAAATGGGGTTTTAAAGATAATCAAACAAACCAGTCTCTGACACATTAGAGCCCCTTGCTGATGAATATTTCACCAACACACCAGCAATAGGTGCAGACTCGGACTGAACATTTCAGAAAACACCTGAATGCAGATTTTCCTCAAAGTGTTGGCCAACATTTTAGCTAAGGAGCTCCCTTAGGCTTGTTTATTTGTCTTTTTTGTAGTATTCCTGATTAACCAGAACAGAACTGAAGGGGTTAAATACCCAAATACTGTATAGTTTTTACAATATCACATTTTTTGTTTTGTTTTGTTTTGTTTGTTTTTTTATTGTAAAAAGCGCACACAGTATTAAAAAAATAACTAATATTTCAGGGGTGCTTTGATTCAAATTAGGGTTGCTTCAGCAACCCAAAAAATAGGCTAAAAACACCTATAGTAAGACGTGCAAAAAACGTATATAATCTGCAACCCCAAACACATTGCTATCTGTCTGGGAATATTTAAAAAGACCTTTTTTAAGGCCTTAGGGCTCAAGTGAAGTACAGTGTGAGCCATTGTGAATCGTCCTAAGAGCTGTGCTACCAAAATTGCTCCCATCAGCAAATAACCCTGGAGGACTTGCTTCAAATTATGCAAACATGGTTTCTGCTCTTCTGCAAAAAAAAAATTAAGATTTTAAGTTTGCTAACTGAAACTCGAGAGCACTTTAGTTCAGTAATCCCCTGAATGGTGGAAAAAAATATTGTATTACTTAGTAGTTGAATAAGTGCCTTTTTGTTGGAAGGTTGAAAGTACCAAGTTCAATCCCTACAGCCTCCACTCTGGGTCCCTGAGCAAAACCCCTAACCCCACACTGCTCCCCAGGCGTCGCAAAATGGCAGCCCACTGCTCCCAAAGGGGATGGGTCAAAATGTGGAGAGTGAATTTCCCCAATGTGGAACAATAAAGGGATTTACATTACATTAATTACCATCAATGCTAGTCTTGAGATATTTAGATATTAATTATTAAAAATAAAGCATTTTTGAAAGAAAAACCCTCTTTTGCGGGTTTAGCTTTTTTGCCAAAACCAAACCCTGAAGTGTGATGATATCCCTCCAGAACATATGCTAGCCAACATGATGGATATACATACTGAAATGGATACAGATAGCGGCAAAATCTTCATCAAGTGAATGTGTTTCAACGGTTAATGAACCAAATCCAGTCGACAAACAGGTCCTGCAACTGCTGCCCCTTAACCCCCGGCTCACACCGACTCCGGTCTTACCGTTGCGGTGCGGTGGGTGCGGCGCCGCAGTGATTCCAAGTCATTAAAAAGACGTAAACCTCTCTCACCGACTGCTGAGCTGTCCGGCTGCGGTTACCGAGACACTCCGGCGCTGCAGAAAATTCAGCAAGAAAGCTATCCTTGCGGCGTGCCGGAGCCCTCCGCAACAAGCTCTCGCAAATATCCCTATTTGGGCCGTGTTATCGCGTGAAGTTACGTGAACTCAAGTGAACTTCTGTGCTCGCAAGTTAAATCTCCGGACCTGCTGCCGGAGCCGCAGAGCCGCACCGCACCGTAGTCAAAAGGGCGGTGTGAGAGGGGGTGTGCGGGAGTTGTGGTCTCCGTCGGCTCGGTAACCGCACTTGAGCCAGTGTGAGCAAGGGGTTAGACCTGGTTATATTCCCCGCAGCAGTGTGTCGCAGTGAGCTTGTCGCACATATTTTTGATATATGCCCAATATTGAAGTGTGGTCGGTGCTATGTTATTCCACGCCACAACGCAAGAGGGACAATCACGAATTAGCTGTGGGTCTAGATACGGCCGAGGCGGTGAAGAAGTGGGGGCAAGTTTGTGCGACAACAGAGGGACATGAGGGCGAATAAGAGCGGGGATCCAGGAGGAAAAAGGGTCCCAGCGTTCTCGTGCAAATCGCTCTTCTAGCTGGTCCAACCTCACCCATAGTTTTCCACAATGGCGGTCATACAAACAACACAAGCCGGTAAGGCACCGAACAGGAAATATGCATAGTGTAGAGCGGATGTAAATTTGACCAATCAGAGGCCTCCTGTCTGCGTGCGGTCACCTATAATGTTGGAGAAGTGCAGCAGAGTGTCTGCGGAAGGGGGCGGGGACATCTCTGCGTTCACTGGGCTGCTTATACCCTTTTTGTTCAGTCAGCCATAAATACACTCCCTCTGCAGTCCCTCAGTGCTGGTTCCTTGTCTTACTTTGTCTCACCCTGGCTCCTTGTGATGGTTTTCCCCTGATGTCTCCATGGTTCTGGTTTGTGTTTTATTTTTATGCTGGATTTTTGGATACCTGTTTTTGCTACCTGTGTTATCCTATTAAATCTTCAAAGAACACACCCCTGCCTCTCAGCCTCTGCATTTGGGTCCTCATAAAAACCTCCAAACACATTGTGACAGAAATGTTTCTTTTGGCTGATTAAAATTTTTGCATTGGAAAGGCTTTTATTTCACATCACAACTAGACAAGAAAAAAAAAAACACTAAGTAATAGGATGATGAAAGAAATGAATGTTATTAATCATTTATCGCTTAACAAACTTACACAAGTTAATTTAAATGCATTCCCTATTTAATGGAAATACTAAAATTGTTAAATTGTGTGTGTTTTTTTTAAACATTAGCAGAACATCATCAAAGTTTGGTGTACATTCGTAATGGAAATGCAGCCATTGTTTGTCCGTCTAAAAATCTTTTAGTGAGAGCAACCAGCATCAAACTGTAGGCATACATTTGCCTGGACAGGACCGGTAAAGTGAATGTGGCCTCAGGGGACTTCTGCTCCATCTAACGGTCTGAAAACAGATTGATAATTGCTCTTTCTAAATCGGCCCTTAGGTCTGAGTGTTCGCACATAGCTTGTGTGTCTCTGAGCTCCTCTGTCATGATCAGGCCGTCTAGGTGTTACTGCTGTGCTTGCATTAGGACTTCTGGACACAGGGAGACTCAGCTTTTAGGACAACTTCAGAGACAGTTGGCCTGTTAGAAAGATAAATAGATAAGTAAAAAGGTGGGATTAAGTGTTAAAAACAAGCTGAAACCACAAAAAGTATGAGCTCAGTTGTGACACAAGTATTAGCAGATCATAACAACACAGACAGGAATAGTATAACTTAGCTCACCACATATAGGCTATTAGAAGTGTAAAAGTGGTCTGCAGACGACATGACAGGCTCCTGTTTTACATAGATGGTAAAATCGTATGAAATACATAATTTCACCATTCTTAAATTCACTTTTGATTGAACTAAAATCATAATTTCTGCTCAATATGGAAAAATAATAATGGTGTGTTTTCATATACAATACTTATGCTCCTTGGCTTTTAGTTTTAGCTGCTTTCCAGTGTAACAAATGACATAAAACATGTGCCACAGGCAAGCCATATGGTCTGGCTGTTACTAAATGAATAATTAATCAATTTGTGACCTAAAATCTGGAAAGACACATTAGGTTCAAAGCTTATTCTGGCATAAAGGAGCTCAAAAATGTTGATCAACTAGAAAGACTTGGAAACATGAACTCTAGCTTATGGCTTTGTTTTTCCTAATTGTTTGGGTTCAAATAATTAGCTTTCTAATTCTCTTACTACTCTTTTGTTAGCAATTTTATTAGGATAGCTACATTCAGATGTTTCTAAGGTAACATTCAAATATTTGCTCTGAGATCTAGCTAAGAAATTCACTTTTCCCATTATAAAGCGAGGAAAAATTATATTAAATATTTTTTGCTGCTTTTTTTAAATGTTGCACTAAAATATATCCCTTTGTGTGTTTAATACAGTTAAAGAGGTAGTAGAATGGATTTAGTTAGTTAATGCAGCACAAAATCTATATACGCTAATATTTCCTTCTATGGATGTTTATGGTAATCTCCGTTCTGCCATATTAACTTAGCAGTATGAAACAAGAATTGGAAATATTTTAAACAATTTTTAGTGTGTTTATGTAGAAGCTGTCATGGATACTGCTAGTGTGCGAGGTACAAAAATCCTCCCATTTTCAGGCTTTAAGTATCAACAGGATGTTGATTTCCTTTATCACCTACTGTACTCACAAACTCTAAGAAACAGATGAAACATGTTTCCTAAAATGCTCCAAAAACCTTATTATTATTTCTAAATTCTAAGGACACAGGCTTTAATCATTTAAAGACATATAACACAAAAATAGCACCAAGGAAAAAAAAAAAAAACGAAAAATAAAACAAGACTGTTAGAAATACATAGATTTTATTTCATCACATTGTGGACACATAATACTCATTGCATTATGAACCTTCCATATAACACAACTGACCCAGAATAAATCTCATACATCACAGGTTAAACAATTCCCCTTTTCAGCATATTGGATAAAGTTAAAAAAATAAACAATTCAGCAAAATGGCAACAAACCCATTTTGGTCCATCACCTGTTTTCAATGAATCATTTTGTATGATAAATTACTTTATAGAAGAGAGAAACCTTAGAGAACCAATCACAGCCCCTTAAAGAGGCAGGCAATTTTCAGAAGGCCATATTCCTTTCCATTTTGCTCCAAAGATGGATTCTAAAAACATAATTTCCAGACATATATATATATATATATATATATATATAGGCAGAAAAAACATATTTGCATTCCCAATTGTGAGTAGATTAATGCATTTTTTGCTAATTACATAATAGAAACATGTTAGCAGACAATTATTTCCAAGAAGAAAATCCCTTTATGGACGGTTGCATGGTTATGCAGAATCAGAACATCCCGGGTGAAGGAAACCTTGCTAGTCATCCAGCCAATATTATTGACTAAAATTAGCTTTTTTTTTCTTTTATTGAATCAGCTAATACAGTGACAGATTCATTCAACAGCCAAGCCTCAAGATCACATCAGCCGCATGCAGTTCAGCTCCCTCCATTTAGTAAAAATATGTATTGTTTACTTTGATTTATTAATGTTTCTATAGATTGAGACCTGTTCAGCATGTCGTGTATTTGTTGTCATTGTCATTTATATCATGCAAATGAGGGAAGAAAAAGCTACACCAGCCACCAAATTGGACTTGCAGCCGCTGTCAAACAGGTTTTCAACATTTCTAGGCTGTTAACCAGCTATCAAAGGAAATCAGCTGTGCTAAAGCAGTAAAACCTCTAAAACCTGCAGGACAGCGGCCCTCGAGGACAGACTGTGGACATGCCAGATTTAAAGTATGAGATCATAAACACTTCTGGCATTATTAGTCCAAACTTGACATCATAATGCACATAATGCAGGTTAATCAACCTGCAAATTCAGATAATATATATATTTTCTTTATTTTGAAGCCACCATGTGAAGTTTAAAATGGTTTTGCATTCATTTAAAAGCTTATGTTGCCTATTCTGTAGGTATTGAATGTAGGTATTCAGTTACTCTGAAAGAATAGCTGAGAAATAAAAATAAAACGGGACCTAAAAAGGTAATGATTTGCATTAATTAGAACATTATTAGATGCAGATTTTTTTTTTTTTTCCCTTTAGAAAAAGTCACCAGATATATTCTGGATTAATGATTGTTCAAGTGCGGCTTTAATATTTTTTATTTCACAAACATGTAAAAGTCTGATTTTTCCCAAAAGGAGAAAAACTGGGTGCAAATTCCAGTTAAAAAAGAACGACAGATATGGCTTGGCATTAAGAGACCATTTTTAGAAAAGCTACATTGAAACCAGTTTAAGCAGAACTCAGAATCTGAAAGAATTTGTTCATAAAAACAATATTTACATTGTTCTCTGCTGTTAGATTTCACAGTAAACAAAGTGCAAATAGAAACCTTCATGATGTCTCCGTTGTCTCCGTCTAAGCCCAAGGCCCCCAGGCTCCAGTGGGGCCCGGGTCACATCTGGGGTCATCTTTAGGGTAGTTTATGGGCAGTGCAGTTTTCTGGTGCTCTTCGAGTCTATTGAGGAGATACTCAACCACATCGGGGAAATGCGCTGACACCTCATTTCTCTCCTCGGGATCTTTCTCCACGTCAAACAGCATGACGGGCTTCAGTGGATCCTCCTTAGAGAGCTCAGACTCAGAGCTGTTGTGGCCGGGTCGGGGGAACCAAACTTGACAGCCTGGGAGGGTAATAAGATAAGGTACTTGCTAGTAGACATTCTGTATAACAACAGCTGAATTACTCTGTTTCTATGTATTACTATGTATGTATAATTATAAAAAAGGTATCTCTGAATTTAAGCTTTGTCCCACACAGGGAGACACATGAGATCATGTCTTAAAAGGCTGAAAAATAACCTGCTGGCATTCACAAACTTTTAATATATTTTAATGTAGACCATCTTGATGTCAACAATACAGAGTCATCTCTTTTATGAAAATCTCATTATTTAAAAATATAAATCTCTCTCTATTTCTTAGTCCCAGGATGAATACATATACTCCTCCACCACCTTTGGAAGATTGCGTTTATTGAAACTGCTTTTTAAGGAGTTCGCTGTTTGGACAGTTTCCTTATCGATGGGTCAAAGGCATCCTAGGATTGTAGGAGGCTAAAAATGTATTGTTTCTACAGAACATGTCAGAAACAGAGTTAAAAGCAGATGTGGAGTATTTAAAGGAAGGAAGGAAGGAAGGAAGGAAGGAAGGAAGGAAGGAAGGAAGGAAGGAAGGGGTGCACCGATTGCAGTTTTCTGGCCGATTTCTGATCACCGATCTTTAAAGAGTCTGTCCTGCCGATTCCGATTTTGGTTAATACCGATTTTATTATTTTTTTGCTATAACCAACACTGTGTTACAAGATCGCAATTCACTTTCAATGTTACAATCTTTTCTTGAAAAACATGCCCTTGAACAATAGCCTTGAACCATTATAAACTTGTTTTAACTCCCCATGAGGTAGAGCCTTTCCATAGAAATGAATTAAATAATAAATATTAATTAAATAAAACAAACTTAAGACTACAACATTGGTCTTTTGATTTTTTACATTTCAAAACAAAACTTCAACAAAAAAATCAGATTAGAGAACTGTTTTAAGGTTCTTACCAAAAATAAAGTGCACAGTAGTATTATTATATATAGTAGTATTGCTTTTACAAAATCACAAGGTTCAAGGTCCTTTGAGAACATACTAGCAACTTAAAAGAAAATCCTCCAATGCAGCAGCTTTGTGTTCATTTAAATGTATAAGCCATCTAAACAGTAACTTGCAAAATCTAACAATACTAAATCTTCTAACAACATTATCAGGGGTAAGCTTTGATCTCACAGTCTTATTGGAGTCACTTGAGCATTAGTGGCAGGTTTTTCTTGATGAATAAAAGCATTTCTGCTTTTTCACCACTCAGGCGACTTCTTTTCTAATCTACTACATGTCCAGCCAAGCTAAACAGGTGTTCACTTTCAATGCTTGTGCATGGGGCAGAGAGATAGGTTTCCTCGTAGTAGCTTTGTTTTTGTTTCATTGCTCATAAGAGCTAACAGCGGGCCACCGATGGACTCTTTTCTTCCGGTGGCTTTCGCTTTAGCCCTAGCTTGATTGTTCTTTTCAAATGCTGCATATTCAGCGGCGTGGTGGTTTCTTAAGTGGCGAACGAGGTTGTAGTATTAAAGCTTTTGGAAGTGGTTCCACCCCGACTAATTTCGGCCTTACAAGAATTGCAAATTGCGAGCTTTTCGTCTCCTTCTTTAACAGTATAATATTTTCAAACCAACGACATAGCTGCTCCTGGTGACCTGTGAACTGCGACACCGGATGTTGTTACAGTTCACTCGACCCGGTAGGCGGGTCTTTCAGTCAGCCGTCTCTAAGAGCAGAAAAAATATGGAATAGCAACTGATTTTAAGACACTCGCAGAGGTAAATAGATCAGTGGTTAAGATCGGTTTCATATGTATATATCAGCCGATCACCAATCACCTCAAATTAAGGAATTCAGGGCCGATCGATCGCCGGCCGATTTGTCGGTGCACCCCTAAAGGAAACCAGGACGGAAGGAAGGAAACAAGGACGGAAGGAAGGAAACAAGGATGGAAGGAAGGAAAGCAGGACGGAAGGAAGGAAACAAGGACGGAAGGAAGGAAACAAGGATGGAAGGAAGGAAAGCAGGACGGAAGGAAGGAAACCAGGACGGAAGGAAGGAAACAAGGACGGAAGGAAGGAAACAAGGACGGAAGGAAGGAAACAAGGACGGAAGGAAGGAAAAAAGGACGGAAGGATGGAAACCAGGACGGAAGGAAAGAAAAAAGGACGGAAGGAAAGAAAAAAGGACGGAAGGAAGGAAACGAGGACAGAAGGAAGGAAACGAGGACTGAAGGAAAGAAAGAGGACGGAAGGAAGGAAACAAGGACGGACGGATGGAAACCAGGATGGAAGGAAAGAAACAAGGATGGAAGGAAGGAAACAAGGACGGAAGGAAGAAAACCAGGACGGAAGGAAGGAAACTAGGACTGAAGGAAAGAAAGGAGGAAGGAAGGAAGGAAACAAGGATGGAAGGAAACCAGGAAGGAAGGAAGGAAGGAAGGAAGGAAGGAAGGAAGGAAATGGCATAAAGAAAGAATGAAAGAAAGCTAAAGAAAGAAAGAAACACATAAGAATGAGAGAAACAAGAGCACAAGGATAGAAAGACAAAAAAACAAACCAGGGAAGAAATGGACACTAGAAAGGAGACAAAAAAGAGAGCCAGGGCAGAGAGGATAAAGAATGGAAAGAGACACTGAAGAAGGCAGAAGACAAGGAGGGAAGGGAAATATGAGGGTTTTATTGGATGGATGGAATGAGGGTGTGGAAAAAAAATAATATTTAGCTATACTCTTACTTTTCCTGCACTTATCCAAAACCTAAAAAATATTGATATTAAATTCCATACTTTCCAGACTATTTAACCATCCCCAGAAGTCACTCTGTTTGAAATATGCTAAAAAACAAAACAAGCACCAGAATCCATCTAGAGATGATCATATTAATACTTTTAACCTTTAAAAGCTTTATTTCCTAATAAAGGTTCATAGAGTTAAAAAGTAAATGTCATTGTGCTTTTAGTGATTTTCTGCTCTCAGACTAAACATGTCATTACAGCAAAGATCACTGACCGGGGTATCCAGTCAGCAGCTTCCAGTTGGAGGATCGAATGGCTGCGTGAATGGACACATTGAAGCTGGAGTTGGCCCTCCACTTTTCTGGGGACCCCCGAGCCAAAGTTAACGGGCTCTGCATGCCAGGACCTGCAGAGAGAAGACAACAGTGCTGAGCTTTCCAGGTCGCCCACCTTCAATAACATTTATCCTGAGGATATCAGACCACCACTGGACACAAAGCCCCTTCTGTGGGTGTCTGTGTAAACTGGACCAGGAGGAAGACCAGCAGCAAACCTTAGTGCATACCTGAACATCACAGTCCGTATCAAATGAAGGTGTCAAAATAAATAAAACCTAAAGGGAGGCTTGCTTTTGTGGGAAAGAAAATAATAAAGATCAGTTGTGAAACAGCAGAAACAGAATGGTTTAAAGAAAAGCTTATTGATATCATTGCTTGTTTAAAAATGTTCGTATGTCTTTTACAAACAAGCTAACATTTCTTAAGGTGTTGATGAAATGTCTGTGAAAGACTCCTGCTAAAATTCAATAACATTAGTAAAGCCATGCTAGAGCAAAGTGAAGCCATCCTGAGTTTGCTATTGAACAGAATATTAAAAACAAGCTGATTTTCCTCACATTTTCATCCTCTATCTAAAGCCAGAAATAAGTAAAAAAAAGAAAAAAAACATCAAAAGTAGCAGTAAGGCATTCAATAGTTATATGTGTTTAATAGTCCTATCAATAAGTCCAGAAGATGCAAAACTGGACCTTTTTCCACAAGATGAGATGAAAAATGATGGCAGTGAATCTAAACGACATTAAAAAGGTTTCTCGAAGAAGTGGTTGTGTTTGACAGGGATTTCTTGTCTTCCCCATGTATCCACAGGCCAAGATGACCGGGCTTTAAATGTTTAAAGAATAAATCAGGAACTATTGGGAGGCGTTTGGGGCAAAAATTAAATCAAAACAAGTGTGAATCATCCAATCTGAAACAACACTATAATTAACTAGTAGACTGTCATTAAAACATGGTTGAACTGCAACATATATTAACCACACTTTGTGAAATAATGTATGAATATTTATGCATAACCTAAATCCACACTGCATACTTCTGATTTTACTAATTAGGCAGTAATAAGAGGCACATGCATCACAAGGTGAATATGTAATTCAAGCCGTTTGGTAATCAGGTTATTATTTCAGTGCAACAGCTGATGAATAAATGGTTTAATTCTGAGGTCTTCAACAGGGGGTCCGTGGCCCCTAGGGGGTCCATGGAGGTACTGCATGGGGGTCGCAAAAGTTTTGGTTGATTACACATTTTTTTTATATTCCCTCCTGCCATTTTTCCACTAATTGAAATGTCTTTAAATACACATAAACATGAATTCACCACACTGTAGTAAACAGATAAATGGAGGCAGACGATGTCTTTCAGTCATCAATGCACACGTTCAATGACACACAGGAGCTCTTTCAAGCTGGGAACCGTTTCATTCACAACACCTGTTCCATCAACCAGGAATCAGAATCAGAAATACTTTAACAACCCCAGGGAGAAATTACTTTCGTTATTACTCCATAAGCAATAGAATAACTATAGGACCAGTTTGATAACACTATTTCATACCAGAAAAATAATTTGGGGGTCCCTGCTCCATCTCGCCATCAGTTTGGGGCCCCTTGGCCTGGAAAACGTTGAAGACCCCTGGTTTAATTAATCTCATAAGTTAAATTTTGGGGGGAGTTTATATAGAAGGAGAGCGGTTGTGACCAGCAGTTTTTCTGATATTGCCACAGATTCTCGATTAAAGTTATAGTGGAGGATGTTCTTGTTCCGGGTGGATAATCTAAATAAGTGGTCCTCCTAATTGTCAATCAATCTGGTAAAATGTTTAAGTAAGGCCGTCCAACGTGCTCGTCCCCATTTTCACTTACATAGTGAGTCTGACATAGTGGAAAAATTATTAAATATCACAACTCTATTATGATATTTAATAAAACTAAGAACTGTTAAGTATTTTTTTCATAGTCTCAAATTTTTATTTTTGTTTGCATATATTTCTACCCCTGTATGATACAGTTCAGCTGGCAGATGTAAATTCAACCAAAGAAGGATGATATAGGTTTTTTATATTTTTCATTTCAATTACAGATTCAATAATTAGCATTTTAAAGGATTTCTTACTAGTATGCGGAGACTAAAAGTTTTTTCTTAAAGGAGCGTATACATTTATTGACAATTTTCTTTCCTTTCAGGTGTTTTCTTAATCAATAATTCTTAATATCTGGCATTAAAGGTGCAGTAGGAGATCTTTTCTGTCTCATTTTTTAACCATGTGGCCTAAAGATCTCCACACAGCCGCTTAGCAAGCAGTGAAATAGAAGGTCTGAAAGTGAAACTAAAATAAATGGTCCTCGTTACAAACACACGTTCCGCTGTACACTATTGGTTCCTGACACGTCAATCATGCTTGTCTGCTTGTCCCTCCCCCTTGTGCGTTTACCCTGACACATTAACGAATCGATCCCCCAATGCTCGTGCAGGACGCAATGGCTGGAAGCTAGCCACTGTTTTGGTACGTTCACACCTAAAGCAGCAAGAGCAGCAAAAACGTGCGTGCTGCTTCATTTTTGATGCTTGTACAAGTTTAGATCTGATGCAAGGCTGAAGCATCTTTGCTGCTCTGGCTGCACGGTGGAAAAAGTGGTTCTGATGCTCGTTGGGCGGAGCTACCCTATCCTTCCTTTGCCTGTAACAATGGCAGCTATATTTGCTGTGATCAGTGGGTAAAAAGTAGTTTGAATCCCAAAAACATGGTCAGTGCAGTCAGTTCATCCAGATTACCATCCTGCCTTCAAATATAATCTCTGTCAGAGTCACTCAGACCCCCGTACACCGGCGGTGCGCTGTCACTGGGAATCCCATTCAACAGCAGCCTCTGGCCCAGTCGCCTCCTCGCGGTTTGCCTTGGCGGCTGGAAGGCGTTTTTCATGTACGTGATCCAAACTGCAGGCACCAGGATATTAAAAAAGCGAACACATTTTGCCGGCAGGTTTCTACATATTAAGTTAATTTAGGCATTAATAATGTGTTTCAGAGGAGTGATCATAGTGCTCTGCATCATCAGTGCTGTGTCTCTCTCCCTGCCAGCTCCCATATCTGCGACGTGCTGCTTCAGCTGCTCAGACGCGCTGTGGGACCTTTCGCTGCGCCGTGATGAACACCTCAACACACAGAATGCATGTTCATGTGTTTTGAAGGCGTGGTTTTAAGTGGTGATCTGAAGGGAGAGGCATGGTTGAGTATGTTCAAAAATATAGCCTGCTGGAACAGTTTTTTCCAAGATCTCCTACAGTATATTTAAACATGATTTCAATTTTCATGTTGTTTTAAAGTAGGTGGGGAGGAATTCAAACACAACAAAGAAAAAAAAGTGTGAAAAGTTTGATAAGTAAGCAGCTTTTAAGAAGATACTTTGTTCATCATTTTCCTCAAACACGTTGAACCCGACTGGAGGAGGTCGACATGGAGGTGATGCAGTTGATTCAGCATCGGTTTTCTATGCCTATCAAGCACAATGAGTAATTTTTCCATCAAGCAGGTCTGCAGATACACAGTAATGATAAAATCACAGCAATGGTCGCCACCTGGCGAACATCTACCTGCTCCGTAAAACGTGAGCACTTTATTTTCGATCCTTTTATTGACAATGTCCAGAATTTTTCTAGAGCCTCCCGCGGTGAGTTTATTTCAACGCCCCTGGAAAAATGTCTCCCAGAAGGGGAGCACACATGTCTGTGATTTCCAAAAGGAGGAAAACCTGGAGCATTCCCAGGTTCATGCCGTGGCTGACCCCAGTAATGTGCTCCTGATTAGGCAGATTTGCAAGTGATCTCAGCCTCCCGGCGCTGTCAAAAACAAGTTCTCCCTCGCATTTCTTTGTCTAAGGATGACGCCTGCATTACCGGTTGGAGCTCCATCAGCGCAACAGCAACGGGCCCCAGAGCCAAAACATTTCCGATCTTAGCGTTTCTGAACCGCGTGATAGAAGCTACCGCGTACAGTTCTTCACCCTCTGTTGCGCAAGTGACATGTGGGCATCTTAATAGCTCTTGCATGCCTTCAGCTGGTCTGCTCAATGAGCAGAGGTCTGAGATAAGCAGATTCACAGGACTTACACTCTTGCACAAGGAAGTGGGAGCACTGGTATGTGCAGCGCATTGCAAAAACATTCATTTCCTTTTAACTGTGCACATTCTTTCACTCTGCAACTAACTTTATGTGATAGACCACAAAGATGCAGATAGTTTTAAATTATTTCCTGTATGTGTAGGAAAACCAGGGTGTGAAAGCTGGTCAGAATCAATCGGAAAATGGATGGAGCTTAATACAGGAAGAAGAAGAATCACACAACAAGAACAACAGCTCTGAACATATTATATCAGGGCTGTATCAATAAAAGCGTATCCATGGCCCAGACAAACTTCAAACCAAGTTCCAACAGAGGAACTGTGGCAAAGGTTGAAAATGGACACTCTTCATCTAAGAAGACAGAGATTGAACCATTTTGGGAAGAAGAACGGGTGGAAGCGTTTGTCTCTAGAAGTGAAAAACACAATATTACCCAAGTGCAGGCAGACATGTGTCTGGGATGTATTGACTGGAGGAGATTAAGACCAAATATCCACCACATTTCTAATATTTCTGTGTTTCAAGTCTTTTTTTTTCTTTCCACTTGACATGGATGCACTGCTTTGTTTTCGCAACAGATTCCAATAAAATACACTAAAGCTTGTGGTTCTTCTATGAGAAAAAGTGAAAAAATTCAAGGCTTGTTAAGCAGGTGCAAACATTCATCATTTGAGCTTTAAAAACACCAGGGATCGATTTGCTTCCTAATACTCCAACTCTTTCTAGCTTAAGGAATTATGGAGCTCCACACTTTTCGCCACATGTCCAGGTGTTTCATTCATTCCACGGATAAACTCGGACACAGATCGACTTCACAGAGGATTTATTCATGGATCCATGCCAGCGTGGTGGAGAAAAGTAAGGAATATTGGGAAATAGAGAATAGAGAAAAAGCTAGAAAGAAATTTTGGGTAGGGGGTGTTAAAGGTTTTGGGCCAAGTCCGGGACGCCTTTCACCCCCTCTGCCTCTCCCAACAATCGAGAAGTTCGGGGACCCCTCTGTTACACATTTAGCAGACCTCCCTCTGCTCATTCTTTGAGCTACAGGAAGAGGAACCTTCAAAGCTGACTTGAAAGGAGGAAAGTATGTTGAGAGGAAAAAAAAAAGAGAAGTCTTTTCATGAATTAAACCAAGAAACCTCAGAAGAATGACAAGAGACCGAGGGGAAAAAGGGGAATGGACATGAAGGACCTAAAGAGAGGCAGCCTCAATAGGGCAACAGAAAGAGGAGAGGAATTCCAAAAAGCAGCAATGCTGAGAAAGAGAGGCTGGCTGTCAATTTGGTTGTTGACAATAAAGATTTCAACATAAAACATGATGGTGAAAGCTTGTAAAGCTGCTGTTGTTTTTCACCGGCTCCTCTTTTCTTGATGATTTACATAGTGACGAGCACCAGTAAACTTTGAGAGGAATCCGAGTACCATGGGATGCAGGACGATAAACAGTCCTGTTTGAAGACACACAGTAAAAATCGGCAGCTGGACATTAAACATCTAAGGCCCCGTCCACACGAAGTCCACACGAAGTCCACACGAAGTCAAAACGAACACGAAACGCTAATATTTTCCAGAACGTTTGTCTTAAAGACGGAGACGTAAAATAAATGTGATCGTCCACACGAATGCATGAAAACGCTGCAAAATGTATGCCAGGCCTGTAAGTGGCGCTGTGGTGCCAAAGCAAAAATAGGCGACGAAATGTTGGGCATGCGCACTAACATTTATACATGGTTGCCCTGCGGGTCCATTTTCATGGTTCAGTCAAATTCAGGTGCTGAACTATGTCGTAGATATTGCTCTGTTCTTCCTGGAGTTATTCCAGAAGAAGAAGATTCTGTTGTAAGCCCGACAGCAGGGTGAGTAGCATTAGCAGCGACCATTCAACACAGTACGGCGCCATTGTTGTTGTGATACTGTGTCGCGCATGCGTGTTTAGAGGCGACGCTATGACGCATGCGTGTAAAAAAAAAATTGCGGTTAGAGCCTAAAGATGGAAACGCGAAAACGCCGTTTCAAAATCTTCCCACTCTGAAGGCTGAATAAAAAAAAGATCGTTTACAGACCCCCGAAACGCTGGCTTCGTATGGATGAGAGGCCGGTTCGGTGAAAAATTTGTGCGTTTAGGCCAGGGTTCGGCTTTGTGTGGACGGGGCCTAAGTTTGTATAATATGGAGACAATTGCATCACATTGCTTCTCTAGTTTTAACCTATGTTGGGTGCAAACGCCTTGCTAATTTAAGTGGCAGCCCAGTGGTTAGGGCATAGACCTTGGAATCCTGAGGTTTTGAGTTTGAAACCAACTCCTACAGACTGCCACTCTGCCTCTCTGAGCCAGACCCTTAACCCCTGCTTGCTCCACAATGGCAGCCCACTGCTCCCCAAAGGGATGGGTTAAATTCAAAGGAAAACTTCTCCAATGTGAGATCAATAAAGTTCAGTTGTTATCATTAATTATTAATAAATGATTTAGCTAAATTAAAAAACTTCCTGCAAACTAAAAAATGACACATAAATACATGCAAAAAAAAAAGGCTGAAAAGGAGAAAAGCTTCAAACAGAGGCAATAGTGTTCAGTGAACTATAAACGCTCTGCAAATACAAAACCTGATGCAAATACAAAAGGGATGCTAACACAAAATCATGCAAAGAAATACTGCAAGGAGCAAGAATAACCACAGTTAAGAAAACTGCAAAATAGCATTGGATAATGAAAGTGCTATAAACCAGTAGGGGGAGATGTTTCTAAACTCATTTGGGACCAGAACCTTAAAAAAGACATAACTGGGATGCTAAAGCTGGGCATACAATGTGCGATTTTTTGCCCAATTTGTGCCGACTTTCCAGTATTGCGAGAGTTTTTCCTTTGGGCCAACTTTCAGCCTGATCGTGCGTCATGTAGTGTACAGGAGTAACGAGGCGAGATCAGCCTCTCATATCCACCTCCCGATCAGGAATCGTGAGGTCGGGAGAAAATCAAACATGTTTAATTTTCAGTCGATCGAGCAAATCGGTCAGTGTGCAAACAAAGACTCTTCTTCTTCCTACTCTCAGATGAAAACACAGAAGTATGGCGGGGGTGAGAGTGAAATGGAGTTCTTCCTGTAAAATTGACAGACCGTAGTAGCCACGTTTGCTCAGCCATGTCTTTGTCCAAATACACTGTCGCCTTTTCTTTTTAGGGCTTTCAGCACAAAATTGCACAAATTGTCAAGGCAGCACGTTTCACTCTAATAAGCTTCATATTCCTCTTATACTCGCTTGGCTTCCGGATATACGATCATCAGAGCGTAGGGTAGCACAGTGTAAGAACGTACATTGCGAGCTGTGAACTCACACTGAACAATGAAACCCTGAGGTTTCTTCGTACAGTGCGAGTTGTAGCTGCGATCAACGATTGAAAAAAATTGCACAGTGTATAACTGGCTAAATGAGTTCAACTATTAAAAAAAAAAAGATTCAAATGAAATTGTACCTTTTTGTTTTCCTCTTTGCAACAGATCTATTCTTCAGACATCCTTGCTTTTCACATATAATTCAATGATTGTTTCCCTTTAGTGGTCTGGAGCAGTTATCTTTTGATGCGCTAGTTTGCACCTTTAGAACTTGCAGTTGCTTTTTGCTTTAGGCCTTTTTTTTAGGCCTGCTATCTATTTTCTTGGAGTTCAGCTTTTCTTCTTTGCAGCATTTTTCTTCACATTTGCTTTTTGTGTTTGCTCCTCAACCTTCTTAACCTTAAAATCTGCTTTGAAACCATTTATTTGACATTTGCACTCCTCAGTCAAGTAGCTTATTTTCCTCCCATTTTCTCCAAGTTCAACAGACCATTAAAATTAAAAGGTCCAGGACCCACCATGAACATTCTTTATATTCAAGTTGTATTTAGATCTGTAGTCTTATTCTTTTTAATACAGTGCAACCAACTGCCTTCAGTGTAACCTCAGGATAAATCCAGTCCTTTGATGATGGCGTCTGAGGTTTGTTAGAGAACAAACAGACTCATGAATACCAGGAAACCTGTATTAAATCAAGCATTTGTGGCAGGATGTATAAATTATTCTTTACAGGTACTTTAATGATGAAAAACTGGCTTTATACACCAAGATAAACAGAGAGGCTAAATAAAAAAAAATAATAAAAACACAATGCCTTGAGGATTTAGATTTTTGCAATAACTGTATTATACATATAAATTTTATTTGTCCCCATCTTGTTATTTTGTTTATTTAGCAAAAAGTTAATTTTGAATCATATTCAATTGAAATCAATTTCAATTCAAAACCCTGTTAATCTCAAGGCACTTTACAGAGACAATTCAACCAGATCATCCATTCAGATTGGTTCAAAGTTTTCTATCTAAGGAAAACCAGTTGATTGCATCGTCTCATTGACTGGAAGGCAATTCCTCACACCAAGCATGCTTGTAGCAACCGTAGAGAGGAAAAACTCCCTTTTAACAGGAAGAAACCTCCAGCAGAACCAGGATCAGTGTAAGCGGCCATCTGCTGAGGATGACTGGGGTTCAGGGAGACAGAAGCAGAGATATAAATGAAGTAGAGATACAAAAGGGACTGTGAAGCAGCTCCACAGGCGACCCCGTCCGGGAAACACACAGCCAGGCAGACGAGCTTCGAGTCAGCTCCCATGTCAGAGGATGAACTTTATATGCATTTGTGGATGGTAGCTTTGAATTTTAGGTTAAATTTACACAGTAAATTCGAAACACTTGTATTAAAATCTGTGCAAGAGGAGTTTTTTTATATGCCACATAACAGTTTGTGTTCTTATACTCCAGAATTTGAAAATGTGCAACTTTTTTCTGTAACTGTGAAAGAAATAGTTGTGAAAAAAAATCTACAACTACAAAACTCGAAAGGTACGACGCAAAAATAGCTTTGCAACAATAATTTTGAATCAAATGGAGCAAAACTGAGAATGTACTGTTTGTCTACTTGTACTAAACAGTTCAGAGAGCTGTAACAACACAAATCCTCCATTTTATTTCTCTCTACAATTTAAATTCACAGTTACAGTGAACAAACATTCATTGATGGTTTTATCATGGGAATGTGTAAAGAAAAGTTCAGATATAAATATGACTGCAAAGCACTACTGCTTTGATTATTCGCAAAGAACAAAAGTCGGTTGTTTCGCACATAAGTTTGAAAACATTTCCCTAATTATCTTCCTAATCCCTTGTTTTCTACCAACAGCTCAAAAACAGCCTTGTGTCAAAACAGCTCAGCGAGATATATTGGTGTGGGCGTGTTGTTTAAATTACAATCCGCAGCGCAGAGCTGAAGTCACAGGAAGAGACTCACCACATATTAAAAACACTGCGCTCTGGGTTATAAAACTGTCACACGGGATGCTACAATGATTGCAAGTTAAAGGATAAAACTATGGGATTCTAACTATTAAGTAATGCTGAAAACATCAGCGCCAGCATGTATTTAACTGGGTGACAACCATCTACTTCCTGTACCCGTGGGAATCTGTCCCGACAGCCAACATGAGAGGGGTTGGATACACCCTGGATGAGTTACTGTGTGACGCAGGTTACCTAAGTTTTAATCTAATTTTATTTTGCTTACATACGACATCCATTCTGGATAAACAAGGAACGCATTTAATCAGGCCACAGATGCAACAAGAAATTTAGATAAAATGCACTTGAAATGAGACAATGCAATTGCGTTTTCTTATTTTAAATGTAAATTGTCTTGTTCCATTGGCAAAATGTCTGTTTTACCTTCTCAATTCAAGAACAAATGCACTCATTTAAGAAAAAATGACTCATCTAGGTTTTGATTTTTTCCAGTGTAAGACAACAATAAAAATATGTCTGATCAGGTAAGTTTTATCCTTTTTCTTGCCAAGTAATGAAAACTTTTAGCTTAGTTCAATCTGGCGTTTAAGGGGAGCTCAGATTGCCATAATGCTCTGCCTTGGGTCACAGGAATCTAGCCTGGGTGCCATTCCGAACTTAGTCCCGCCCACAACGTTTGAGGTCGGGAAGTTCGGTCTGGCATTGCTCAATAGTAGCGCGAGTATGCTCGCCCAATATCTGGTCGGGCCAATCAAATTGTCAGGGCGGGCTTTATACGATGATGGACAGATGATCAACAGTAACGTAATCAACCACGTGACCAAAGCGCGCGTGGGTGACAACAACAATGTCTGCCGCTGGAGAGTTGAGGTGTGTAGATTCTGCTATTAGGTCTGTTCTAGAAGATATCGACAGCAAATTAATTTTAAAAGAGGAACAGAGAAACGCGATCAAGGCATTTGTTGAAAAGAAAAATGTTTTTGGCGTCCTTCCTACGGGATTCGGCAAAAGTTTAATTTATCAGCTGGCTCCCTTGGTCGCTTAACATACGTCACGCACTCCGTTGCTCTTATTGGTTGTAGGTCTATCCAATTGAGTGCAGAGGCATTTTTTTTCCTGGTTCGTTCGAAACACGCCCCATAATCACAGCTCTATGGAGCAGTATCAGACTCATATTCTGACTAGAATTGAGTAGGACTACGTCAGGCTAACAGGAATCATTCAGAGACGGATCAAATCTTCCTAAGCTGATTTTTTGAGAAAGACGGGACGCTCTTGTAAATAAAGGGTTATGATGCATGCTTGCCAAAACACCCACATTTATCAATATTTTCTCAGTTAAGATGTTTACTGTCACCATTCATTTTTGGTTATTCAGCAAAGGAAATACTAAAGATCAGACATATGGGTTTAATGATTTAGATCATAATTTACCTTTTTTTTTAAAGAACTCTACTGCTAATGGATGGATGGATGGATGGATAGATCCATTTATTTTTACATTACAGTTTATTCAAACAATGCTATAAAAATGAAGGCGGTGCTCTTTTAGCTCCAGTTATAATGAGATCGGATCACAGCTGAAACAAAGTGCAAGTGGCTATTTCACCTGTTTTTTCACTTAATATACTAAAAAATTAACTACGTATTTCTTATTTGTAGTTCTGTCTGAGCCCAGATGAAAAAAACACTTGCCTTACCACAGTTGTGCCTTAAAAAGGTTTTGGAATAGATAAGACATATTTCTTTGAGTTGCATGGACTTAAAGCGTATTAAAATAGTAAAAGACACACTTCCCAACTCTGTCAATAATTAGAAAAGAAAACCAGTAAAGGTTTAAAGTTTAAAAATTCAAGGTTGAGATGCAGCTTGATAAAAGGACATTTACCAAATATTGATTGATTGATCGATCTCACAGTGGAGTTACTCGTTATTTAAGCTCAAATAATCAAAGGAGAAGATGGTGCAAAAGAAAAAAAAAGGGTGCATGGGATAGATACTGTATATTTGGGGCACCCCTATTAATCTTAATTATTCTTCTTTCTAAATATTTGTATGTTTGCGACAGCTATTTTAGTTTGATATATCTAATAACTGATGGACACAGTAATATTTCTGTATTGAATAGAGGTTTATTGGACTAATAGAAAATGTGCAATATGCATTAAAACAAAATTTGACAGGTGCAAAAATATGGGCACCTCAGCAAAAAACAGACATTAATATTTAGTAGACAGCTTCTAGTCGCTTCCTGGAGCTTTTAATGAGTTCCTGGATCCTGGAAGAGGGGATTTTTGACCATTCGTCTTTGCAAAAAAAATCCAGTTCAGTTAAGCTTGATGGTCGCCAAGCATGGACGGCCTGCTTCAAATCATCCCACAGATGTTTAATGATATTCAAGTCTGGGGGTTGGGATGGCCATTCCACAACATTGGAATTATTCCTCTGCATCAATGCCTGAGTACATTAGGAGCGGTGTTTTGGATCATTGCCTTATATATCCATCCGCGGCGTAACTTCAACTTCGTAACTGATTCTTGAACATTATTCTCAAGAATCTGCTGCTATGGATTGGAATCCATGCAACCTTCAACTTTAACAAGATTCGCAGAGTCAGCATTGGCGACGCAGCCCCAAAGCATGATGGAACCTCCACCTAATTTCACAGTGGGTAGCAAGTGTTTTTCTTGAAATGCTGTGTTTTCATGCCACCATGCATAACGCCTTTTCTATGACCAAACGACTCAATCTTTATTCATCAGTTCAGCTCAGTAGCTTTTATTTGTCCCAGTATGGGCATTTTTTGTGCAGTAGTAGTACACCTTTCACACACACATTCACATTTCACAAATAAAAACACAAGAAACAAAATATTTTAAAAAGATAAAAGGTGGATAAAAATAAGTAAATATGTGCAGTGCAGGGGATGAATAAGAGCGTATATGCATGTATACAGTGTTTGTATCTATTGGTCCGAGCTGGTGGATATATAAAACGGGAACCAGCGGGTAGAAACTGGAATTCGCTATGTAGGGGATTGGTGTTATTATTCTAATTACCTGCTCTTCATACATTTCAGTCATGTTTTTCTGTTGAACACCCGTGATCTTACTGCATACCTTTAAAATCTTGGATATGGCATTTTTTTCCTTTACATTAAGAAGGGCGCACCAGCAGAGGGCAGAGAAGGTAAGTATGGATTCTATAAAAGATCTATAGAACATGGTCATCAGAGTCTTGTCAAGCTGAAACCAGGACCTTATTCTAAAATGAAGCTGGCTTGTCCAAATGTGCTTTTGTAAACCTCAAGTGATTCTTTTTGTGGCGTGCTTGCAGAAAAGGCTTCTGTCGCGTCACTCTCCCATACAGCTTCTGCTGGTGCAGTGCGCTGAATTGTTGAATGATGCACAGTGACACCATCGGTCAATGGAGATGGTCTGTGGGTTGTCCTTGACCATTCTCACCATTCTTCTTCTCTGCCTCTCTGATATTTTTCTTGGCCTGCCACTTCTGGGCTTAACAAGAACTGTCCCAGTGGTCTTCCATTTCCTTACTATGTTCCTCACAGTGGAAACTGACAGTTAAAACCTTTTTGTATCCTTCCCCTGAACGACAATGTTGAACAATCTTTGTTTTCAGATCATTTGAGTGATGTTCTGAGGAGCCCATGATGAATCTTCAGAGGAGATTCAAACAGGAGAACATCTTGCAACTGGCCACCTTAAATCCATTTTCTCATGGTTGGATACACCTGGCTATGAAGTTCAAATCTTAATGAAGTTACCAAACCAATTTTGTGTTTCAGTAAGTCAGTGAAAAGTAGTTTAGGGTGTTCAATTCAATGAAATGATTAGGGTACCCACATTTTTGCAGCTGTCAAGTTTTGTTTTAATGCATATTGCACATTTTCTGTTAGTCCAATAAACCTCCAGAAAAATAAATATTAATGTGTCCATCAGTTATTAGCTATATCAAACTGCAAAAGCTGTTGCAAACACCCAAATATCAATAAATAAAAATGATAAAGATTAGTAGGGGTGCCCAAAATATGTGAATATTTGGGCAAATACAGTAAATTCAACGTTTAGAGTTGTGATGCTTTCTAGAGAAATCCCTCAATAAATTAACCTTACGCTAACAAATCTTATCCCAAAATGACTAACATTTATGTCCAGTTCGTATATTTTTAACTAGAACCAGAGATTTGCTAAAATAAATAAACAAATTAAAGGGGTTTATCTAGATCAGGGGTCGGCATCCTGTAGCTTTTTCAAAAATGTATGAAAATTGTTTTAATATGGTGTGCAGGAAGTCAAACAAACATTCATTATATTTTTTCCAATGCTGTATAAATTTGTACCTTAAATAAAATGTACTCAATAAATGTAAAACTTTCTGTCAACGAAGATTTGCATTATAGCCTCTAACGCAGGTTTCAGTGCGGTGCAGTGCAGGGCAGGTGGCTGCTGTAAACAAAGCGATGGATGTGTCTTGGGCCATGGATCCCAAAGGGCAAAAAAGGAAGATGGCTGATGAGAAGAATGGACCAAAGCATTTGCTTTTCTTACCAATGCGGAAGGATTGCCTGCATGTTTTCTTTGTAATGAGAAGTTGTAAAGTAATAAAAAGAGTCATTTGGAAAGGCCTTTTCAGGGAAGGCATGCTAAATATGAAGTGTCATTGCAGTAGGTTACTTCTGGATACATTAGAGGATCGCAAAGATAGATTTAAGAAGTGGATTGCATAGGGGGGTAAATAATAATCGTTTTGTATGGATGCATCAATCCAACAGCCGACGATCCGATGCATCGACACGTCCGCAAGATAATCGATTCATGTTTTTTTTTTCCTCCGGTCTATTTTTATCCATTTGCTCCTGGACGTAATTCTCCCTCCCGTGCTGCGGTGGCGCTAAACCTATTTTGCCCTCCTACCTCGCTTCCTGGTTATACTCCTGCAGCAGTGTGTTGCAGTGAGCTTGACACAGACATTTTTAAATTATGCCCAATATTGAAGCGGGGTCTGTGCTACACGCTGTGGGTCTAGATACGGCCGAGGTGGTGAGGAAGTGGGGGCGAGTTTAGTCCGACGACGGAGGGACATGAGGGCCAAAAAGGGTGGAGATCCAGGGGGAAAAAGGGTCCCAGCGTTCTCACGCACCTCGCTCTTCTAGCGGGTCAAACTTCACGAGTTGTTTTCCGCAATTTTGGTCATAAAAACAAAACAAGCCTCCTGTCTGCGGCACTGTTTGCGGTCATCTACAATTTGGAAGAGGTGCAGCAGACTGTCTGTGGAGGGGGCGGGGACGTCTGCAGCCGAGGTATTGCATTGCACTCATTGCACTGATTATGTGCAGTATTTTTGCAGTATTTTTTGATGCAACTTTTCTACTACGGATGTTTCTAAAAAAAATGCATAACGATATTAAAGCTTTCATTGATTTATTTCAAACTTGAAACTTTGTTTAGCCTGTAAGGTGTAAAAACAAACAAACACAAAAAATTTACCGATTAATCGTATCGAATCTTATCATGGTGTATTCTTGAGTATCGAAAACAATCGAATCGTTGGGTCAGGAAATCGATACTGAATCGAATCGCCATGATGGATGTGATTTACACCCCTAGGATTGCATCTTCAAACTCAACTACTGCTGCTAGTTTCTTTGGAACATGGAAAACCGTCCACAGATCGAAGAGGTAGCGCTCTGATGCAGGGATGGGAATTTTCTAACAATTTTTCCCCAAATCCTCAAAATAAAAATCAAAAAATCTGATTTCTTTATTGTGTTTATATAATTTCATCAATGCAAAAAAACAACAACAAAAAAAAACAATATACATTAATTTTGTAATGGAATTTAAACTTAAAGCACCAAATATTGTACAGCACAGTCTTGACATGAGTAACATTTGCTCCAGGATAAACCTTTAATCAAAAATGCTTATTATATATTTAAGCCCATGTAGTCCTTTTTTTATGATGGGCTAATACACTTAGAGCCTGTGTTGACATATGAGACTTATATAAGAATTTCAAATTTTTGCGGCTCCAGATAGTTTTGTTTTTTGGGTCCAATATGGCTCTTCGAGCAGTTAAGGTTACCGACCCTGATCTAGATGAAAGAAAAATGTTTAAACAGAGCTTAGAATAAAGGTTAAAATGATATAAAGACAATGATTTAAAAACTAAATGACTAAAGACTGCTGGATTGTTTTAAAAATCCCCACAAAGGATCGGGAGCAGCTTATTTAGGAGCTACAAACTAGTATATCTTTATTTCGCTTTTTGGGATCAGAAGGTTCACATCTGTTCCTCCACTGACCCATTACACCCTCCTGTGGCACATCTGTGAGGAATTTTTGTACAAAAAAAAAAAAAAAAATTGTGCCCCTCCTGTTTCTCCGCTATTCTTGAATGTCCAACATCAAGGTTGGAGTTTTCACCTCAGTCAGAAATAGCCGCCTCAGACCAGACAGTCCCATTAGAGATGGAGATGGTGGTTAGGTCCACAAATTATTAAGTGGTTAAGGCAGGAGTCCACTCCTCCATGTTTCCACAGTCATATGACCTTTTACCAGGAATCCTCCCTACAATCAGAGGTTAAACAGCTCACACACACCCAGCTATCTACTGTGGACTGATAACAATGACGGATTATATTCAGCTTCATTAGAAATCAGGTAATTATTTATACTTTATTTTTATTTTTTACAGTTTATCACATTAAAATCACTAATTTAAGTTGGTTTGTACACCACATTTAGTAAAGTGTTTGCTCTTATATGACAAAACACAGTCCAAAAGCACTCTGATCATTTGCTTGAATAGGCATTGTCTGATATTATGCAACTTTTTACCATATTACCTTGTCTTTGGATCTGCTGTGTGAATCCAGACAATGTTCTTTTGGTAATTCCGTCCATGCTGAGAGGAAATAAAACAGATTTAAACCAGCAAAAGAATAGGACTATGCATCCCGCACAGCATGGACACAGGAGGAGGAGAGGCAGGCAACACCAGGTTTCCATCTTCTCTGGCTTTATCAAGCTGTTGGCCATATCCAGGAGATGAATCACGACTTGGACCGTTTCAAACGGGCCTATTAGGGTATTCTCCCACAGATCAGGGACGTTCATGTTTGGTAAAATAGAGGCTGAATCCAACAACCTGACGAAACCTGTTCCAGCTACAGGATTTACAGTCCAACTGGGACACATCCCCTATTATTACGATTAACTTTCAGGATTTCTTTCCTTCATTTCTTTCAGATACTCTTTAGAAGTTGGTTATTTATAGAATAGAAACAAGGATAATCCTACAGTTATCGATTATAAATATACGTTTATTCAATAATTATTCATCATCATTCATATTTAGCAAAAATCAACGGCAATTTAAATTTGGAGCACCAAGCTCAGACAGATTAAACAAACATTTAACCAGGTTATTATCTTTCCTTCATCATTATTTTCACTTCATGTGGTTCTTGCCTCATTTGCAGATTCTCTGTCACAAGTTTGGTACGTTCAAACTGAGTAACCAGACACAACTAAGCCTAAAAGTCTATGTAAATCACTAGAACATTTTCAAAAAACACCAACGAAAGGTAGCTAGTTAATTTTAAAGGTCCCATATTATGCAAAATTAGCTTTAAACATTTTCCAACAGTCATATGTGCTCTGAAGCCTGTGTATTTTTAAATACAATAAAAAACTCCTATGTGATTAATGTGATAATTATGACAACTATATTATTATTATAATAATAATGATCATTATAATTTATTTTTTATTTTTATGCATTTCTTTTTTGTAGTACTTTGAGGTCTTTTTGATGAAAAGTGCAGTATATATCAAATGTATTATTATTATTATTATGTTCTCAAAATGCAAATTATGCCCTTTATGAAGTCATTCGGGGAATGAACCCCTCCCCCTATCTGAGCCCGCCCTTTACCAGGCGCTATCTCTCTGCTCACCAATGCAGGCCATATGGCTAAGCTAAAAGCTAAGCTAAAAGCTAAGCACAGCAGCTCAAAAGTCATTTTTATCGCAATGATCTGAGCCTGTGAAGTGGGTGGATTTTATTTCTCATGGAAATCTACCTGCTAAACCTCCAGAGATTTTGCATCTGTGTGCGGAGCATTTCAAAGAGGATAGGTTTCACAATGTTGGTGTTAACAAAGCACACTTCTCCACACACATTAAAAGAAATAGTGGATTAATACCAACTATCTGTTGCAAAGCTGTGAAGGTAATGCCTGGCATACACTGTAAGATTTTTTTTTGTCCTTTTTTGGATGGATTCTCCGGTTGTGCGGGAATTTTTCGATCAGGGCGATTTCAGTTAAATTCAATTCTGTTTATTTCTATAGCTCCAATTCACAAAACATGTCATCTCAAGCCACTTTACATTTCACCAGGTCATACAGTCAAATTAATTCAAAGTTTTCTATCGAAGGAAAACCAGTTGATTGCATCGACTCATTGACTCGAAGGCAATCCCTCACACTAAGCAGGCTTGTGGCGACAGTGGAGAGGAAAAAACTCCCTTTTAACAGGAAGAAACCTCCAGCAGAACCAGGCTCAGTGTGAGCGGCCATCTGCTGAGGCCGACTGGAGTGCAAGGAGACAGAAGCAGAGATCAGTCTAATCGTGCAGCGTGCATCCTGTAGTGAACAGGGGGTAACGAGGGGCGATTAGCCTCTCAAGACCACCTCCCAATCAGGAATCCTAAGGTCGGGAGAGAATCAAACATGATGTTTGAAATTCAGTCTCCCGTCGTAAGGTGATTGTGGGCGAATTGCTCAGTGGGCATGCGCAAACAAGGCTTTTTCTTCCTCTCAGAGGAAAACACAGAAGCATGGTGGGGCTGCAAGAAATGGAGTACTTTTTGTAAAATTGACAGACCGTAGTAGCCACATTTGCTCAGCCATGTCTTTGTCATTTTTTCTTTTTAGGGCTTTCAGCACAAAATTGCACAAATTGCCAAGGCAGCGCGTTTCACTCTAGTCAGCTTCATATTTAACAGGAGGCATCGACACTTCCGTGTATTTCCTCTTCTACTCGTTTGGCTTTCAGATAGACAAGTCCGTGTAGCTCCATCTCACTGACGGGGTTTTAGACATTCAGTGTGAGCAGGTAGATCGCATCAGAGCGTCGGGTCGCACGGTTTGAGAACATGCATCATGAGCTATGAACTTTTAAACCCTGCGGTTTCGTCGTACAGAATGAATTGCATCTGCGTGCAACGATTGAAAAAAATCGTACAGTGTATGCCCGGCTTAAGAGCAGGACATGACTTTATTGTGTCAGACTGCTTAGCCTTTAAACACATTAGCACTGCAGCTAACATATGTGTCCTTATCTGTTTTGATAAACAGGTGATCACTATATGGGAATAATCACTATATCACTAAATGTGAATAGGAGTCCTTCTTACATTCGTTAGCTGAGAAATAGGTTTTTATTCAGCAACATACTAAATATTTACATGTTTTATAATCTTGTATTTGCTACATAGAGAATTGTACATTGTCTCAGGATCATAAATTTGTTGTTATTTTTGGAAGTTAACTTTGTATTCTCCCATATGGTATGTGTAGTTTGGTTGACAGATGTATTGTCTTGGTTGTAAAATGAGTCGGTGGTTTTTGTATTACGATGTATATAAAGCAACATACTTCTTTTTTATAATTTGACCCCAGGAAGACAGGCTGACTGCATGATCGTTTAGCACTCAGGTGAGCCTGATGTGTTAAGCCTCATTACTCAAGTCATGACGGCGAGATAAGACCTATTATCTACCCATATAACAGTTGGAGCCTGGCAAAGTGAAGGACGTGTGATGCTGTGGGCTTGTTTATCATCTGAAGACCTAAAAGCTATGGAAACCATTTGGAGTGAGCTGGAAGAAGAGAGAATAAGGTACGACACAGAGACTGAGCATTAGGGGGGGGGTATTAGGCAGGTAAATTTTGGTCAAGAGAAAAAAAAGAAAGAAATAAGATCCCTCTCTTTGGAGAACAAGTCCCCTCTTACTGGTGCTGTAGGAAATATAACCAGTAGAGGTCAGAAGAAAAAATGTCTAAATGACCTCAATGAACGTTCACCTCATTAATCTGTTTGGTCAATCTTTAAAAGTTAAAAGAATGCTCCAAAGCCTGAACTGTCAGACCAAAATACAGAACTTATCTGGACAGTGGTTCCATATGATAGAAGAAGGAACTTACATGGAACGAGGTCACTATACAAAGGGTCGATGTTGTGCAGCAGCTCCAGTCTGGGCGAGGCAAAGCCTTTACTGCAAGATAAAAAGGGCGGTTAGTATTAAACACATGGACACACGTGCATGGGGACTATATCTGACTCATGAACAGAGAAAACCTCGATCTGAGATCTGGAAATGTGAACCAGCTGGCTCTGACCACGCTCCACAGCAGAGAAAACACAGCGCTCAGCCCGACCGCATGTCCTGATAACACAACTAAAATAACTCTCACTCCGCTGCTGCCTGCTGGCCTCCATTTTTACTCCACCAGGCCGCTGCTTTTAATTATTAAGCCGGCCACTAAAAGTTAGCAGGGAATGATCAGATGATTTGTGCGGGTCCATTGGGTCGAGAAGAGCGCTGGAGTGATTTATAAATATAAAACATAACACAAAAAATGGAATTCCCTCTTTATAGATTCCTTTCTTACTTTGCAAACACATCCAATTGTTTCAGGAAAAAAAAAAATCTAAGATTTTTCCTGAAACTATTTCAGACGATAAACGAAAAGAAAACGTTTTTTTAAATAAAGATTAAAGGAGTGCAGGTAGCGTAGTGATTAGCGCGCATGACCCGGGATCGAATCCGACCTGTGGTCCTTTCCCGCATGTCTCTCCCCCTCTCTCATATGCCGTTTCCTGTCAGCCTACTGTCCAAAAAACGAGCCACTAATGTTTTTATTAAAAAACAAGTACTTAAAATGAACCTGTCTGACAACATGAAGTAGGCTGAAAGATTTCAATAGAGCTGAAGCTATCAATTACCTTTTAACATTAGAATGATTATCTTCTTGAGTTCTTCTAAATAAACATATCTGGCATATAGAAGAAAATAATTTCTTGCACATTTCAAAAGAATCCCACTAGCATAACTTAAAAAATATACACACATATTCATGTATTCTATCTATCTATCTATCTATCTATCTATCTATCTATCTATCTATCTATATAGATATATATAGATATCTATATATATATATATATATATACCGGTATATAGATCTATATATAGAGAGAGATATAGATATACAGTATATATATATATATATATATATATATATATAGATATATATGTCTATATATCTATATATATATAACAATTTGTAAAAAACTTCTGTCAAAATGGGAGCTGACTGGTGACTGTACTTTAATGAGAAATAAAATGATTTACTTCATTGAGTGAACAATAGTGAAAAATGTAAAGGGGTCTGAATACTTTCCGTACCCACTGTAACTGCATTTATTCATCTATTCAGTGTTTTATTATAAGTTTTAGTTTTTCAATTATTCACATTGTTTTTGTCTTTTAATGGATCATTAAGGTTTCGTATTGTGAGGGGAAAAGGTGAAAAATGCCTCTTTGGATCGAAAAGGTTCCTGATTTAGAGGAAAAGAGATACATCTGTAAGGGTGTAAATATTCTTTTTTTACAGCACAGTAACATGGGTCAGATGGGAATCTGACAGTTTACCAAGCTCACATGGAAAGTACATCTGTGGTCTGTGAGCAGCTGCATGTGACCCCTCCACACTCTAATTGCCTCAGCTCAAAAAGTATTTCAGTCAATTAGCTTTGTTGACACGGCACCCACATAACAGGTCTGCCCTGGAAACCAACCGGCTGCTGATCTAATACTGGAACATCACAGGCGGAGAGCAGAAAATAATAAGAAAGGAAGGAGCAGAGATTTGTATGAGAAAGACTGATGGAATTTCCTCCTTCTGCAGCTCCCATTGCCACGGTAACAAAGGGCTTATTGAGGCCTCACCGCAAGAACGAGCTGCTGGTCCAGGAAAGCAGGGGAACACACAGCCCAGCTCACCTGATTGTCTTCCACACGTCAAACCCGTCCAGCGGCTTTGTTCCCTTGGTACTCCCGCCTGCCAGGCCAACAAAAGTGGGCAGCCAGTCGGAGATGTGGATGAGCTCATGGTTGGTGGTTCCGGGTTTTTCCAGCAGCGGGCCGGTGACAAATCCCACTCCACGCACGCCTCCTTCCCACAGCGACAGCTTCCTCCCACGCAGCGGCCAGTTGCTGCCACCAGACACTGTCTGACCGCCGTTATCTGACACAAATAAACAAATAGTTCTGGTTAAAAGACAAGCAAATACGAGATTGCAAAAGTATTTACACCCCTCACACTTTTAACAGGATTTGTCAAAACCACAGACAAGAAAAAAAAAGGGCATTATGCAAATTAGTAAATACTCTGGAGGCACACCTTTCTATACAGACTCAAAGTCTTTAGTAGGCTTCTGGGTAAACATCTGGACTTCAAAAAACAATATATATATACATACATACATATAAATATATACATATATACCGTATATACATGCATACATATAAATAAATAAATATATATATATATATATATATATATACATACATACATACATAAATACATAAATACATAAATATATATGCATATATATATATATATATACATAAATACATATATATGTATATATATATATATATATATATATATACACACATACATACATACATATACATATATATATATGTGTGTGTGTACTTAAACAAAAAAGGCAATTTTTATATCTGAACACACACAGTATGTATATATATATATATATATATATATATATATATATATATATATATATATATATATATATATATATATATATATATATGTGTGTGTGTGTGTGTGTGTGTTCTCTATCATTCTTCCCTAAATCATATAACCTGGACAACCATTTCTTCACATTGTCCTTTACTTTGTATGCAGAACTTAATAACAGAAGTTAAAATAATAAGGTGTCTATGCAATCCCTTTGATGCTTCAGATAATTTCAGTCTAAGAGAGATGGTCCATGAATGGGCCCACACTGACTGTCATTTGGTTCTAGGATCCAGTGTCAACACCCACCTATCCAATGACATCCAGCCAGAGATCCCCTTTCATTAGCAGACTGCATGTGAGTCCAGGAAGAAGTCTTTGTTGAACTGTTCTGGAAAACTCTCTCTCTCTGCTCCTTAATGCTTTTTCAAGCTGTGGTTGGAGCGTTCAGTCTTTTCCCCAGATCCCTACCGGTTTGGCCGCAGCTTTTCTCACTCCTTTGCTAACAGTAACGTCCCAGAGAGGCTGACGTTTTACAGTAAGCCTCACTGCAGAGGGAGCCAGTTCAGGGCTCATTTGCTTCCTGTTAGTCATGACACGTAGGAGCCAAGGACAACAGCCGAGGGGATTCATAAAACTTTCGCTAAAGGAGCATTTAATCAAAATCTAGTTGTATCACAGATTATTCACGCTCTGCATCTTTTTGAACAGTAGTGACGTAGGCATTCGAAGTGTCTCAGATCAGCAGTCAGAAGCTGCTGCCAACCATATGTGTAGAAGGACAATTAAGCGGACCACCTACCGCATTCCACCTCACGTTGTACAAAAAGCACTCACTTTTCACTTTCACAGCATTGTTCCTGTTTTCTAATTAGCCTTTAAAAACTTGAATGCCACTAAAAATAACCCTCAAAGTGGTTTCCTACTTCAGATGCCAACCATTAGACCATCCACATGTGGAAAACTGCTAGCGGCCACATGTTTTCAGATGAACAGATGATGTTCTCCTAGAAAGCTCTTTCAGATGAGCTGTCAACAGGCCAGAGCCCTCTGGCCCTGAGAAACGCTGCCATACGCTGCTCTCTAGTGGGCAGCTGGAGTATTACAACAACTTGGTTTAGAGCAGAATTATTTAAGCGACTTTGAAAAGAGGAAAAAAAAAACACTTCAGAGATTATCTTTTCTAAGAAATACATAAAATATATAAAATCATCATTATGCATTACATAGTGTTGGTGGAATCCCATAAAAAGGAAACTATCTATGTTATTATTACAAGTTTATGAGTATAGTATAACAAACTGTGCAGTTCTCTTTAACATAGATGTATATCTGAGGATAAACATGAGTTGGTATTTAAGAAATTGAATCAGCTTAAAAGGATCAACCTATAAGGATATCAGATTAAAAGTCTATTGCATCAAAATAAGGAAGAAACATAAAGTGAGATTTTACAAAGTCACACAAGGAAGGGTTACGGGAATAAAGTACACTAAAAAAACAAACTTTAGAGCTGCAAACAGGCTGTGCTTTAGCCGATCAGTTCTCTCTGCCTCCATACTTCATGTTAAGAAAATGATGGTTTGATGTTGACCATGTTAGGAAGGAATGTTAGCAGTGTACCTGTGGAAAACACCAGGACAGTGTTTTCCCAGAGTCCCTCCTGCTGCAGAGCCAGGCTGATGTTGCCCACAGCCTCGTCCATGGCCGACACCATGCCGGCGTACAGCCTGCGTTGACGGTCTTCAATGAAACTGTAGGGGGTCATGTAGCGCTCCGGTACCTGCAGGGGCGAATGCACCGCCTGCAGCGCCACGTAGAGGAAGAGAGGCTGGCATATCAGAGAAAATGAAAAAAATAAGATTAATCTTCAAGAAAGATAGAGAAAAAACCTGAAAGGTAAGGTTAGTGTGTCACCTTGCTGGAGTTGTGTTTATTGATGACACTGACGGCTCTCTGACTGAACAGCTCTGTGGAATAGGCTCCTTTGTAGGCGGTGGCCACCTCCTCTCCGTCCCTGAGGTCCAGTGCACAGCGGGTCAGGTTTAGACCATCAATGTGGTAACAGCGCTCGTGGCTGAAGTAGTCCTCACTTCCTGTCAGGTAACCTGCAGCACAAGGATCAGCGGCTCAAAGCTAAAACCATGAACCTCAGAATTGCTCCGCTAATAGTCTGTTTTTGGAAAACATGTTCACAACACTGGATTCATTTCTTAAGGTTTTCATATATTTAGAAAAATGCTATGAAATGTATAAAAGTTTAGTCTTTTAGGTTCTAGATCTCTTGAAATAAGTGTCCAGGAGAACATATTTACTGCAGCCATTTAGACCAACCAAAAGAACTGCATTTAAAACGATCATATTGAAGAGGAATGGATCACATGATGTAAAAACAGGCTGTAGCTTTAAGGAAAAATCTCACAGGATGAAATAAAGAGGAGAAAACCACAGAGATCAGTGTCTTTTATCTTATGTAGCTGTTTTATATTGAAATAGAGTGTCATTTATGCAGTTTGTTGGGAAGATGTATCACCTGATTGCTATTAACCCTCTCCAGGCAGATGTTGCAGATTTGCAACAGCTAAATGACACTTATCTAATTACTCCACATCCATATTTTTAGAGCTTTTGTTACTCAGGAGTACAACAGAAGGACTCAGTTGTGCATTTGCAACAAACAGTTTCTCTCCAGCTCACCAGATAGCACTGCTGACACACTTTCAACATGACCGAGTCCTTGGTGTCACTGAAACAGATGTTCTAAGCACCAATTTTATGTACGTATCACTACCAATTTCCATTATTTTGAAATCAATACTACATAAGATTAATCATGAATGCGTATAGATATGACACATGCCAATTAGTAGATTGTCTCCACAGGCATCTCGATTTCAATGTTGTGGATTCGCAACATGTGCCCAAACAGGTATCAATGGATGCTACATGCTTTATCTACTAGTTTGCCTATATTTTGAGCAACAGTTTAACAGAAACTGCCTCCTCAAGAGTTTTGAGATGTCGGTGGAGAAAAAAATCAGAAAAAAAAGTTGTCTCTAATTTTGTTAAAGAAAATTTTTTTTTTGAATTTTGGTTTGTTAATTTTTTGTTTGTGACATTCAAATAAAGTTAACATTCATATCAGATTCAGTCTTCAGTGTTAATTTACCAGTCTGGGCCACTGTTGCAAATCTGCAACATCCCAGAATTCATTGCATGTGAAGGTCTCTCTCTCAAAAAAGTCTGAATTGTAAATTACTACCCCGTGTGATCATTTTCTCCAAATATCATTTTTCCTGCAACTACAACTTAATTTGAGCCTGAGAGGATAAACACTCAGACCACTGGATGTCAGCGATAGCTGCTCCATGCATAGTCCTCCTGCCAGTTTTTTTTTTTTCTATTAGAAAATGACACATTCTGCACCTTTATCCATTAAGAATAGACTCTTTCTGTATTTCTGATGGAGGAAGGAAGGGGACTATCTTTACGCGCTTAATAGAAAAGCTCCTATCTGCAAAAGAGTGAAAAATGCAAAGATAAAGGAGCAAACGGGGGGTAATATCCAACTTTTAAGTCGATTATTTCAAATGAAAGGCCCTTAAAAGTCAGAATTAGGAGTCAGAACTCCAGACTTTTGCATTTCAGAAGTCTGCCACTTGCATCAACATCAGTAAAACCTATTTAGACTGTTTGCAGCCTTTCTTTATTATATATTTAGCATTAATTCAGCAGTTCTATGGCTATGTGTATACGTTTATATGACACTATGTTTAATACTGTGTATATATGCCCAGAGTACTGAGTAGAAAAGGTTTTTATTGTTGCTATTGCTGTAACAGTGGTGCTCGTGGAAAATACAAGGGTCTGAGAACTGAAACCCATTTACCTCGAGATTACGGCACTCCGACTCCTTCATTTGGAGTCAAGAGTTTTGGATCCTTTATCTGCTTCACACAGACCTGGATTCAATGTTCAAAATGAGATGAACCTCACAACATGCTGAGGAGGTATTAATGTTTGCTGAAGCCAAACATTCATTCCTTTTTTTTTTTTTTTTTTTAGAATTACATCTAAAAATAAAACAGGAACAGGACAGGTTTCCTGTCTGTAGGATACCTCTCGACCCGGATGGTTTTTCAAAAAGGTTTAATCCAGATGAAATTGATAATCCTTTCTTTTGCGATTCAGGATCAAATAGAGCACAATATCAGTTTGGATCAATCTGACCCGGATAGATCACTAATTCAAGATTATCTGCAACAGGAAAACTGCTGCTACACATCAACCAGTAGATGTCAGTATTGTGCCTCTGCTCTGCATTCAGCTTTGTAGTAAAATTATGTATTTTAAAGTTAAACACAGACCTTTACTTAGCTTTCGACCAATATTCAAAAGCTAAACAGACTGAATATCCTAACTCAGATGTTTGAACTTGCAAATAAAACCTTATAGATAGTGCATAATCTAAAGAAAGGAACAATGCAGATAAACATGGTTTAATCATATTTCCCCGGACTGCTCTGGGCATGTCCTATGATAACGTCAGAGAAGCAGTTTAACGAAGAAAATGTAAAAAGAATAAAATTGTCTCACAAAAGTCATAAAACATTTTTTAAAGGTGTGTATTAGCATTCTTTAGCGAGTTAAGGATAGAAATAATTAGTTTTAGTACCATAATTACATTATTTATGGACACCCGGATGCATATTTGTTTGCACATGCGCAGAACGGTTCGTGCTTCCGGGACGGATCAGGTAGTGACACGGCTCCATGCTCAGAGGAAAAAGTTGTTAGTGCAGTTTAATATAATACAAGAATGAGAATACTTTTGTCCTAAATTAATGAAAATTGTTATTTAAATGGTTAGTGAGTCAGTGGCGGGTAATCTCTGGTTTATTGAGAGGTTTTATTTGTCCCTGTGCAAACGGGTTTGACTGACATGTAAGCACAGATTCTAGTATCTCTGCAGTGTGGGGACTATAAATCTGATATATGTGATGGAAGTACTGCTGCTGAAGCTCCTAAGAAATTAAATGAGCACACATCCTTTGTGAGTCAACTGTCACGCAGAGCATGTGAGTGAGTGGAAGAAACATGGTGGGGAGCAGAGCGGTTTTCAATTCATGATTTTGCTCTGCTCCAGTTTGCTCCGATGCACTCATAACGTCAATTAAAAAT